>KN042416.1:2393117-2535080 GCA_000739165.1 Podila verticillata NRRL 6337 | reverse complement strand
GATGGACCCGAGAAAAGCAACAACCCATAGCTTGTCCAGGCATATTCTTACCCCTGCTACAGAACCATTTTTGTTACCCAGAGATCTTGCAGAAATTGAACCCAAAATCTGAGATGAGCTGCTCAGATCCACACTCACACTCGCCTCTTGTTGTAGCCCAATTTCGCGATGGACAGATGGAAAAGGATAGGAGTGGGTGAACGAAAAGGGTGCATGGGTTGGTATGTGGTGTGGTTTTCTTTGGGATTGTCTGCGACTCAAAATTAGTCGGAGAATAGGGAGAGAAGGGACCAAAGGAGGACTCGTTGGATAATCATCTTAAAAAAGAACCCAAAAGCACTGGTCCACCAGTCTGTGCAAGTCTGTGTACGAAAAGAAAAGAAAAAAAAGGAGTAATCTAACGGCTACCTGCCCGGTTATACTACTTGCTCAATCGGGGCAAAAGGGGAAGGGTGCATGCAATTAAAACAAAATCAGAAATATCAAGGATCTCGAGGAGCTTACGTTCAACGGACAGTCGGCAGAGAACGCTGTGATGGAAGAGTTCACAACCCAGGGATAGGGCGAAGGCGAGGTGAGGTTCAGGGTAGTGATGGTCTGCAGCAGCTTGTTGGTGGTGGCACAGTACAGTCCCAGGTTGAAATTCTCGATCGCGGCCGACTGGGTGTCGTTCCACATGAACTTGAGCATCGAGCCAACACGGAACGTGTCCGCGCCAAACTGGGTGCAGATGATGTCGGCTTGTGCCACTCCTGCCAGCGCCATGGAGCCAAGAGCGACCAACGTGGACGTGAATACTGACCGCATTTGCGTATGTGTGTGTGTTCTGTGTATGTGTTGATTTCTTTGTGTGAGAGCTGTACGAAACACGAAGAAAGGAGAGCAGATTAGAATGCGGAGGCGAGAAAGGAGGTGGTGGTGTGCACAACGGTTCGTTGAGTTGGTGGCGGGTGTAAATGTCAAAGGAACAAAAGGAGTGAATTAAAATGAGGGTAAAGGAGAAAGAGAAAGAGAGATACGATAAAAAAATGGAGGTGCTTTGCTAGAGAGCAGTATCGTGGACCCAAAGGAGGTTTTTGGATATGTGCAATGTGGTGGGGAGAGAGAACAAGCAATAGGAGAGAGAGAGTGTGTGTGTGAGTGAGTGAGGAGAATGGGCGGACAAAACGATGGGTTTGAATGAGAGGAATGAGAGACAAGAATGAGAAGAAAAAAGAAGACACCCAACGGTCGTAAGATATAGTTATATCTCTCTGCATCTGTGTATGATAAGGTGGGCAAGGAGCGATATTCTGTTGCTCAATTGCCGTTGTTGGGATGGACAACAACGATGTCATCTTTTGAAAGAGTAGAGTCGTGGTACAAGACCAAAGTAGTGCACGATGCACACAATGCAAGGCAAAAATTGATACACTCAAAAAAGTACAGTGGAGTGATGAAATATGAAGTATGTACATTGGGTAGGGATGGGAAACGGAATGTCCTTTTGCTGTCGTCTTTGTTCAATTGGTGGGATAGTACGAGTTTCACTAATGCGACCTGAACGCGAGTTGTTGTTGTTGTTGTTGCTGTTGCTTTTTGTTTTTGTTGTTTTGATTCATAAATTTGCGATCTGGGTAGTAAGGGTTTCCTTTGGAGTGTTTAGCAAATTTGTTTGTTCCGCTCCTGTTGTTGCTGTTTTTTGTTGTGTTTGTTGTTCTTCCTTTGTTATCGTATTCTCGAGTAGTATTTGTCTCGGGATTTTCGTCGGCAGGCAAGTGCACGAAAGGTGGTCGTTCTTTTTTGCTCACCTTGGTGTCTGTAGTGGGGAGGATCAACGAAATCCAGGAACAACTCGAGTTGAAGAGGAGGGATGAAAGGGGACGTGTATCGTTCGTTCGTCTAGGAGAGTGTGAGTGTGTTTGTCGTGAATGGGGAATGGAGGTTGTGTGTTTTGTTGCTGAATGTGATTCACGGAATGAGGCCACCGAGCAAGAGAGGCAGAGAGGGTTGAGAGAAGGTGTTTGTGAGTTGTGAAGAATGAAAAGTGACAAAGAAGAAGAGGAAAAAAGAAAGAGAAGAAAAAGAAGTAATGATCAACGACTAATGAAATATGAAGGTGATAATGAGTTCGAAACAAAGCAAGGTCCCCTTCGGGCCAGCTATTTTAGAGTTGTGCCTTGTGGATTACCCTTTTTTTTTTCTATCAATTCCAGCTGAGCTGGATCAATGCGATGATGGATGGACATGTCCCGCCCGCAATAGGCACAACTGCCTGTTTGTACTGGCCTAATTGGGAGTAGTGAGACGGACCAAATGTTGGCTACTTGGCTGTGATTAAAAATAGAGAAAATATTGTTCAACAGGGAGCAGAGGTGCCTGAATTGTGAATTATGAGTTGAACTGGTGCGAGCATATGCGTGTGCACGCACTGGTTGGCATGCACCCGCTCCCTGGCTGAGTTCCATCCACACATCCGCCTCGATCTTCAATTGCACATTTTATTGTGTATTCATTTCCCATAAAAGAGAGATCGCCCTCAAGATTAAAAAACCCAAAGGTATATATCCATCTATCTATCTCTCTCGCCATTTACGTCAACCGGGGACAGGGAACAGAGGAACCAAGAACGCATGACACCATGACACCATGACACCTTGTTTGGTGGGATGATGACAACCAATTAATTATTATATTTTGTGAGTTCGTATTTATACCATCCTCTGCAAACTACACAGGAGCTTGTTTGCGATTTCCATGCTATTTTTCTTTCTTTCCGTCTATGCGATGCGCGAGGATGAGGCGACCAATGGAGCAGGATACACCATCACTCTAGGAGGGAGCCATTCTTATTTCTTTTCATAGCGTTCAGCTTTCTCATTTTCGAAAAAGATACATGTTCACTTTATACGCCATGGGTTGAATTGTGAGGCGAGGCTATTGACTCTACGAGTGAGGAAACTTGTTCCTATCTCTCACGGCGCTGCTCTCTCTCTCTCTCTCTCTCTCTCTCTCTCTCTCTCTCTCTCTCTGTGTGTGTGTGTGTGTGTGTACCTCGTTTTCTCTTGGTCAAGATAAATTTTCTTTTTCTCTCTTACCTGTACTGTGGCGATATGCAGGGAGCTGAACAGAACCGGACCTCCGGGGACTTGAACAAGTTGGATTTTTTTATTTATTTTGCAGCCAATTGAAAATCGAAGCTTTGGCCATGTGCAGACACGATAATCACAAGGAGGCCATGGAAAAAATTCTTATTTTTTTTTGTTTGGCGTACAGCGCCTGCACTGGGCGAAAGAGAGAGGGAGAGAGATGAGCAAAGCATGCATCTAAGAGGAAGGATAGAAAGTGTAAAAAGGGACTACCTGGATACCTAGCAGTAACGTTGTTTCGATCGATCCTTGGGACAATTGACGTCCAACCACACGTGCCAAAGGCACTCGATGCTCGATATACCGTTGTGCGATATGACGACACCCCCCTGTCCAAGTCCAAGTCCTTTTTTGTCTTTTTCTCAGGAGTGGAGAAGGCAGCGGAGGCCTCGTTGACGTAGTGTACACATCATCTTAACGTTGTAGCATGCAGTGTGGAAGGGTCAACAACAAGTGTCACATTTGTTCTTGGTGGCAGGAACTGCTCATAAATTGGTGGCGTTTTGGTGGCCAACCCTTTTTTGAGTGGCGCAACTCTCTGTGGCATGTTCTCAAACATCGCGTCCATACTACTGACCAAGCGTGTTGTGGCTATCCCTCAACTAGATAAACAAGTCTCTTTCTCTCATAAACTCTTGATTGTGGATTAGAGAGAGAGAGAGAGAGAGAGAGATAGAGAGAGAGATGGGATGAGAACAAAGCCAACCTCGGTTCGGAGGAATCTTCTCTCTCTCTCTCTCTCTCTCTCTCTCTCTCTCTCTCTCTCTCTCTCCCCTGTCACCATGTCCCAATGGGTAGGTGCACTAGTGCGTTGTTTGTTGGATGGACAGCATAGGACAGCATAGGACAGCACTGATGGACACTGTGGATCGGTGGATATCCTGCTTCTTTTCCCTCGCCCCTCACATTTCCTCTGTCGTGCGATTGTGCTCTTCACTTTTTCGCAATACCCTTCGCCCCTTTTTTCGTATTCTTTTCTTTCTTCCATTTCACAATTTCAAATCATTCCATTCCTCCTCCTCCTTCCTCGTCCTCGTCCTCGTCCTCTTCTCTCTGTCCATCATAATCCCCGATCTTGCCTTTGTCCATTACAATCCCTACTCTGCCACTCTGTCTCTGCATACCCTCCTCCACCATTACCATTCCCATTCAATCGCCCACTTCAACATTTCTTCCCCTTGCACCGCCCCCGTTGCTGCACGCTGCACAACGCTTCTTCCCTTGACCAGTTCCCCGTTTATTGTCTGTCTCTGCCACACCAAACCCTTTGCCGAGAAATCGACAGTTTACTTTGCTCTTCTCCTGCCGCATTCCTCACCTTCATCTCCTTCTTCATTGTCCACCTCAACCACACAAAGCACGCCATTGATTCCACTCCTTACTCCTACAAACACACACAACCACACACTCTGCACTCTCTACACATACATATACCCATACAAAACACACAATGGACCTATTACACCAACTCGGATACACGCTAGGCGGCGGCTTGCCTCCTCCACCCGTACCAGTACCCCTCGGCTCAGTCTGGGAACGACATTCTAACTTGCAGCTTGTCTGTATGATCCTCTCCATCTTTTTCTGGTTCTTCTCATTCACTGCTGCATTCTCTGCCATCACAATCAGGTAATGTCCCCTGTGCCAAGCCAACTTTTGGCTGGTCAATTACGTTCTGTGGGGATGGTCATGGTCGTCAGCGCGCGCTTTTTTATTTTCAAGAGGTTTTCTTTTCCCTCACCACCTGGGGTCTTGGAACGTGGAGCTTGGTGATACACCATCCACCCAAAGCATGTTGGGCACCGCTTTTTCTTATCTCTCATGTCCTCATCTTGATGCCTTCAATTGCGTGTGGTCACCGATACACACGCAAAGAGACACACCTGCAATCGTCACGATGGAAAAGAAAAGAAAAAAGCAAGGGATGGTGAGGGTTGGTCCACGTCAAACGCGCAATCTCCTTTATTACTACCTTTTTTGTTTGCTTGTTGCCGCTTTGCTTTGTGGATTTGCTTGGCATGCACACTTTGACAACAGCACAGATATGCACACATCTTCCTCAAATGGTACTGTCGACTCTGTACAGTGTATCTGGCTGAACATCTTGGCTCGTCACTGTGCAGCGGATCATCTTTTTTGTGCCTTTGAATGGAAAGCAGAGAACAATACATGCAAAGCTGTTCTTTGCCGACTGCTTTCGTTCTCGCTCTTTGTCTTTGTCTTTGTTACACTGAGCTCAACCCACAACCACAACGCACAAAGGAACAAAAGCACACGTATTGATTGACCAACAACCCTTATCCATGTGTTGACAAAACAACTCACTAGTCGGTGGAGATATTCTGGACACAAGCGCTCTCTCTCTTCGCGGATGAGCAAGGATGAGGCACCTGGAGTGACCATCATCAGACCCCTGCGAGGCTTGGACTGCAACATGTACGAGAACCTGGCTTCGTCCTTCCGCCAGGACTACCCAAAATTCGAGCTCATCTTCTCGGTCGCCCACAAGACGGATCCCGCCGTTGCAGTCGTCAGGGACCTGATCAGCCAGTTTCCCAGCGTGGATGCTAGGCTCATTATTGGTAAGGAAGAAAGAGGACTCATCATCTCAAGGCTGTTTGCACCCTTACTCCTCTGGGCCCTCTCCACTCTTTTATTATGTGCTCTGCTCTCTCTCTCTTCCCCAATTCTGTTCGCAGCTCTCTAAAAAGCAAATTATGTTGTGCATTTGCTGTTTCTCGCCCAATTATCGAATTGTCGGACTATCGTGGGCACTTTCTGGCGCCCGCGAGACTTTTGCTCATCGGCGAGAAAGAAAAAGAAAACACAAAAAAGAAGGAAAAGAGCAATTCGATTGATTTGACAAGATATTTGTATGGTGTGTTCAAGAGAGAGAGGAGCCATCTGTGTGGGGAGATGGGGCTACATTACCTTATGCACTGTAATGGCATTAAGGACCGAGGGAAAGACATGAGGCTAGTACCTACACAAGAGTAACGGCGATATTGGTAGTGAGCTGCTCTTTCTTTTGTTCTCTTCTCTTCTCTTCACTGTCCCTGTCCCTGTCCCTGTCACTTGTCTCCAATATCACGCTTCCCCCCAACATTGTCTAGACAATTAGCGGCGAAGTTTAATGGGAAGGGTACAGCCAAGTGGGCTATTTAAATCACTTTGAACACTACTTTTATAGACAATCCTTGTGTGTTTGTTCGTCCTACTCTAGTAGTCGAACCACTCTAGTAGTCGTACTCACTCCTACCTCACACCATTGTGCCACGCACAGAAAAGGCTGCGAAAAAACACACCTCTGTGTAACAGACCACAAAACTGACATGTTTCTGCTATATATACTTTCGATCTGGGCGCAATGCATTTTCTCGTTCAATAATAGGCGATAGAAACGTAGGCATCAACCCCAAGATCAACAACATGGTCCAGGCCTACGAAGAGGCCAAGTACGACATTGTCTGGGTCTACGATTCAAATGTATACGTGGACCCTGGATGCATGGGGCGGTCTGTCGACAAGATGCTGCAGCCAGGCGTCGGACTGGTCCACCATCTCCCATTCGGTGTCCGCCCTCAGACCCTGGGATCGGAACTCGAACTCATGTTCCTCGATACCGTGCACGCCAAAATGTATCTCTTTATCAACTGGACTGGACTGGCCTCCTGTGTCGTGGGCAAGTCATGCCTGTATCGACGCTCGGATCTGGATAAAGTGGGGGGACTTGCAGCCTTTGGCAAGTACATGGCCGAGGACAACCTGATTGCAACCGCCATTTTCAACATGGGCTACAAACATGAGATGACCAGCGACCTCGCCTACCAGTCACTGGGATCCATGACACCCTCAGACTACTTTTTGCGCCGTGCCCGATGGACCCGCATCCGCAAATACACTGTGACGGCAGCAACAGTGGTAGAACCTTTTATCGAGATGATCGGATGTGGACTTGTCGCTTCGTACGGATTCAACCTGCTTTGGCAGACACACTTTCTCAACTTTTTGGCGTTCCACGTCGTGATCTGGTTCCTGGTGGACCTGTCAATGTACCAGGCGTTGTCAGGCGAAAAGATGCACAATCTGCGCGGATTCCTGATGGCTTGGTGTCTGCGAGAGCTTGCAGCCCTGCCCCTATATGCCTACGCCGTCTTGGGATCGACCGTGGACTGGAGAGACCAGACTTTTGTTTTGCTCCGCAGTGGAACTGTCCGACCCCTCAACCCTTCGTCCTCGACATCATCGACATCACCTCGGAAACTGTCAATTAAGCCCGTTTCTACATCTACATCTTCGTCATCGTCGTCATCTTCGTCGTCACCAGTATCAATTCGCCCTATCGAAACACCTCCATTGTCACCTACCTCATCAGCAGCATTCTGGTCCAAGGTCGCCACTCCTTCGACACAGGCGACTCTTCGGAAATTCTTGCGCCATCCAGTCGTTATTTCGATTGTTAGCAGCACATTTGCTGTGGTCCACTTTGTGGTGGACATCCTCATCAAGAGTCAGCGGAACGGCAATGACGAAGAACCATTGGATTCGGCTATTTCAGAAGATGAGCAAGAAGATGACGAGGAAAGCGTCTCTGAGAAGCCCACTGTGACCAAGAAGCGCAGCCTGAACTCTCGGCTGAGCAAAAGCAAAAAGTACCTCTCCAACGACAGCCAATACGACGATGAGAGTGCTTCAGAGAATGATGTTGTTCTTCGAAGGAGTGCTCGTCTCAAGACACGGATGTTGTCAAGGACAGGATCTAGTTTGAAGATCCAAGGCGACAAGGTCGAAACGGAGTATGACCGTCGATCTATCGAGGAGGACGAGCTTTCCCGAGCAGTTGAGCCTTACCTCTCAGATTCGCTCAGTCGTCGCGGCAGGACACGACGCGAGCTGTCGTCTTCGTCTTCTCGATTCCTCTGAAGTGCACCTAATAAATTGGCATTTTGGGGATAGGAAATAATGTGTCTTGAAACACCGCTGGGAAATAATGTCCTCAAAGGAGGAATAGAAGCACAACCTTTCACCTCTTCCACTTGACACTCGCACAGCTTTCCTCCTTTCACCACCTCTTACTTCCATTGCCACCGACACATTCATACCACCAGGACTTTACATTTCTCATCTTCATCATCACCTCATTTTTCACCATTCATTGTCTGCCTGATCACTTTGCTGTACTCTTGCATTCAAACAAACCAAACGACCACACTTGCCACTAAAAACAGACAAGCCTTCAACACACTATGAAGATCATTGACCGTATCAAAAAGTGCCAGGAAGAAGGCCGGCCCTTCTTCTCGTTCGAGTACTTCTCGCCCAAGACTGTGCAGGTAACCAGAGAACTCCTTTTCTCTCCTGCCATCCCACTTCGTTTCAGGACCTACAAGCTGAAAGACGACAGTGTTCAGTCCGGATTTGAGATGACTCGTTTTTTTTTTTTTTTTTTTTTTTTTTTTTTTTTTGGCAAAGTGAGCAGACCGCAGCTATTTGATTGGCCCGAGCCCCCGAAACCCCGATTTCGTCATCGATGCAGGAACAAACGAATAAGGCGTGAAGGGGTGTGGAGGGGAAGTCATGGTCTATCACTCACTCATACTCTTTATTTTTTTCCAATGTAACCAGGGCATGATCAACCTGCAGGACCGTATCGAGAGAATGTGCTACTTGGGCCCAGAGTTCATCGATATCACCTGGGGCGCCGGTGGATCACGGCCCGCTGCCACACTGGAGGTCGTCTCTACAGCGCAGAAGGTCTACGGTGTGGAGACATGCATGCATCTGATCTGCACAAACAATCCTACGAACAACATTGACAAGGCCCTGAATGTAAGCTTTTTTTTTTTATCTTTCTATCCCACTTTCCCACAGTTGAGCCAACTAACTTTATTCGCCCGCAAAAAGAAACGTTCATGGGAATGCTGGAAACTATAGCCAGAGCATCCTACTAACGCATCTCCCTCACTCTCTTTCTCGACACAAAACAATAGGAAGCGCGCGCCTGTGGAAACGAAAACATCCTTGCTCTGCGCGGAGATGCTATGCAGGGAGAGACAGAATGGACGGCATGCGAAGGAGGACTGAACTACGGATCCGATCTGGTGCGCTATATTCGCAAGACGCACGGTGATTACTTTGGAATCGCCGTGGCGGGCTACCCAGAGAAACACGAAGAGTCGGTCACGATGGAAGATGACCTCAAGTTCTTGAAGGAAAAGGTTGACGCGGGCGCAGATTTCATTGTCACACAGCTGTTCTTTGATGTGCCCAAGTTCTTGGACTGGGTCAAGCAGTGTCGCGCTATTGGTATCTCGTGCCCCATTATTCCCGGAGTGATGCCCATCCAGGCCTATGCCAGTTTCAAGAAAAATACAGTGGACTTGAGCGTCCCCCAGTGGATCTTGGATGGTATTGAGCCCATCAAGGTGAGTTGTTATTTGGAGAGACTGGTTTATTTCGGCCATTCAAGTCATGCATGCATTCCTTGCTCACTCTGCATCCTTTGCCAAACAACAGAACGACGATCAGGCTATCCGTGCATTTGGAATTGAAGTCGGTATCAAGATGACACTCGAGCTTATTGAGGGCGGTGTGTGTGGTATTCACTACTACACCTTCAACCTGGAGCGCAGCACTCGCCTGATCCTCGAAGGAGCTGGCCTCATCAGTAAAACCGACTACATCAAGAAGAACATGCCTTGGCGGCCTGTAAGTTGAGCTACCAAGTAGATTTTGTTTTGTTTTTTTGTTGATAGCCCTTGTCACGTTCTAATATGAAGTGGTTTGTTCGTTGTAGAGCTTTGATGAGAAGCGCAAGGAGGAGAGTGTCCGTCCTATCTTTTGGTCCAACCGTGCCAAGAGCTACATCAGCCGCACCGACAACTGGGATGAGTTTCCTAACGGCCGTTGGGGAGACTCGCGGTCGCCTGCCTACGGTGATCTGGATCGCTATGGTGTCCACCTCAAGTACAGAGCCGAGGAGGCTATCCGCCACTGGGGCTCACCCAACAATCTGAAAGACGTCAGCTCGCTCTTTGTGGATTACTGTCAGGGCACGACTTTGTCCCTTCCTTGGAGCGATCAGGCATTGGCACTGGAGTCTGGCTTGATTAAGGATCGTCTCGTGCAGCTCAATTCGCTCGGATATCTGACCATCAACTCGCAGCCCTCGGTCAACGGCGTCAAGAGTGACGACAAGATCTTTGGCTGGGGACCCAAAGGAGGCTACGTCTACCAGAAGGTGAGTGCTTTGTTATGATATCAATATTTCTTGTTGCATCCGAGTAACTAAACGAACTTCGTCTTCTTGTACTTTCTCTAGGCGTACATTGAGTTCTTTGTTTCGCCCGACACATTGGAGAAACTGGAGGAACGGATGAGCAGATTCCCCACATTGACTTGCAACGCCATCAACAAGGTTGGTGATCTGCACTCGAACACCAACGCCAACAAGCCCAATGCAGTCACTTGGGGTGTCTTCCCTGGGCGTGAGGTTGTGCAACCCACAATCGTTGAGCTGTCGAGTTTCGACGCCTGGAAGGATGAAGCCTTTGCGCTGTGGGAGCAGTGGTCAAGATGTTATCCTGCTGGATCCAAACCTCGGGAGCTGTTGACGGAGATGGGCCAAACCTGGTATCTTGTGAACATTGTCGACAATGACTTCCATCAGCCCATGGGGATTTTTGATATTTTTGAGGAAGATCTCTTGGCAGACACAGCTTCCAAAGCATCCAAAGCATCCAAGGCCAATGGAACGGTGCAAGATGAGAAACATCAGGAGATGATAAAGGAGGGCAAGGGCGTGATGGTTACCGTTGATGCTGTTCAAGGTTAATGCGACGTTGTTTATTGTGGCTGTTGTAACGCCCGCTTGTTTTACCTGAAGGCAAGGGCGGCATAGACTTTTTTTTTTTTTCTGTATTTTCTTGTCATCTGTTCGATGTCTCTTCAACACAAGACCGTCGTTCACTCTCGTACTGCTTTTGCTTTTTCTATTCCTGCGTACCATCCCGCCGCCACTGTACACTCTTCCGCTAATACTGTATTTTTACGAAAAAAGACTTGTTAAACCGAATCTGACGTAAACTGGCTGTTCACGAATAAAGGTAGACTTTTTTTTTTTTTTTTTTTTTGCCATGCATTTTTTTTTTATCGTCCAGGTGGACTGGGGTGGACGGACGTGACAACAGGAGAGTTGGACACACAAAAAAGATACAGGTGCCAAGCATTTCATACTGGCTGTTGTTCCTGAATTCTCATCACACACAAGGAGCTACTTTTTGAGCTATTGGCTGACCCACCCTTGTATCCCAATGTCCATCGTGTACCTGGGCTACTTTGCAAACCCACTCTCACTGCTGATTTGCTGTGAACAGTGAATGACGCGCAGCACGATGAATCGATGCTGAGAGAATAAAGCATTTCACCGGGATACTCATGCAGCCTGACACAGCATCTGAACAACATCGACAAGCAAAAAAAAAAAAAACAGCCAACTCGGTGTTAAAAAGACGATAAATACCCATACAGAGGAGAAAAAAACCCCCAATGACTCTGGACAAAACAAAATAATAATGACGAGCAATCACTCCTTTCCTCGCCGGCGAGGAGACCCATCCTGCCAGTCATCTCACTCGGACATTCCATTGCCTTCACTTCCTCAATTTTCCTCGACCTCTTCTTCTTCTCCTTCACCTGGTCTGATCTACGCCTCCTCACGTCCATCCACCGCGGTTGGAAAATGGTGCCGCCAACTGTCCGTGGTCTGCCGCTTAAACTGCATCCTCCTCATGCGGTATTGGAAAGCCGCGCTGCTGCAAACCATCATTTTGCCACTGCTAGTTGTGGGCATCGTCTTTGGTGTCCAGCGTGCATACGTCTCTGGAGGCGGGAGCGTCACCGCCGCCGATAACGCTGTCACAACCTGGACTATGGAAGGTATCCCTCAGTGCAAGGTACATCAAACCTCCAGTCCCGTATTTGAGCTTGACTACGAACTCCTTTCCTTACAACCATCTTCGCATATGCACTTGACTATAGCCTGAGCCACTCTCAAATGCATGCATGACTCTGGTGTACGCGCCCCAGACAACCGAGACCACCGCGATCATGACCTACTTCCAAAATCAGAACCAGGCTCGAACGCAGCAGACACTGGCCATGGAGACCCAGTCCTGGCAGGACATGACCGCGGTCCCAAAAACGAATCTCGGCATTGTCCCCATGCCTTCGGACCAGTTCATTTACGACTACGCCCTTGCTCATCCAGACACTATCCAACTCGGTAAGATTTTTTTTTTTTTTTTTTTTTTTCGAGACAACTTTCGTAAAGTCAACTCGAACTAATACTATCAATGTCTACTTTTTTTTTCTTCTTCATAGGCGTGGTGTTCACAAAATCTCCAGTCTCCACACCCTCAGACCCCGTCCACTGGTCCTACCAAGTCTATTACAACATGTCCCACGCTACCAACATGTCCACTTTCGCGGGCTTCAAGTACTCACGCGAGGCCGGTGACAACCGCCAAGCTGCCTCGGACGACCCTTATGGCGTCCTCCTCCCGTCCATGATCCGCGCTCTGGACGAGTCGTTAATCACTTTCTTAGACCCGGCCCACGAACAAGCTCACTTGGACGTGACCCTCAAGTCCTTCCCACGCACCGAGTCCCGCAACGGGTTCTCGTCTCGGGACGACATGCTCAACACGCTCGCGAACCTGATGGCCTTACCGGCGTGTATCACCATGGTCATGGCCATGCTGCGGGTCATGCGCGAGAAGGAGTCCAAGTGCAAGGAGTCGATGCAGATGATGGGCCTGGGTTACGTGGCCTACTGGGTTGGGCAGTGGCTTACAGCCTGGATCTTGGCCCTAGTGCAAGGATCGGTCATGGTGGCACTCGGGTATGCGTTCCAGATGGAGATCTTCACGAATGCGAATGCCTTGGTCCTGTGGCTGATGTTTGTGCTACTGTCGTACAGCATGACCCTGTTTGGGTTCTTGATCTCGACCTGGTGTGCCAAGTCGTCATCAGCCCTGGCGTTCGCGTTTGCGCTCGTGGTGGCGGTACTGATCTCGGTGTCGATTGTGGCCATGGAGTGGGAGAAGCTGTGGATCGATACATCGAACGGGTTTTCGGCCCGGGCGGCAGATAATGGCGAGATCAAGCCCGAGAGGACAGGGACGTGGGTCATCGGGTTCTTGTTCCCGTTCTTGCATTTCGCGAGATTGTGGGGTCAGATTGGCATGCGTGCCCTGGGCAAGATGGATCCGGAGACGGGGGTGTACACACGTGGAGCTGGGTTCCTGTGGCATGACCTGACTAACTTCCAGCAAGCCAGTCCGGTTCTCCAGAGCATTCTGCCGCAGCCCATTACGGGGCTGACCTTCTACGCTGCTAACATTGGTCTCCAAGCCCTGTTGACTTTGTACTTTGATCAGGTCATCGCAAACGAGCATGGTCACTCCCGCGGTCCCTTCTTTTTCATGAGCGGTCTCGCTGCTGCGGGCCGATGGATTGTGCGAGGTGGCAACCGGGGCGTTGAGAAGCACCGTCGTGCCGAGGCACAGCGTGTAATCCCCTATGAAGGCAGGCCACCCGCCCATGAGGACATGGACGTCATTGCGGAGCGCGACTGCGCTGTGCACTGTCAAAGGCCTGTGGCGATCCGCATTTCCAACCTGACCAAGGTCTTTGACAAGAAAGGACCTGGGTTCTTTAAGAACATGTACCACGCCCTGTGCTGCTGCTGTGTTTCGAGTCATAAGAAAAAAGGCTATCGACGTGTGAACGTGGCCGTGGATCGGCTGAATCTGCTGACCGAGCCTAATGAGCTGTTTGCACTGCTGGGTCAGAACGGTGCTGGAAAATCGACCACGATGCAGATACTGTATGGTGTCACGGATCCGAGTTCTGGAAATGCGTTCTTGTTTGATCGATCGATCCGGGAGGACATGGGCCAGATTCGGGCAACGATGGGGGTTTGCCCACAGCACGATGTGTTGTTTGCGGACTTGACCTGCTGGGAGCACGTGCAGCTGTACGCCGGAATCAAGGACCTCCCGGCACATGCTTTTGCTGCCTCTGTTACTGACAACGACAACTTGAACACCAAAGAGAGCGTTGCTCCGCCAAGCTGGATCCGTTCACGTCTCGAGGCTGTCCAGCTCTGGAAGGACCGGCACACCATGGCTAGTCGACTCTCTGGTGGCATGAAACGTCGTCTCTCGACCATCATTTCCACGATCGGTGACCCACAGGTTCTGATCCTGGACGAGCCCACCACAGGTATGGATCCAGTGCATCGCCGCCATGTGTGGACTTTCCTGGCACAGTTCAAGCGTGGCCGTTCTATCTTATTGACGACCCACTCGATGGAGGAAGCAGACGCACTGGGCGACAAGGTGGCGATCATGGTGGCTGGGCACCTCAAGGCCATCGGCAACACTACTCGGCTCAAGAACCGGTTCGGAAGCGGATACCGCGTCGAGATGGCACTGGGTGCTCATTCTTTGGCGAACGCTTCTGAGGGCTCGTCATCAGCTGTGTCTGTTCGACAGGGTGGAGGTGCGTTGCCAACACTGTGGCAGCTTGAGCAAGAGATGGCGGAGAGGACTCGGCGCCTGGTGCCAGAGGCGACACTACTGGATGCGTCTGGTGGGATGATGGCCTTTGGGATCCCACTCCAGGCGATTTCCAAGATGGCCGGTTTGACCTCGATGCTGGAGGCGTGCCAGAGTCAAGGCAAGATCAAGAACTGGGGGATTGCGCAGACTTCATTGGAAGAAGTATTCTTGTCCGTTGTACGGTCTTCTGATGATCGGCACTGAAGACATAGAAGTATTTCATATTAATTTTTTGGAAGACGATAATGATCGATTGACTTGGAAAACAAATATATCTGATAGTTTTATTATGGTATGTTTGTCTATGCTTGCAATTAGCAACGTCGTCCTTGGAGTGCATGGCTAAAGAGATAATCCTGCCGTGTTGGTTCGATCGCCTCAAACAAAATACGCTTAAACTCTTTCACAAATAGTTCCCCACGCTCGCGTCCATGGAATCCGGCCTTCTGCCAGGTGGTCGCAATCGTCAAGATCCCGTTCGCGGTCGCGGCACTCATCGTCAACGCTGAAGCTGTGACACCCGAGGACTGTGAGAACATGCCGTCCATGACTGTAAACGCTCGACTGCCGTCGTTATTGTCAGAAACACTATCCCAACCCCGCCCCAGATTTGACAGCTTGACAGAGGCTTTGCGGCCATGCTGGTCCTTATTGACCTTGCTCTTCATAAACTCCTCCCAGCCACCGTCCTTGGTCGAGAGGAACTTGAGCATGCCGAAATGCTCCAACAGATCTTGGAGTCCCCGTGATGTTGTCGTGCCATGAACCACTTGCTTGCGGTACTCTCTTGTCATCTCCCAGTAGCTCGACTCATGCACCACACGTACATTGTCGTGCAGGATCTCGGACGTGTAGTTGCCCATATCCTCTGGCGTAATTGGATCAGGGATCAGTCCACGGAGCGAAACCGGCGTCGCAAACACCAGTGCCTCGCTCGTATTCTCTTCTTGCCCGATCCGATCATCCCGCGACATGAACGCCGATTTGGTCGCAAACACAGACGCCGTGTATAGCAGCGACTGGACCGTAGTTCCGTGGGTCTTGGACGCTGCCACAATCTGACTCGTCTCCTCTTTTGAGAACTGGAGGTAACCGAGTTGGGTCTCGTTGGGACAGTCAAGTGAGCTGTCGATCTCGCCGGCCCAGTACCGGGTCTCGAGAGCCTTTTTGACGAAACCTGGGAGGAGTATGGCGCGAGTCGCTTCATAGAGTAAGGTACGGATCGAGGGACTGCAGTCGATGCGGGCTTCGATGGCGTCAGGGACAGATTTGGTTGAAGTGACTGGGATGATGAATGAGGACTCTTCTGGGCTGTCTTTTTGGGCCACGTTCAGGTGGTGGATCAGCTGCTCGGTCAGAGACATGGCTGAGCGACCGTCGGCGATAACATGGTGGAATGAGAAAAGGAGGTAGAAGGACCGATCGTTCTCGATTTGGGCGATGATAATGCGCCAGAGTGGGTCTGTCTGATTCGACAAGTCGAACGGCATATTGTGTTCCTCTTCCAAGATGGCTCCAATGTCATGCGGGGTTGGGATGGTCAGAGTTCGGATGGTGTGGCCGATGTCAACAGCGGGCAAGCGGAGGAAGACAGGTTTAGCCGAAAGGTGGTTGCCCACGACCACGGTGAGCAGTGTATGTTGATCGAAGAGCTGTGCAAGTGGGATGCGAAGAAGACGGATCCATTCTTGCGTAGTGATGGGAGTGTTGGGGAAGGAAGAGTGGATTCGGTTTCCAATGATGACATTGTTGTAGATGTTGACGTTGGAGCGGGTGACATTGTACCGCTCGAGATTGTCGATTGGGCGAATCAGTTTGAGAGGGGTGGCCATGATGGAATCAATGTGCTTGTGTTCAGTTCAAGAAGAAGGGTTGTAATGTAAGCGCAAAACAGGAGATGAGGAGAAGGAGGTGAAGAAGGTGGGTGGAATGAGATTTCTTTTGTGCCATGATGGAAAGCAGAATGAGAATTGAAGCGAACCGAAATGAGAAATGACATCGAAGGAAGAAATATGACCAATCCTTGTCAAAGTTCCAAAATTATCAAGTTTGGTGGCGCGTGTGCTAATTGTTTCGCCATCGATCGAGACGCACTGGCTTTCAAGTGCATGGCCCACAAGCCTCCCAGATTTTCTTTGTATCGCCTAACCCACGGTGCACCAGGACTCAGGGATGAGTGCCCCCAAGCGTTCACCATCCCGGTATCCCTTGCAACTTAAAGTCCGTCTATGTTTATAACGAATCTGGGGATGTACACAACTCCAAGGTACGGTCATGAGAGGAAATGAGAACCCTGCCGCTGAACTTCATACCACATATCAATCGCTCTAAGCCATGCTGACAATAGAGACCAGCAAACACAGGCCGGCTTCATACTCGGCAGATGGTTGATATGAAGGCGCGTAGAAGGTCACAGAAGCGAATCCAAGCGAGTGCTCCACTTTCGACCTTTTGAAGACTTGGTAGTAGGGTACCAGTTTCAATTTCTACCTACAGAACTGGAACAGAAACCACAAGGAGCCCACATGCTCAAAACATCATAGCGCATTCGCACCTACCCATCGACCCTGACACCAAGTCAGAAGGCTCCACAAGCAAACAGTCGCCACAGAAAACAAGAGTTGAGCTACCAAAGAACAGCAGAGGATTGACTCAAAGCAAAGTCCATAGACGCCTTAATCCAGACATCTCACAACGTGACCGCTTCGTCTTTTGCCCTTTTGTGCTGACCAAACACAAAGTCGCGATGAACTCAAATCCATAACCGTAAATCTAGCAGGACGCGGTGGCTTCTACGATTTGGACGTACTTTATCCCATGTATGTATCCAATGTATCCCAGGTATCCCATGAATCCTATTTAGTCATCAGCCTATGGGCATTCGAAAGAAAGAAGAGAAGAAGGAAAGAAAAGAATAATCCAACAGACGTCAGGGTGCAGCCCTTGCATATTTTCGATTGCAGATCGCAGACTTTTGATAAGCCTTTTTTCTCTCTCTTCTTGCAACTAAAAAGAATGAAGGTCGTTGGGCCAGTAATTATTTTTTATCCGACACCAACAAGACTTGGCTGTGGTAGTTTTTTTTTTCTTTTGCGACGGGTTTGTTGGACTGTCGGGGAATGGCGACAATGGGGGAGATGACGAGGCGTTGCGTTTGTGTACTTTTGAGGACGAGTATGAGCACGAGTGTTTGAGTGGTGAGGTGCGCAGAAAAAGAAACAAAAAGGACAGATGACCCATCCGTTCTTTCGAGACAAATCGATTTTGATGCCCCTACCTCAACCCTGGCGTAGGAAAGGGTACAATAGCGTACCGAGCAAGCCTCTCTTCCAACAACAGCCCACTTTTGATCTTTATGTTTTCGACAAATGCAAATAATAAGGACGAGGCCAACGAGTCTAGGTGCACACAGCGTGTGATTGAAAGAAGAGAGGATTCAGTGTCTCGGTGGGTAGACGCGAAAATAGATCACGATCCCTTGTTTTGATTCGTTTGTTACGAAGACGGGTAGAACGCAAGGTCATCGTATCTTCTCTCTCATTCTCCTTTCAAAAGAGAGAGAGAGAGAGAGAGAGAGAGAGAGAGAGATATGTGCCCCTGGGAGAAGGTGCATGTATGTTGCCGTTGGGTTGATGGGTCGATACTCTCTACATCGGCGTGGATCAAGTGATGGACGGGGAATGTGTTTGGCAGGTTGACGACAACAACGCTCAAAGAACAGGAGAAGAGGAGAGACTTGTTGACCGAGGGCTGAGGATGGAGAATAGGGAGTCCCCTTTGTACCTGGCACAGACGAGCAACAACAAACAATAATGCAGTGCCCATGGGCCACATCGAATCACCCTCTTTTTGCAGAGACAGCGAGAGGAAGGAGACAGATGCAAACAAACGAGAGGAGAGAAGCGTGATGGCTGTGACAGCAGACGGGAGCACTGAGGCAGGGCAAAAGCGCAACCCATCCCACTTACCTGTTTGCCTGCAGCTCACCCCCAGCCTGTGCCTTGGGCCAACAATAGAACGGCTTTGCTCTTTCTTTCTTGGCTGTGACAAATGGCGAGGGCGGAAGATACCCTGGGTTGATTCTCAGAGAAGTACTTGACAGACACACGAATATGTCATGATGGGACTGTGTCGGAAAAACGTGGACCCTCCTTGTTATATTAGACCGGGCTTGCAGGGGTGATTTTTGCCTCTTTCTCTTCTTTTCTTCTCCATTCACATCCTATCCAACACATTTGTTTCTTTGTGGCTGTCATTGATGCCCTCTAATTGCCCATTCTCCTCATTCATTCATCCTTCATTCTTTCCTCTCCAATTATAAACCTCTGCCTCGACGTACCAGGGACAACATCGCCAATATAAATATACCCCTCCCTCTCTTCGCTCTTCGACCTGACTCGACTCGACTTCCTCCCTCTCCTCTCCTTGTGTCGAGCTTCCATCCACTCAATCTGCGTACAGCCCTACAGCACACTGCTCTCATAATATTGTAATTAAAAATATTAGCCGGCATGGTCCTAGCAACACGGAGTGTGGCGTTCCTAGCCATCCTCGCATTGTCCTCGACCCTTCTTGAATACACGCAAGGTAAAACAAGCAGGATAACAGGACCAACAGGACGGACAGGGCAGGACTGATTCCTCTCTGTAATGAGTCTGACTGGGACCTGATCCTATTACGGCCATCACGATAAAAATGTCTATTCCTGGCTTTCCTTTTGGGCGATTGGACAACTGCGACAGCCCGTTTCACTATTCCATCTGTGCACCTCTTCTTCCCTTCACCCACTCGACTTCGCAATTCGCTCGTCTTTTCCCCGGGTCACACCACACCACACAACGCAACAACACAACAGACAACCCCTTATCCGTTTTAATATGTGTATCGACGCGAAATACCAACACTAATTTATGAACGAACCCAACTCCACTTTTTGCGATATCATCCACATCCATCACATTAGCCCATTCGTCACCGTGGCCTACCATCACTCGCTCTGAACATATCCTCAACGTTCGCCACGACATCCTGCCCAGGACAGCAACCTACGCACAGCACAGAGATCAGCCACTTGCCAAGCGCAAAATCGCCGACACTCTTGCCGCCAACCCAGACATCATCACCCGTGGCGACACTGTCCGTCTCCAGTTCTCAGCCTACAACACCACCTTCCATCTGTATCTCGAGCCCAACCATGATTTCATCCATCCATCAGCCAACCTGGGCGACGACATCTCATTGGACGACATCAAGGCCTTCAAGGGTGTAGTCATTGACGAGCACTTTTCGGACCGCAAATGGGAGCGAGCTTTGACCACCTCCAGGGACAGCAAGCAGACCATGGAGCACATGCTGCACGAGGAAGGTGTCCACGGCTGGGCTCGAATGATGATTGAGCACGACCCTGAGGAGTATGTTGCTCGTCCTACATGCCTGAAACAACCACGTTGATCTCGCTCATTCCTCAACCTAACCATGCACTTTTATCCACCGAAACATAGTCGAAACTCAATAGTATTGCGAGGTGCCTTCACAATGGGCGATGACACCTATCATGTCACCTCCCGCCAACACTATCACATCCAGAAGCGATCCGGTGACGCCGTTCCCTCCGCCGCCTCCAATCTCGTCATCTATCGCGACTCGGATCTTTACAAACCTCAAAACTCTAAGCGCAAGCGTGGACTTGCAAAAGAGCCCGCTTGTGGAGCTGACATGATCCGCCCTAGCAACAGGACAGGAGCCGTTGTCGCCAATGAGTACTATTACCCACCAGATCTGACCACCACTGTACCCGTTCTCGGTGGATTCGACATGAGCTCTACTCCTTGGATCGGCACATTAAAGTCACCACTCATCAAGCGCGTCGCCGGACCAAGCCCTGTTCCCACAGGATGCCCCGCCAACCGACTCGTCAACTACATGGTATTTATACAAATTTTCGTTGTCAAGTATTTCAACATCTGAACATATGTCTAACAAACACACCTGACTTATCTATGTTCTCTTAGGGAGTGGCTGCCGACTGTGCTTATGTTCGCAGCTATGGTGGGACTGCAGGAGCACGGACACAGATTCTGGCCGACTTCAACACTGCTTCGGGTATCTATGAAAGCACCTTCAACGTTGCCTTAGGTGTCATCACCCTCAACATCGAAAGTGTAGACTGTCCCACCACAGTCGATCCTGACAAGGCTTGGAACCAGGATTGCTCGACCACCTATGGAATCGATCAGCGCTTGAGTGATTTCAGTCGCTGGAGAGGCGCCACTGGTAGAGCGAACGATGGTGCTGGATTGTGGCACTTGATGACCAAGTGTAACACGGGCCCAGTGGTCGGTATTGCATGGACCAAACAACTGTGTGTTCAAAAGACAGCATCCCAGTCATCGGGCCAGAGCACACAGTACACTAGTGGCACCGGCGTTTCATCCATCACACCCAACGAGTGGATGGTCGTTGCGCACGAAATTGGACATGGTTTTGGAGCAATCCACGACTGCACAGCTACCACTTGCCCACCAACTGGCGACGAATGCTGCCCACTCTCGACCACCACTTGTGACGCAGGCGCCCAATATATCATGAACCCTTCGGAACAAACTGCCACTAAAGTCTTCTCACCCTGCAGTATCCGAACCATTTGCAACACCGTCTTGGGCGCCACTTGTCTCCAGCCGCCAGGAACCCGTGATACCTCCGCCTCTCAGAACAACATCTGCGGCAATGGTATCCGCGAAACTGGCGAGGACTGTGACTGTGGCTCGCCTGAAGACTGTGCCGCTGACCCATGCTGTGATGGAACCACTTGCAAGTTCAAGGGTGGAGCCGTTTGTGACGATTTGAATGACAGCTGCTGTCAAAACTGTCAGATCAAATCCGCTGGAGCAGTCTGTCGCCAAGCTATCTCAGAGTGCGATGTCCAAGAGACTTGCTCAGGTACCAGCGCCACCTGCCCACCCGATGTCCGTGTGCCCAACAACACTCCTTGCAATGGCTCCAACAACACGACTGGCCTCACCTGCGCCAACGGCATCTGTACTTCGCGCGATCTCCAGTGCCAGCTTCAGGGCCGTCCAGGAATTACAAAGGCATGTGGCACCTCCAACTCGTGCGACCTGTTGTGCAATGACCCAGCAGGATCCGCACTGACATGCATGCAAGTCCCAAGCACGTACTTTGTCGACGGCACGTCCTGTGGATTTGGAGGCAACTGCCTGGGTGGCCAGTGCAAGTACAGTAACGGCATCGATGGTGTCCTGAACTGGGCTCGTCAACACTTGGCGATTGTGATCCCTGTGGGCATTGTGGTCGGACTACTGTTGCTTTGCTGTATCTGGAGTTGCATCTGCTCTCCTCTTTGTGCCAGGCGCCGACAGAGGAAACTGGCTGTGCCCAAGCCAGGCAGACGCCGCCCCAGCGGATCTGTCCGCAACTCGACCTCGGGAAGGAGAGGCCAAGGACACGTTGGTCCCGACGGTCCCACAAACCAAACTTACGGTGCCCAGCATGTCCAGCCACCAATGCAACAAGTATACTCTGGTCAGCCATACCCCTCAAACTCGATGCCCCTTCCTCCAGCTGCAGTTTACCATGATCCTGCCGCGATGAAAGAAGATTATGATCTCCAACGCGCATTGGCCGAGAGTAGACGAGAGCACGAGACCAGATCAATGAACGGCTCTTCTGATTCTCGGAGAGGTGTCGTCCCACCTACCCCGACCACGGCCGCAGCGGCCGCTATCCTTGCAATGCCTGAACCCGTCCCAACTCCTCCTCCTGTCCCAACTCCACCTCCTATGGAGGCCTCACCATACCTCACGACCAACAGCCGGACAGGCAGTAGTCCTGGTAACAATGCCCCTGTGATCTCCAACCCGTTTGAGGACCAGCCACCTGGACAATACCCCTACCAGTTACCCACCCATCAAGTCTACTCTCCACCTCCACGCCCACCACCAAAGCAGCAACCACCATATCCTGGTGGAAACATCTGAAAAGTTATCTACTATTTGAATAAAGAACCCTGTACAGTACCAGTACGTCTTGCTCTGTTCCACCTTGTGTGACCTGTGTGCTTGCCCCTCGCCAGTCACAGAGCCTACTTTTTCAGCGAGACTTGGCTCGCTTTTTTTGTCTGCTTTTTGACATCTCAACTATTCCAGCCCATTGCCATGGTAAAGACATCGACAACCTCACGGACAAGGAAAGTGATGGCCATCAGCCTATGGAGCAAAAGCATACAGGATGTACTGAAGCGCTTCCATTTGTCATTACTCGTTTGTAGACCACAGCACCGCCGGATCCAGTCTTTGACGAGCTTACTACCATCCCTGGACATGTTGCCTCCTTCTCGGCGGACTTGGCCACTGGACAGCTGTTGAATGTAAGAGCACCATCTTGCATTTTCGCGAGACTTTTGCATTTGACAAGACCATGGCGGACAAGGAAAGCGATGAACGAAGAAAAAACAACAACAACAACAGCAAAGTGGAAATAAGGAAAACGCTAACCCCACACTCTCCTTGGTCCACCTGCGACGACTCTTTGTTTTCGTTGACGATAGGTCAAGGGCGATATCCACCAGAACCAGGCCACAACAATCCAGAAGCTGATGCAGGATGTTGGCCAGCTTCGTGTCGCGGTATGCCCAGGGGGGCCCCATGTCACTCTCGGGCGACGACTCGGAAGAAAGTCTCGTGCGCAAGGTGACCAGTAAGTCTTTTTTTTTTTTTTTTTTTTTTTTTTTTGGTTGAGTTCTTTGGGACTAAAAACCAAAAAAAAAAGTGAGAGGCTCAGCTGTTTCTAATGACGTATTTTTGTTTCTTTGTTCTATTTTCTTTTTCTACTAGTCATGACAGAGGACTCGACACTGGCACTGACCATGGCGGATAACAAGATCTATGGCGTTGAGAAGCAGGAATAAGAACAAAGACAACAGAGCAGCAACAACCGACATGGACCAAAAGAGAAGAAGAAATAAACCCATTTTTTGTACCATATTAGCGATGGCAGCCTACTCGGCACGATATGACGGAGAAGGATCTCTTCCCTGGTAGATCTCTTCGTGTCGGGGACTTCTTGGCTTCCGTAGATTTGGCTTACGTTACTGGTTGGACCACGTTGTGCTTGCTCTTATGCGGACTGGTATATGTGTTCAGTTTGCAAATATGTAAAAGTTGACGAACGCAGATTCAAGTCTCCATCCGTTTCGGCATCGTTTACTTTGCGAACTGCGTCGAGTGTATTGCTCCAAATGTTGGTATTAGCCAAACCTCAAGCTGGTTGTGTTTTTTTGCGTACCAACCAGGCAATTCGCCTTTCAAGAATTCACTCGATCAGCGTGATTTGCGCGAAATCAGAGGAGAGGGAGGGGGGAGAGAGTCGACAGTCAAGCACTTTTCAGTTAGACGGGTGACCATGGAGCGCCCATTGACAAAAAATAGAATGTAACCCTTACAGGGCAAAAGGGAAGTGCCCACAGCAGGGATCGAACCTGCTACCTTCTGCTTACTAGGCAGACGCTCTACCAATGAGCTATGCGGGCCGGTACCGAAAAGGAGATGATCCTGATTGGATGTTCGGATTTGAACGTTGACTCCCAAGGATCTTGATGAATTATCATACCAAAATTTTGGCTAGTTCTAAGTGTTTGCCAGGAAAATAATGAATGCGAGGAAATAAGGATTTTAGTGCAGAGAGTTATCCTTTGCGAATGCTAATAGAGAAAAGCTGCCTGTCTTGGGGTGAGGAAGGGAGCGAAGTTTCCAACATATTGACTTTTCAGACGTAGTCATCTTAGAAAAGAAGAGAATTCAAGAGAAAATTGACCTTGTAACTGAATTCTCGCCGCATCCCTACCTCGTTGGAGAACAAAGGCACGTCCTATCTTACATTTACATATTCCAGCATAATTCAAAGCTACTTCGGCTGTTATCTGATCAACTTTATGTATTTGCTAAGGGTCTGAGTAAGAGTGCTGTTTCTATGGGTGTATGTGTGTGTGTGCAGTATGTGTTGTTATAGGGTCTAAAGCTTTGCAAGAGGGTGTGATAGATTATGGATAGCTGTTACTTCGCACCATTCACAACCGAGGGCTTTTCTAAGAGTAGCACAGCCTGCGAACATAGCCTTTGTCTTAACTTCGCCCACACAGAGGCAACAGCGGCCGCTGAACTTTGAACCTGAATCGAAAAGCAGCGACAGGCTACTACTGCAGTTTGCAACGTACTCCTCAGTTTGTAAAATCGCTGTCAGCCGAGTGCAAGGTCAAGACCAACCGCATATACACCGGTGACCGTTCACTCAAAGTCGTTTTCGTTTTACGATGGCACCATATCCTACTGTCTTCATACCCAAGTCAGCAACAATCGACTGAATGCATTCAAATCGTATTTTGTTTCGTCTGCGGAGAAAATCCAAGTGGCAAAGTTTGTGATATACGCAACGGGGATGGGAGGTGGAAAGCAGACATATCGAGTAGGAGGCATGGTAACTGGCTACACAGGGTAGTAGACCCTTCCACAGTGCCAGACATTAAAGATACTAGCAGAGAACGGAAAAAAAGACATCGTGATGACAGCTCAGGAAGATGAATTGACGTTGCTGTCTATTGTAGGTTCACGAGTTGCCTGAAACAGATAGTAAAGGCGGACTTCCTTTCCACGCTTCAGTTTGTCGATCCCAACTCAAATCGGTTTCCAGCTCTTTTCACTCGGACTATGCTTTCAAACAGTGTTGTTCTCGCCCTCCTTGTACATCCCCGCGGCTTTCTTTCCTTTCCTTTAGCAGCCTTTCCCTCGCCGGTGAGTATTTTGGAGGGTCTGGTCAGTGCTGATTGAAAACAGTGGTCGTTTGTTGAAGTTGTCCATTGGATGGAATCCATTGGCGGTGAGATCTCTGCTACCTCTGATGATTCTGTTGACTGTAATTTCCCTTGACACCTCTGACCCCTGACGGATCTGAGAACGCTGAAGACGCTGAGGAGAGTGACGATTGTGGCCAATCTTTGGGACTTTGATCGGATCCGCGTACTGTCTGTCCCTCACTCAAGCATAAACATTCAACATTGTCACCAGGTTGTTCTCTAGGAAGATCTCCAAAAAGGGTCCTCCACCTCAGCTTCAAAACTGCCTGGTCTTTTGGTGTTGCTTGCGAACATTTTGTGTGTGTTTTTATTTCGATACTACCCGTTTGCACTACTTCATGCGCTATGCGATACAAAGAAAAAAGAGAAAAAAAAAGAGCAATAAACAGGAGCTAGCCCAACTCATTATTTAGGCGCCAACCTTGACCTCCGAGGTGGTCCATCCAGGCTGGCCAGTGCGCATACGCTCGCCCTGGAAGATCTCCTTGACGTTCAAGACATCGCCGGTACGGATGGTACCCGAGACAGTGTTGGGGATGACGTTGATGCCCACGCAAGCGTAGAACTTGGCGGCCTTGCCCTTGTCGACGCGGCGGACCTTCTGGAGAGTCTTCTGGGGCTGCAGCTTGTCCTTGACACCGGTCACGGGGTCCACGTTGGGCATGTCACAGCGGGTGCAGCGGCAGGTGAAGTAGTAGGTAACGCCGCCAATGTCGACAGTGCACCAGGTGTCCTCTTCAAAGGGCTGGCTCACACCCGAGACGACCAGGTTGGGACGGAAGTTTAGGGCCGTGACAGGGTTCTCGAGGTGGGTGTTGATGTCCTTGATAGACTCCTCAGACAAGCAGAGGATGGGGAAGTTGTCGGCGAAGGCAGTCTAACATTTTTACGTGTCAACAAGAAAGTGAGTTAGAAATAATTAGTGGTGCACCATGATATCATCATGAGAGTAGGGCGTAATGTAAAGGATGACTGTACCTCAGGCTGGAAGCCGAGCTCAGCAACGCCAGGGGAATGCTCCACCACAGCACGAACATCATCAGAGGCCTTGTGGACGAGGCGGCAGGGGACACCAAGGTAGTCGGTGATGAGCTTGGCAACCTCATCGCCCATGTCAGCAGCCTTGAGGGTCTCCTTCCAGACAGTCACTTCGCGAGTCTCGAGCTTGGCATGGCTAACATTCAAAGAGTGATAGCGCAATGATTAGTAATACCTTCGGCGTTTTCATTGTTTTGGCGGATCATACACGAGAGGATGCGTGGCTGACGCGTAGTGATTTCGCAGAAAAAAGTGGGGCGCGAGGTGGTTATGTGCTTACTTGGGGTTCAGGGGAACCTTGACAGACTTGTCCGCAGCAGTGATCTCGAGCTGATCGCCAACAATCTTGGGCTCGATCAGAGTCATCTATAGTACAAAGACATGTTATTGGAATAGAGAGCGTGAGGGGGTGAGGGCTTGGTTTGTGAGAGCTTGGCCACGCACAGTCCTCCTCAACAAGAAAGATGTACAAGTGGCACTTACGGAAGGTAGCTCGCGCATGGTTCTGAACTTGTTGTTGGCGGGGTCAATGATGAGGAAGACGCGGTCGTTCTATTCATCATTGGAAGGGATAGTCAAAAAATTCCGAAGGGGTTGTTAGACTTTGAAGAGGCTTGCATGAAAACCATCCGCATAACAAGGTGGGGTGAATATCTAAGGAACCTACAGCCAAACCATCTGTTCCAGCAAAGTGTTCCGAGAAGGAAACAGGAGCGAGATGCAAAGCAGGATGAAGGAGAGAAAGGGTAGACGTTAGTCGCAGACGCATGAACAAGTCAAGTGAGCGAGAGAGGTCGGTAGCTGTGCTTGCTTTGTGGCACGCTCGTTATGCGAAACAAGCAGCATATTCAAAAAAGTACATTTGGACAGCTGCGATTCGGTGACCTCGATGGCCTTGCAAGACTTGATGGGGTAAATGTAGATGTTGGAGATGATTGGGGCCATTGTGTTGTTGTTGTTAGTGTTCGGAATAAGAATGGAGGAAGGGAGAGAATGAATGTGCAAAGTGTGGGAGAAGAAAAAAGGAAATAGGGGAGAGTCAAAGAAATAAGAATCGGGCGTGTGGGTCTGTCTCTGTCTCTGAGGGCAGGCCTACACAGAAACAACGTGGGCAGAGCCGGCGTGTGCACTCTTTCCCTGCACCTCGTCTACATTATCAGCCAGAGCCACAAGTGTGCAGCACATAGACATGGCATGCCTACGCAGCATACAGGATCAGCGCTGTTTGCACCATTCTCAACAGCAAACACGCAAAATACGAGACAGCACCGCAGGAACACTCGAACACCCAGGCTCGCCTACACGAATCCCCCGTCCATCCATCCATCGACATCGACATCCATGCATGGCGATGATGCTCCCTTTTCCACCGAGTCAAAAAAAAGTTTTTTTTTTCTTCTTCTCTCTTTCGATCCCGAAGTGGATGGGGCGGGGGCGGGGGTGGCGTCCTCTCTCTCTCGTCCTCTTTCGCTCTCTCCACTGAGTTCATATTCCACTCTCCCATTCTCTTCGCACTCAACTCGCCCTTCCCAGTTTTTTTCTTCTGCCAACAACCTAATCGATCGCAAGGATATGTCTCAACAAATACGGACTCGACAGCCATCTACAACCTACAAAGAAATGTCAGCATTCATCCGCGTCGAATGGACACTCCAGATAAATTTTGGCTAGAGATACATGATTTGCAAGTAGTGAGGAAGAGTACGCCCACAAAGGAAAGGAATGCTCGGTAAACGATGACTCATAAGTGGTCTCGGATTCGCATGCAGGCCCCTCTGCTTCCATGGTCACTCCTCCACTACTCCACAGACCACTAATTAGCCTAGATCACCCAGGGCGCGTGTGCCAGTGTATCATAGAACAAGATAAATAATTAACGTGATGCTGCGCAAGGCTCAGCCGCAATCGCATCGATTCATGGTGTTGGTTTTTTTATTCTTCTTGATCTAGCTATTGTTTTGTGATGTGGTAGGTGGTGGGTGTCGTTAGAGGTATATCATACAAAGACGAGACATTTAAAGCATCTCGCCGTAAAGGTTGGGCCGACGCCCAGCAACAAAGTCGTCGTAGGCCCGGCGCATGTGGCCCATCCAACTCTTGGGGTCAATGGGCGTCGCCCAGTTGTTGTGCCAGTGGTAAGCATAGGCACCCTGGAAAAACACTTCCGGACCAGCCGTGAACTGTGGTGCTTGCTGTTGCTGTTGGAATGGGCAGACTGCCTCCTCAACACTGAAGGCGTCCGGGAAGCTCTTGAGATCCTCTACCATCTTTTCAGAGTCCGTGCTCTTGGCCTCGGCATGGTCGACACGAAGCCAGTTCGGGTCAAAGACAGCTGGAGACATCATGATCAAGCCATTGCCCTCGATTCGGCTGTCCTGGGGGCGGAGGTACTTGCGCAGGCGAGCTGGGTGATAGATCTCTTCGGGGCGCATCTCGCCACGCTTGACAAGTCTCAAAGACTCGGGTGCCTCAGAAGCCTCTCCGCCTGCGTTGATGCTTCCGTTCGCTTCCTTGCCCTGATTCTCTTGCTGCTTGAGCGCTTGGAGCTTGTATGCCTGAATCTCCTTCTCGCGGGCACGGGCACCGTCCAAGATCCTCCTCGCGACCGTGCTTTCCTTGTAGAGTCTCAGAATAGCCGTGTTGTACATGCGAGTCTTGCTCCACTCGTATGCAAATTCGAGGCCCGAGTCGTAAAAGGGCGACATGTCCTTGAGCAACAGCACATCGGCGTCGAGGTAGATGCCTCCGTTCCTATTCAGGATCAGGAATCGTGCCTCGTCCGAAAGTGCCACCGGTTTCACCGGGGCCTTGTCTTGCAATTTCTTTGGTTCGGTCTCGTCGTCATCGACATCGTTATCGTCGTCGTTCATGTCCTCAGGGTAAGCGTACATGAGCTCGGCTTCCTGATCCCACACGTGAATCGAGATGTATTTGTTCAGTGGAGGGGACGCCAGCGGCGCAGAGAATTGGTTCCGAGTGTAGTCCTCAGGCTCACCGTTGGGTAGGTCAGAAGAGTCGATCCAGAGGTGCAGGTGTGACCGCTCAAGAGGCTGTGTAAAGATGAACGAGTGGGCACTGAGGGAGAGCTTATCTGAGATGGGACCGCGCCAAAAGATGTGAAAGTCCATGATGGGCGCCTCTACGGTAGCGCTCTTTTGCTCAGGCGTGGCAGGGATGAGGTACTCGTGCTCCTGGGTGAGGAACTTTAGACAATGAGCTGAGCTGTGGATGAGGCGATTGCAAGGCTCGGCCAAGGATGTCAGGTTGATGACCCATCCATTCAGTGGGCGATCCATGAACACGGGTTGGTCTTGTAATTGTCGTTGCTGTTGTCTGGGCGTGTTTTTTTTGTTGATATGCTCGATCCACTGCGTGTATGATGTAAAAGTGGCGTCATTTTCGAGTGTTATTGATGACGCAGCGTCTCGGTCAGCCTGATTAGCACTGCAGAAGGAGACAAAAGCCTTGTTGTCCTGTACAGCCAGACGTGCGTTGTTCTGGCTGACCATTGGTTGCTGTTGTTGTTGTTGAGTGGGTGAGGGTGTGGGCTGTTTGTCTTCCCCGTGTGTCTCTGGTTGTTGTAATGATGATGGTTGTGTCTCCTGGTCATGTGTTTGGTGAGGGCGAAAGCGGTTTGCGGCATTGTGGATGTTGTTGAAAACCGAGTTGTCCCTGTCAAAGTCGAGGTTTGACCAGAGCGAGAGGTAGCATACCGTGGCCAACGCGCTAACGATGGCCAGGAAGATGATGGCCCGAAGTTGTGGCATCGATTTGTATGTATCTCAAAGTTATGTATGTACTAGCGCAGGGCCCGGGGGATGCAGATAAGATATGTAGGTTGGTCGTTGCACGATCAAAATTATTGAGGGGGAGTACGTCGTCGAAGCTGAGTTCAAGGGTGGAATGAGAGAATGGGAAATGAGGAAGAAATGAATGAATGAGGCGAGATGAATGAATGAGAAGAGTGTAGAGTTGACGAAGGGTGGAGGAAACAGATACGAGACAAAGAAGAAAAGAAGAAACAGAAAGAATAAAATAAATAAATAAATAAATGAAAGAGATAGAAACAGAGGACACGTTCTTCGAAGGAGAATCGTTTTTACTTTTTGACCAAATGGGCAACAAAGATAAAGTGTGTTCGTCATGTCCTCCTCACCTCTTCAATGCACTAAAAATAAGGATTATTGCTTTAGTTGGTTCTTCAGCCCTGCCCAGCCCTCCATACCACGGACGAATGGGCACCATTGAATGCTGGACACTCACACGATCACATCGCCTTACTTGGCCTCCTCATGTCTCTTCTTCAGGTTTGATTGGATACAAACTTGTAAGAGCGTGAGCACACAGGAACTGTTATCCGCCACTTTTTGTGGCGTATGGATCCGTCCCTGAGAGAGGTATGTACTTTCGCGCCAGCTGTGTTGTTGATCAGTGATTGCTGAGAGAAATGAGTTCCTTTGATGAAATCCTTTCGTTTGCATGATGCTCGGCAACACCCATTGCAAGATGTTGACCTAGTTCGGTGTTTCCCGAAGCAAACTAGCCCCATTGGACAACGTACATGAATGCGACACTCACTTGTTCATTGGCATGCCAATGTTTTCCTTGCCCTTGTGTCCCAAAGGGCATGCGTGAAAGTGGGTAAGGTAATCATCACAAGCACCCAATCACCGCAAAAGTCAAAGGATAAAGAGCAGAAAACCGAAAATTGCGAAATTGCTCTCGTTGCAAAATCAATAAATGTGGTGCATTCCATACTTTGTTTGTACGACTGAACCTTATCAGTGGCGAATCCTCGGGTTCGACCTTTTGTTACGAACACCCGTTGAAAAAGTGTATTTTGGCGTGCATACGTGTATGATATGTGTGAGTGGATGACAGTGGCACAAGGAACAAGTAAGTATTGGCAATGGTAATGGGTACATACCTGGCATGTGAGTGGGTGTACTTCCTGGATGGTAGCCTGAATGGCATCCTGACGACGAGCACCCTCAAATCGATAAGTGAGGGCGGGGGGAATGAAATTCATTCTTTCATGTCGTTTTTTGACTCGCCGCCGTTGTCAAATGTCGAGCTGGCTCTCATCTCACTTCATTTGCTCGACAACCAGAGAACCATGTGCGTGTGTGGAGTCTCACTGCTTCTTATTGCACAAGACACACACAGAGCTGTGTGAACGTGGGAAGACAACACAAAAGTTGTTCCCCAAAGGGTGCCAGACATGATTCAGGAACGGAGGAAGGGTCGGACCAAATACGTTTCAGAGGCAAAGGCTTTCTTTTCTTTACTTGTTTCCTCATAGCGTCGTGTCTAATTGATCTGACAAGGGTCTAGGACCTTCTGTTCCCGTCAGAAAGAGACTGAGAAGAGAGAAAAGAGACAGAGCCATACGCCGCAATATATGCCGCACAAATGTCCTTTATTATCACTCACAACTCATAGGCAGAGCACACCAGCAATTGCTGCTAGACTGATTGTCCGAGTGTGTCCACTGTCCTCCCACACACCTACTCTCCTCCTAATGTTTGTGTCCTTCAGCCCTATGCGCGTATTTGTGCAAATTTGCGCCACTCCTTGGATGCTGTTTGATGAATTAAGATGTTGGAAGCTTTGGAATTTCTATCCCGCGAAAAAATAAAACAAGCGGAACATCAAAAGGAGCAGTATTTTTCTGTCCCCATCCAAAGGCTGGACACCCCCAATGGGCTTGAACAGTCCATACGCATGAAACATGCCAATCGCCTTGTCTTGGATGCTTCCTGCTTGAATAGGGACCCCAAGGGTTATCAGCATAGCATCTGGGCGCGAGGTGTCTAGTCAAAAGAGTGTCCTTATTGTGGCAACGCAGGCCATGCGATTAAAAAGTAGAAGTTAGTGACTGCGATGCGGGAATATGTAGCAATCCTATCACCTAACGTTTATGAAAGCCTACCTGTAACCTAGGCGCCAGGAACTCATATTTTAGCAGTTTTCAAAGCTGCATACTCCATGTTTGGCCTATCCTCCACTGGCCGAAGGCAGGCCGTTGGTCCACCGAGGAGTGCCGTCGTCGTTCAGTGGCTGGAGGTAGAGAGGACGGCCCTTGAGACTGGTGCCACTGGCGTCAACAGTGAGATGGTCCTTGGCTGCAACGATCATGTTCTGTGATGCCAGCAGATCTCGATGGAAATACACCTGACATTTTCTACAGTACGACTGCCGTGTGTTCACTCGAGCGACGAAGCCATGGTCACATGGATCCTGTTCATTGCGTGGCTTGTTCCGCGGGCACTTTTGGGAGGTGTAGTATTCATTGATGCCCACAACAGCATAGTCAAGTGATCGCAACTAAGAGATTGAAAAAGAAGACATGAAAACATGCATGAGAATAATGACTTTCAACTTGGAGAACAGTAACAATATCAATGGCTTACCGTTTTCACGAACAGAGATCCAAACGTTCCATGTAGTGATGTCAACTTGCTTTTTGTTCCAAATTTCCCAAGACCAATGACAAACAAAACCTTCTCCTTGGGGACATCCTCAACCATTGCCAAAACCGAGCGGATCGCGACATGGTACTCGCCTTCCTTCCCCTTCTTCATATCCCAGGCCGTCCGACGGTGCCAGTAGTTGCTATTGTAGTACTGATGCAGGCGAGGGTGTACAGCGGTAGCCTTCTGGAGGTAGTTAGAGGAAACTTCGGCATCCTGAACTCCTTTTCGTGGAGGGATACTTTGTTCCAACTCCTGGACTTCACCTTTGTGATCAGAGTCTGTGAGCTGGTACTCTTCCTTGCGGAGCTGCATGTCACGGCGACCCTTGAAGCTTGGTTGCATAAGTGCCTTCTGTCCAACCAGCAGAGTCCGCATGAGGTCATGAGACCTATTGGGATTGTAACACGAGGGGATAAACAGTGACACAGCCGCTGTGCACACTTGGCCAAAGTCGACGCCTGCAATGCACACATCTTCTCCCTGCCTATAAACATGTTTAGAGATGTAAAAGTTGGAAATATTAGGGGTAATGAAAGCAAATGGGCAACGAACAAAATAAAACTTACTGAAGGCTAGCTGGTGGGTTCGGGAATGTGGAGGCGACGTCGTCTGGGGTCTTGAAGACATTGCGGATCTCAGAGAGGTATCGGGTGTTGCCAGTCTTCTTGTCGGTGCGTCCAGGCGCAGCCTCAGGCTCATGCTTCTTAAAGACCCGCTGATCATAAGCCAAAACTCTGAGTTCGAGTCCGTTCGTCATGAAGGTGCCTGAAAGCACCCATGTCTTTCCAGTTGCTTCGATCGAGTCACCAATAATACTGCAGATTCCAATCTGTTTTCGGTAGCCCTTCTTGTATCCGATCGGCACCATGAGATTCGACAAGAACTGTCCCGGTGGAAGGGCCGACAAGAGATATGGGTATGTTGAGACGTATTGCTCCGTCTCAACCAAGCCCAGAGCAGCAGAGACCTCAGGCTTGTGTGTGTTGACAATGGTCAGAAGGAGCTCTCGTTCGGTCAACTGTATGAATCCATTGCAGTATGGAGATGAGGGACAGAGAACTGGTCTCTCGTGAACAGGAAGTTGATTGCGTAGATTCATAAAGTGCTTAAGACAGTTTGATTGAGGAGTTGTGTTTCCTGACATGCTTTCAGTGTCCTTATCCTTAGATAGCTATATAGAAAGAAGTTGTAGACATTGTTAATACTTGGCAATAATTTACTTCTTGTTTCACACTACAGCAGACAAGTTGCGTTGCTTATGAGAGATATACCTTCTTCTCCATGCTTTTGATTTGCGTTTCCCAGAGCTTGATCATTTCCTCTGCCATTTCCTGCGACAGCCTTGCCCATATGGGTCCCAGTGCATACTTGTCTTTGCATACTGTGACTCTGGGAAATGAAGCAATGCCACAGTTATACATAGCCATTGCAATGCGGTTGGTCCTGAAGTGGGCTCCTTTCGACAATATCGTGAGTAAACCTGCAATCACAGATGCGAGCGATTGCTTGACCACCTTTCTCTGTTGTCTTTTGTCGCCATCGGGGTTGGTCACGTCCATGAGATCACAAAATTGATTGTAGTCGTCTGGTTGCTTGATCATGAACTCGAGGATGTATCGCTGAGCAACCCGCTTCTGCCAGTTCCAAAGCTCGACCAGGCGCTGTACTGTCTGTTGGACTGGCGACTGTGACTCGGACTTGAGAATCTGGGATGGTGCAGTGACCTGAGCTTGAGCCGTCCAAGTCTCGGTGATCTGGGAGTGGGTGACCTGGTCTTGGGTGATCTGAGCCTCCATGTCCTGAACATCGGCAGCAACTTTGACCCTGGCCCCTGTTTGCTTCTTGGTCGTCTTGAGGTAGGCCTCCCTCATGTTTAACTGAAGCGATCCAATGGGTAACGATCTTGTAGGATGTCTCTTGCTCAAATGTTGTTTCATCTGTGCTCGTGTTTTGGGCGGGTCGGTGAACTCTTGTGATTGTGCAGCTGTTGTTTCCACACCACTTTTGGTCCTTGCTTTTTTGCTGGCTTTGTTGTCCTTGCCCTTAGATGACCGTTTGCTGCCGATGTTTTTCTTGGAAGCCATATCGTCATCCTCATCTTCATCATCCTGATCCTCGTCTTCATCCTCATCCTCATCCTCGTCATTCTTGGAGGGCTCACGATATGGTTTCTGTTTCAACTGTCGGTGACTGTCAGCTTGGTCAGGCGTCACGAAGCGCATGATCTCCTCAGGGGGAACTGTTGAGTATGAATAGCGCGGCCGAGGGCGAGGATCTTCTGGGTCAAAGGGTTGTCTTCGAGGCTTGACGTTGATGGGCTCAATGGTGCGGAATTGGTTATAGGTTTGGTACTTGGCATGTCGTCGCTCCCTATTCAAATGATCATGAGAAATGGGCAATGGTCAGGTATAAGTGAGCTTAGACCAGAAAATGTTTGCATTCAAAAGACAAATCATCATATTTACCCTGAGCCCTGACCCTTTTTGTGCGGTCTCTTTGTCCGCTCTTTGTTAGCAAGCTTCATAGAAAGATACTGGTCTCGAGCTTTTTCTGCCGTGTACCCATGGTATTGGTTCAATTTTCCATTGTACGTCCCGTACTGTGAAAAGCTCTGGGAGGATGCTGTCTGGGTAATGCCAACGAAGACCTCATAAGGAATGTCGAAGTCCTTGTTGCTCGAGTTCTTGATTTGGACAAGTGGGTGTGCCAGGTACTGTTGTATGAGGGTGCGCACTAGCCATCGCATCTCTTTGTTTATTGTTGTATGTGACCAGAAACAAAAGTAGGTCAGTTCGAAACCACAGTGTGACATGCAAAAAACTGTTATCCTTGGCAAATAATATATAAATTACCTGTATTTGCTCCTGGCAGTTCTCTGATCACTCCGATGTTGGTAGCAGGGCCCAGGGAGTAGATGTTGGATGAATAATCGTTGTGAGACACGATTGCGAGGGCTTGCAAGTAGGCATCTGAGGGAAGGCGGAGGTGTGAGATGACATCGTCCTTCTTGTAAATTGCGAACCGTGAGTTTTTTGCTGGTCGGGCAATCGTCCTGACGGAGCGGTATCCAAACATATCAGAATCTGTTGACACAACAATGTCCTGAGGGAGACACTTTCGGGCGATGGCAACATCGGCTTCGAACTTGGCATCCTCTACTGACCATCCTTTGCTTCTCAGAAATGCACCAAGTTCTCGGCGACCTGATGTTGATAGATACCACGCGCTCTGTAGACTTGACCGAAATGCTCTGTCGGTTTTCTTTCCAGGCCATCCCTTGCCTCCATCCACTGCTCCCTGGAAAATCGGTAGCAGCTCAACGGCTTTGATGAGGCTGTCATGCCGCTTTTCCCATCGCTTGAGTGTCGTGTCATCTTTCTGCTCTGCGGAGTCACCATCGATGAAAAGTATGATACTGTCGGGAGTTTGGAACTTGCTGATAAGGATGTTGTGGATTGACTCAAACGCTGCATGGCAATTCCAAAGGGTTTGCTTCTGTGCATGGAAGTACATGAAAGCATTGAAATCAACCAAGATACGACCGCTGATGTGTTCCGTGGTTGTGATGTGTTCCAGCGCTGGGAGTAGTTGTTGAAGAACGGATACTACAGATGGCTTGTACCGGACTTTTTTGATCCATGGCCAGAAGCCTTGAATGGTCATTTTGTGGGAGCGGTGTGTTGTACGGAACGGATTGAATATCTACGCCTATTGAAAACCAAGGGAACAAATGATATTTTAGCACACTGCACTCATGAAAATGGAGAACAGTAAAACAAGGAACACTTGTGTTACTTACCTGTTGTCTTGCACAGGCGCGTGGTTGAGAACTGACTCCTTGCGAGCCAGATTTGGGTGCTGATTTAAAATAATGCATATTGATCATCAAGGAAAATATGACGTGTTAGCACAGTGCACCCAAGAAAAAAAAAGTAAGAGCCATAAAACAAGGTACGCTTAGGTTGCTTACCTGTTTTCTTGTGTAGGTATGGAGTTGAGGGCCAGTTTCTTGCGAGCCGGATTAAAGAAAGATGCCTTTTGAGCACCAGAGGAAAATATGACATTTTAGCACACTTGCACTCATAAAAATGGAGAAGAACAATAAAACAAGGAACACTGGGGTCGCTTACCTGTTGTGTTGTACAGGCGCGTGGTCCAGGACTGGCTCCTTGCGAGCCAGATTTGGGTGCTGGCACCAAGGAAAAAAAATATGACGTGTTAGCACAGTGCACCCAAGAAAAAAAGATAAGAGCCATAAAACAAGGAACACTTAGGTTGCTTACCTATTTTAATGTGTAGGTGTAAAGTCGAGGGCCAGCTCTTTGCGAGCCAGATTAAAGAAAGACGCCTATTGAGCACCATGGGAACATATGACATTTTAGCACACTTGCACTCATGAAAATGGAGAAGAACAATAAAACAAGGAACACCTGAGCTACTTACTTCTTGTCTTGTACAAGCGTGTAGTTGAGGACAAGCTCCTAATGGGCTAGATTGGGGGGTACCACCAGCGAAAAAAAGCGCCTACAACAAAGGTGAAGATGGATAAGAGGGGAAATGAATCTGGAAGAGAGGTAGGGTTGAAAGAGTTTAAATTAATCAATCCACACTCACACAGAAACAAGTAGCTTCTGCATGTCACGTTATCTCAAGACCTACTTTTTTAAAACACTGATATTGCTGCCTCATAATTGAAGTGTGTTCATGGAATCAGGCTCCAGTCTTAAAAATATCAGTTGTCATTTCTTGTAAGAACACTTATGTTCAAATCCCACAAGGCACAGATGACTCTTCTGCCCTTTACCCCCTCCTCCTCACTTTCTTCACAGTCATATTCCAAGTCGAATCAGCCATGCCCAACCTCTTCTTCGACCAACACTGTGCAGCCTAGACGAGCAACCCCAAGAGAACAGTACAAGTGGTTTTCACGTCATTCAAGCGGGCCCCTTCAGAAACACCAGACCTGGTTCATGGTTGAACACAGTTGGGTAGAAAACTTTCGCAATTTTTGCATAAACACATCAGAAAAAAGCTCGCCCGAAGAGCCTGGCCCAATCAATAATGCAAAGTTGCTCTGCCCAGATGGAAGTTTACGCGATGATGCACGCGAACGTGCAGCTGTGATTACAAAAGCCGGCTGGGACAAGCTCATCCAATGGTAAATTAAAAAAAGGGTGCTCGACAGTGGTATTGCATGGTATCTGAATTTCCGTCAACTGTGTTCACTATACATATACGTACTTCATATGCATATACTTTTAGGTTCGGGACAACGACCCCAGCGATCCGGAGTAATGTCATCTCAACAGAATCGGACCAAGGGCAGAGATGGAGTCTAGGCACATTCGTTGTGGGAAGTCTTCCCGTCAGTTCGTTACAGCCGTTGATGCCCAAAAGGATGGAGGCCAGTCTCGACGTCTCGTATACTGCCATCACAGACAAAGCCATCGTCGACGCAGTGGTAAAACACCCGGAAGACAAGGAAGAAGACTCGACAGTAGGTGAGATCCAGGAATTTGAAGCAGGAAGAGACGTTGCTGCCAAATTTGCCAAGGAAGACGGATCGTACATCGTCAACTACACACCTCCAGTGATCCAGCCTTATCCATCGTTTGGTATCACAGCATTGGGCCCACATGAAGCCCTGTTTAAAAACCGATCCCTCAGCCCATCTCCCAGCAACAATGGCGCAGCCGACGGGATTTGTGGACTTCAGAATCTTGGCAACACATGCTTCATGAACTCGGCCCTGCAGTGTCTGAGTAATACACCAGATCTGACCCACTACATCTTGACAGGAGCATGGCGTGATGATCTGAATCGCGATAACCCTTTGGGCATGGGTGGAGAGGTTGCCCATGCATATGCCAATCTGATTGACAAGCTCTGGAATGGTACTTCCAAAGTGTTCTCACCATGCGATTTCAAGGTAAATAAGACGAGATACTTTTAATTTGTAATTCAGGAAACATCCGTTTTATTTTGATGGGAAAGTAACGGGAGTGTATTCTCTCAACAGTCGACAATTGGCAGATTTTCACCTTCGTTCACTGGATATCATCAGCACGACTCACAAGAGCTGCTTGCCTTCTTGCTGGACGGCCTTCACGAAGATTTGAACCGCATTCTCAAGAAACCATATACACAAGTCCCAGACTCGAACGGACGTCCAGACAAAGAAGTGGCAGCTGACTGTTGGAACATCCACAAGGCCCGAAACGACTCTATCATTGTGGATCTATTCCAAGGCCAGTACAAATCTACTTTGGTATGCCCCGAGTGCAAAAAGGTAATCTACATCCCTCATCAAAATACCCAGAATTTTGGCAACATTCATACACATAAACATGTTGCTCACATATGCTTGACATATCTAACAGGTCTCAGTGACATTTGACCCATTCATGTACTTGAGTTTGCCTTTGCCCATCAACAAAAAGTGGATCGGAACAGTGACATATGTCCCTTACGACCCTTCTAAACCCGTGGTCGACATCAAAGTCCAGCTGCCCAAAGGATCCACACTGCGCCAACTGAAGGACAAGGTGGCAGAGATGGTGGGAACTCACAGCTCACATCTTTTCTCGACCAAAGTGCTCAGTAGCCGCTTCTGCAAATCCCATGACGACGGCGATACAGTGGACGAACTGGAAGAAAAAGACAAGACGTTCTTGTACGAGCTTCCAATCCCAGACTTCACCACCTCCACGTCCCATGTTGTTTTCCCTGTGTTCTCGATGCTCGAGTCTGCACAGAGCGGCCCGTCTCGCCGACCAGGATTTATCGGCCACCCTATGATGGTTGCAGTGACAAAAGAGGGAGCCAACAATCCTGACACTGTCTACGCTACAGTAGCTCACCAAGCGAGCCGATACACCACCACCAGCTTGTACGAACTCAAGAAGGATAACATCCCCGACAGCAATAACGATATGTCCTTTGAAATGCCGCCGTCACTTGGGGATGTCAAAGAGCCCAAGAGGAGTATATTCAAACTTGGTTTCTTTGCACCTAGTCAGTTCCGCTGCAAGAGTACCTCCTGTGCGACCTTGTATGCCCCAACCAAAATGCCTTCCTTGAACAACATTCAAGACATCTACCAGCGAGTTGCTTCTCGGCAGTCTGACAACAACGCTCCTGCCGTCCGACAGGGTGACATGATCTTTTGCATGTGGGAGCGATCATGGAAGGAGAGTATCTGCAGCAACAAGTACTCCCACTCAAAGCGTGGACATTCATCTCTGGACTCTTCCTCGAGACCGCGAGCACTCTGGGACGAACGCCCTAACGAGATTGTAAAGCCAGTGCTGATGGAAGAATTGGCCAACACCAAGAATGGCAAAACAACAATATCCCTGAATGACTGCCTGATGGAGCACGCAAAGGAGGAGCAGCTGGGCAAAGGGGAGCTGTGGCACTGTCCCAACTGCAAGAAGAATCAGCAGGCGACCAAGAAAATGGATATCTGGCGGCTGTCGGACATATTGGTGGTGCACCTGAAGCGGTTCAGCGTAATGGACGGTAGGCACGACAAGATTGGTACGTTTGTGGATTTCCCAATCCAGGGGCTGGATTTGAGTGGCAAGGTGCTTAAGGATGTTGATCAGAACGAGAATGTGTATGATCTTTATGGTGTATCAAACCACATAGGTGGATTGAACAGTGGTCACTGTAAGCATCTTTCTCTTTTATTTGATGTGAAGAAAAGGCAAGGAAACAGAATATCTAACGTAGCACCGACACTTTTTAATTCAACTGCATCTCCAATTTAGACACTGCCTACGTCAAAAACGAAAAGCTGGATCAGTGGTACAATTTCGATGACTCTCATGTGAGCCCCATACAGGAGGTAGAATCAATCAAGTCGTCAAGTGCCTATTTGCTTTTCTACCGACGTCGCAACGCCCTTGTGCGTGAATATGGGCAGCGACATCTGATTTCTGGTGCCATGAATGTGGATTGTGACTAGAATTTGCACGGTATAAGTAAAAAAAAATTCAATGCAACATATCTTAGCCTCGTGCACTTTTTCGTATTTTCTTGTTTCTTTTTTTAATCTCGTTTTTAATACACTCCGTAATTCACTATTCATGGCTCCTTCCATCAATAAGGTCAAAGACGATGCTTGACCGCTTTTAAATTGTATCCTACCTGGTCAACTTAGCTGCCTGGAGGTGGGCCATCTTCTTTCAATAACGGTTCCTTTCGACATGTTGTAGTGCTTATCTAATGAGCACATATTCAACGTCAGTTAGTGAACACCAAAGAATAATTATTAGTCTGGGTAACAGAACGTACTTGTGAGTAGTCTTAGCCTTCCCTGAGTAGTCGGGCTTTCCCGTGTTTATGAGGCGATTATAATACTCTGCGATCAGGATATGACATTGCGTATCCAGACCAAGAACTACACCTGGCTCATCGCAGCCTTTCCAGAGCACATGGAACTGGTAAGATCCATTCTCTAGGATATCATTACCGGTCACCCGAGAGATGTCATGGAATTCATCTCTCTCGGCTTTGAGATCGGGGAAAAGAAATAAAAGAGAGACATAAGTAAGGAGCAAAATTAGTATTACATGGAGTGGGAAATAAAGTGTTTTACCCGCAATGCAACCGCAAAAAAAAAAAAAAAAAAAAAAAAAAAAGAGAGAGGCGTGTCACCCTACCAGGGTTTATTTCTAGAGGACAATATGACCTTCTTTTTATGATGAAATAATGTATCTAGCATCCATAGTCCAGCCTTAAATGCCTTTCCGAGGACGACTGCGATGGTTCGTTGGGGTCTTCTTTTTCTTCTTTTTGATATCGAATGAGCAAACATTGACCTCGAAAGAGTTGGTTGTTTTTCAGTATCTTGAGCTGATCTCACCACTATACACAGCGGATGAAGAAGCTTCACAGCATGCTCCCCACTCTCCACATCATGGGCACCTGGTACACTACTCTGTACGCTAGCTCTCTCTCTCTCTGTCGTGCCTGTGAGCTGGCACCAGAGGACAACGATCTCGTTTGAAACCATCCCACTGTGTTTCATGTGCAGCACGACACATGGAAGGATGCAGTGGCTTCCATTCAGAATGAGGCTCGTCCATTGTCCATTTAGCCAACACCCAAGCCAAGAGATAACATGCCCAGGACATGCAACGTTGCAAGAATCCGCCCTCATCTCACCCATGACGTTACTTTTGAATGGATCTTGACCCGAATGACTCGTCCACTTGCACTGCTGGCGATGGTTGTTGCCGGCTTATCACGCGTATTCTAGGTGTATGCAAGGATCAGAGTCTTTTCACCTTGCCTCTAGTATTACTCATGAACACATGGATACTGTATCCATCACCCCACTAAACTGACCATCTTAGGTCACTGTTTTGTCATAATTGTTATTATCCTACAATACACACTTTATCCGAGTCAAGTCCATTTTTCATCAGGATATGACATACAATTGGTAAACAAAGCTTTTTTTTTTTTGATAATTAGGAAGAAAAAGGGCATCACCGCAACACATACGTGTCAGAATTTTACACTTAAAAAGTGCTCAATCATCCACCAGCATCATGGTCAATGGTGCCAAGCGGATAGGGCGATGGAGGCTTCTACTGGAGGCAGAAAGTCTGAAATTTTTTTGTGGCACAAAGACTCTTCACCCTTTAATATGAGATTGAAATTCATAGTGGTCTCACTTGAAAGTCACTCGAGTTATGGGGTCTTACATTGGTACACAGTGCATAGAGCATATATTGTTTGTCTGCAACCGCTCAATATCCACCAAATGCAGTCACTCAAACCTGGTTTATATCCTCTGGTTCTACTCTAAAAAAAGTCAATCAAACACTTGCACGACAAGACTCCCGGCGAGCGTGCCAGCCCAGGACCGCGCACTGGGGCCCCACTAGCGGGGGCCAATGGCAAGCCACCAGTATTCCCAAACATGCTCGTGCGTACTCAACAAACAGCATATTAGATGCTGTAAAGAGACATTGGCTACGAGCACACCCCAACATACACTCTTCTTGACACAACTGCAGGCTATGGGCATGCTTCACTCATTTTAGGCACAGGCTCTGTCCAAATATTAATTTTCCAAATCGAAATATAAAAAAAAAGAACACATTCCGTCGCTTTAAGAGTCCCAGGAGGCACCAGATACTATGATGTCATGGGCAACCCTTCTCGAATTATAAACTACAAAGTTCTACTCTATTTGAATAGGTGCGACTGGGCCGGATTTGTTTCCTTGTCCACTGGGCTTGACGACCCATTCACCTCCTGCAGCCATTATTTTGCGCTTGGCTGCCTGTTTCCGTTGCTTGGTGGTCAATTTTTTTTCTACAATACGTTCCAAACGCCAAAAAAATTATTAGTCTGCCTGAGCGATCGTGTAGCCACTTGTAAATAAAACGGTATTTACTTTTTGGGGGGTCGGTTCCTTCCTTGTCCGTCTTGCTTCCTCCGATCAATTTACGTCTTGCATTGTACTCTTTCCAGAGTCGCTTGCAGCGGGTGTACTTGGCCAGAATCCATGCACAACTCCCATCCAAGGACTGAGGCTTCTCAGTTTAAAGCCCAACTTCTGCACCTCTCGAGCAACAAAGGCACGATGCTTGTTACACAATGTCTGTTAAGGAGCGGCATTTGCTTTTATGCAGGTCGTCCAAAATCAGAAGCATTGGCTTCTATTTAGCGGCATTTTGGCCTCTATTCAGTGGCATTTTGGCTTCTATTTAGAGGCCATTGCTGCTATTTTCCCCCCCTCCCCTCCCCCCGAGTGACAAACTACGTACAAAAATTATTGGGCGCAGGCTGCTGGGTGCAGCACTAATGGTCAAGCTCGCAACCACGTCGGCCCTCAATTCTCCCTCCAAAGGTAGCCAGAGGCCAGTGGTCGGCCATACTCACAAAACTATCCCTATGCCCTGATCATGCCCAGAGCACTTTACAAGAAGCAGGACTCTGGTTGTAGCTCCTAAAAGAGTAGAGAAGAGGGTTGTTGCCTCGGATAACATCGAATTGATGAATGAAAAATGAGGGGGGGGGGGTTTTGTATATCACTTTTTTTTGGATGCAAGAATGAACAAAACTAAAAACAAGAATAGATGCGCAATTGAAAAGCGAACATGGAGAATGAGAAATGTTGGTTCATCTGTCGAATGCCATCACTCAACTTTGAGATTGATGGATGCTCGCTTGTTTCTGTTTCTATGAAGTCTGTGATCTGCATTCTTTTTTATATATCTACGCGTCCCGTCGAGTCATCAGTCATCTTTTCGGACAAAGACTGGCCCTTGCGAATGGCGACCAAATACTTCCATACCACTCACACAAACCCAGGGCATCAGGAGCCCCCGGAGCAGTACTCTCATACTTTATAAACCTATAAAGAACAAGAACTACATAAGATGCCAGCTCTTTTGGCTAAAAAAGACCAGCTTCTTTTGTACCGAACCTGCTATAACCTCATCTGGCATTTTCTGGCCTCTTTCGATCTTCCCCCGTTGCTCTCTTGCACGTCTGGTAAATTTCCACACTTGACGGTTGATGTCAGGATCTTTGATCACTTTGACGCCCAATCCTTGATTTTATGCTGCAGGTGTCCGATTTATCTTGTCTGTCGTGGCCGCCATTGCCTCTCTGTTTGTCCTCGATAATCGATATGCATAGACCGTGGCCCTGCTAAAGTATTACTAATAAATGAGCTGTCGAATCATCTATTACTCATTCTTCATCACCTTTCGATCAAAATACTCCAAAATGAACCAAGACTACGAAACAATCAGCCAAGATTACGAAGAGTCGGACTCACTTAACATCGTCAACCAGAATGAAGAAAGCGATAAGCACGGCGATTCTGAGAACACAGACCCGAATGGCGACGAAAACTTCTATTGCAGTGCTGACGACGAAGAAGATTTCTTTGGTCTCAATCAAGACCGCCAAGATGAGGACGGTGAAGAAGAATTCGTTGGTTCTGTTGTCGTTGAGGGCCGCCAAGATGACATTGAATTCGATGCTGACTTTGATGTTGTTCATAAGCGTCCTTCATTACATTCGGCCGACCCTGGTGGCAACAGCAGCAGCGACAGCGACGGGCCTCTGACAAAATCTCCAGTGAGTCCTCATACGAACCGTTTCGTAACAAAGGACAAAGGGATGGTGTTGACCTTGTTTACACTATTTATTAGACACTTCGTTCTGGGACCAATCCGCGGAATGTTGCTAAGCCCACACCAAGACGGAGCTCGTCAACTACTAATGTATGTTGGTTCTTGATATATCTCTTTTCATTGTATAACATGATACTAACCCGCTTCTGGGCCACATTACTACCTTCAGGAGAGACTATTCTTTGAACGATCGCGCACACCTGTGGGTATAACATCGGCGCTTATGGTCTCGATAATTGCAGGAACGGTCCTAACGCAGTAATCTTGCTTTCCTCCATCTAGACCCGGGAGAACTTCTCTCCTCCATCAACGCCAGTATGCAAGCATCGGTTGTCACCAGTGTCCTTCTTTCAGGAACAATGCTTAACACTTATCTTCACCTCATTCTCCTCCATTGCCTTTAGACTGGTCGCGGAAAACTACATAGGACCCCAAAGGCGCATGGTCTTCCAAAAGTGATGTTACTGGTAGATCATTTTGATGTGATAAAAGGCATTGCCAACTGGGATGTATTGCTAACATTATTTCCAATCTTCATGTTGTTCTTTGGTTGCAGGCCGCTCGAACTCCTCAGGCACCTGTGGGGACTTTGTCAATGGTTAGTCATTGATTGCCTATGGCTGTATGATTGGATACTTTGGATGGCTAACATATTCATTTACGCTGAACGATCACAACAATAGCAACAATGGCAGCAACCTAGTTCATCACAGCAAAGTCCTAGATTCGCCAGTGTGATGGTAAGCGTTTTTTCTCCCAACGCCATAGGTCTTATTTACAAGAGCAACAATTTAACTTCTCCATGTCTTTCCTTATTTCCGTTGACATGAACAGTACCAACAAGGCAGCACAGCTGACAGCAACTACTTTGAAAACACCACACTGGCATGTTTATTTTCCTATCTACCTTTATGCTCATGTCCGCCTAAATCTGAAAACGATTTTTGGGGCTATTTGACCTCGGTGATAATTGACTTCTGTTCCTTTCTTGCACCATTAGAGCATGCACCAACGCGGCCATGCGGGCAGACCAGCAAGAACAGCATATGTATGTTTCTTTCAAGCCAAATTAATGCGAGTTTCCCACTTTGCTTCCCCTGTTGCTGAAAGAGCAAAGGACAAGGCCTTGTTTTATTTGACATGGATCCTAATTAATGCCATATTTCCTCATTATTTCTAGAACAACAACAAAGATGAATACAATCCTTTCATTGTTGGATGTGCATCTTCTCGATCAGCTTCGGCAGTACGTTCCAACTGTGCCTCAAAAGCATTGTGCAGGATGTTGATTTGAGTTTCTAATTTGCTATCTTCCTTGTCTACCTGCTAAATGTCCATCCAACTTTGCTGCTCCAGTCCCAGCAAAACAATCAAAGCCAGCGCCAGTACCAACAGTCTCCACAACAACAGCATCGGCCATATCCTACAATATCTAGCCCTATCGTAAGTATTTATTCTTGTTCTCTTTACAAACGCTGTAACATGTGTGTTCATTCCTCTCTCTCTCTCTCTCTCTTGTATATATGTTTTATATTAGCAGACACACCACCCCCAAGCCAACACACCTTCCCGTCACAAACGTGACTCCTCAGTCTCTTCTACTCCATCAAGGAATCGACACCAATCACCAATGCTGTCGCTACAAGCCGGACCCATTCCTTTATTATCAAGTGGAGGACATTTTCAACATCAACAATTGGCTGGACAACAACCAACAACACTCGACTCTGAAATAGCAAATTCAGCCTTCAATAATTACCGGGAGCCTCAATACCACAGCTCGAACAGCTCTATGAGTACAGGGACACATGGCCACCACTTTTCAGCAACACCCAAAAATATTAGGACGCGGGATTGGCTTACAACATCAGCCCTAGACACCTATGTTGCCGAGGGCCAATCAATACCTCGAGACCTGCGCCACTTGACAGCGGAGGAACGTATAGACATTGTGCAGAGGGGACATCCAGCGTCAGATGCCTGGATGCTTTGCTACAAGAACACTGATCGCGGTGAGATGCCTAGTTCGGACGACTGTGCAGAAGGACCTACCTCCCAGAAGATACTAGCCCTCTTGCCACGAAAATCCGTTATGCGCCATGACAGTTGCCTTAGCCATTTCTTCTCGAACGGAGAGACAGACGAGGAGACTGATCTTGAGGATGCTGTGAGGGTTCCTACTCGCAAAAAGACAGCTGCCGAACGGAACAAAAGGCTAGCTGCTGGCTGGAAAAGAATCCAGGGTGGCACTAGGGATGATGTCAAGGACAGGGACATCGATCGTAGGAGATGGGATGCTGCTTGCAGGAAGAGGAGCAACTTACACCAGATTCGAAAAGAGCAGCGGAAGCTAGATGCCTCGACCAAGCAGCAACTGAACCCAATCAACACACCGAAGAAGCAAACAATCTGGACTTGCCGGGTTCGACTTGCGAACAATGAAGAGTGTGGGGTCCAGTATAAAGGAGACCACAGTGCAGTCCGCCGGCGTAAGCATCTTGAAACAGTGCACAATGCACTTTACCTTGCTGCTGAAGATTTCCGCTACTATCAAGGGATGATACAGCATGGTGCTCCCGTCAGAGACAGTAAATCCAAGACCCAATCTCAGCCACAAGATCCTGTACGCTTGGGGCCACAGGATCCAACAGATGAGCAGAAAGCAACATACCTTTTCAACTATGCGGACATGCTTTGTAGTGGCGAGCAATCATTTGCTTCACTATTGAGCGACCGTATGAAGAGGCAGTGCCGTCATGCTTCTCCACAATATCCAGAGCTGACCCGTGACTCCCTCTACAAGACAGTTGTCACTAACAACCATATGTGGAGGCGCAAGATCAAGGAGTATCTGTCAAGGGAGGTCGACCACTGCTCATTAACAGCGGACTGTTGGACAGGGAGTGGAGACAAGAAGTTCCTTGGTGTTACCCTTCATTGTCTGACCTGTGAGATGAAGCCAATCACCATAGTTCTTGGTATGTCTCCTATCAGAACAAGCCAGTCTGGAGTGGAGCTTGCCCGACTTCTAGGTATGACATCTTTCATATGCTGTGTGGCATTTGCACAAGTCACCGAGGATTTATTTCCGACCGCTATTTTGTATTTATTTCCAATCGCATGTATTATTTATTTCCGATCGTCGTGTATTGCTTATTTCTTGACATATGGCATTGACATGGATTATTGTGAACACATTATTAACCTTTGCATTTTAACTAGAGGACCTCATCAACCGTTACGACATTGAGGAAAAGCTGTTAACAATATCGACTGATCAAGGATCCAACATGATTGCAGCTGTGGCAGAACTTCGAAGCAGGATCGAAACTATCTCCTGGATCCCTTGTGCCTCTCACAAACTACAGCTCTGTATCCATCATGCCCTGGATCGTAGTCCTGCAGCCAAGACTCTCTTCTCGAAATGTCAAGTGCTGTCCAAACACATCAAGAATCACACTGAAGTCAGAAGACAAGTTGAGTTGACACAAAAGGAACGTTTCAAGAAATCGAGGAGGATGATCGTTGGCAATGAGACACGCTGGAACTCTCATTTTGAGATGGGGAAAAGGGTTGTCGAGAACCACCCTGACATTGTGGCCACTGTTCCGCGACTACCCCAAGCAGATCAGATGGCCTTAGCTGAGAGAAATCTCCCACTCTCGGACAATGAGGTAAGTCATCTAGGCAACATCCTTTCCATCACTAAAAAAATGGCGTTTCTCAAGAATATTTGACTTTCGGTATTCGACTTGATTCGATTTGACTTTTTCGAATACGAATAGTGCTCCTATTCGATTCGATTTGACTTTTATTTGACTTGATTCAGCCTTTATTCGATTTTAATAAGGTTGAGTTGAATAGAAGTTGAATCGAATAGGGTCCCTATTTGACTGATGTCAAATCAAATGCACTCGATATTCGATTCGACAGTTGAGAAACGCTACTAAAAAAGAGAGAATAATGAATCTGTCCAATCTGATGTACAAGAGTAATTAATACTAATCTTGCTGTCCTTATAGTTGTTGGACCTTAGGGAGATTCTTACTTGCTTGGATCCTCTAGCTGCCTTGACACAGTGGTTTAGTCAAGTCCAGTCTCCAACTATATCTTCGGTCTACTCATATGTCTATGAGGTCATCAACAAGCGAGTTGAGTTACAGCAGGCAGTAGCACTGGAACTTCAAGAAAACATCTTGTCTGAGATGTTTGAGTCCTGGCCTGTTCATATGATTTCCGAGCCCGAGCTTGTTACAATGTTCTTGGATCCATACATTGCCACGTTGCCCATGATGCAGATGTGCATGTAAGCTGTCAAGATCTTTGTGTCTTCCTTCCCTTTATTTCTTTGCTTCCCCTTTTTTTCCCCCCATTTCTAATACTTTGTGCGCACAGTTCAAATTCCTTGTTTCTAGCCGACAACCCAAAGAAGACAAGCAGAGAGAGAGCGACACAGAGGCTTACCATTCAGTCGATCACAGAGGATGACAAACTGTTTCATGATGGCAAAGAGAAGAAGGAAGAAGACTGGACAATAATGGACTACGCCAGGATCGCTACACGTAATGCCATGGTCAAGGCATACAAAAAAATAAGTTCAAAGAACAAGCCTGACTCCAAGTTCAGGAGATTTGCAAATTCAACTGATAAATCCATGCGGAGATGGGCGGATGCAGAGCTGTCAGAATATCTCGACTTTCTTGATCAAGAGCGGGAGGAGCGAGACCAAGAGACAGTGAGACTCTACAAAGGTTCACCACACCTGTTTTGGTTGAGAGTAGAGGAGGCCGAGGGAGAACAAGATCCTTTTTTCCAGTTCCAGACCATGGCAGTAGTGGCTCGCTCATACCTGAGTATACAGGCGACGTCTGCCGAGTCCGAGCGTGTTTTCAGTAGAGCAGGACGAATTAACACACCACTGAGGAGCAACCTGGACGCCTACAAGATCAAGGAGATGATACTATTTAATAGCCTATCCAAATTAGTGACCACTCAGCCTTTTTTGACAATTTAAATACAACATTGTTCTTCATAGGCATATAAAGTATGAGAGTACTGCTCCGAGGGCTCCTGATGCCCTGGGTTTGTGTGAGTGGTATGGAAGTATTTGGTCGCCATTCGCAAGGGCCAGTCTTTGTCCGAAAAGATGACTGATGACTCGACGGGACGCGTAGATATATAAAAAAGAATGCAGATCACAGACTTCATAGAAACAGAAACAAGCGAGCATCCATCAATCTCAAAGTTGAGTGATGGCATTCGACAGATGAACCAACATTTCTCATTCTCCATGTTCGCTTTTCAATTGCGCATCTATTCTTGTTTTTAGTTTTGTTCATTCTTGCATCCAAAAAAAAGTGATATACAAAACCCCCCCCCCCCCTCATTTTTCATTCATCAATTCGATGTTATCCGAGGCAACAACCCTCTTCTCTACTCTTTTAGGAGCTACAACCAGAGTCCTGCTTCTTGTAAAGTGCTCTGGGCATGATCAGGGCATAGGGATAGTTTTGTGAGTATGGCCGACCACTGGCCTCTGGCTACCTTTGGAGGGAGAATTGAGGGCCGACGTGGTTGCGAGCTTGACCATTAGTGCTGCACCCAGCAGCCTGCGCCCAATAATTTTTGTACGTAGTTTGTCACTCGGGGGGAGGGGAGGGGGGGAAAATAGCAGCAATGGCCTCTAAATAGAAGCCAAAATGCCACTGAATAGAGGCCAAAATGCCGCTAAATAGAAGCCAATGCTTCTGATTTTGGACGACCTGCATAAAAGCAAATGCCGCTCCTTAACAGACATTGTGTAACAAGCATCGTGCCTTTGTTGCTCGAGAGGTGCAGAAGTTGGGCTTTAAACTGAGAAGCCTCAGTCCTTGCTCCCATCCACCTTGTAAGCAACCATGAGGTTGAGAAAAGCACCAAAACGCCTATGAGCAACCACTCTGGTCACTTCCCACTCCTTTGTCCCCACTACACCATACTCAAAAATCTCTCGAATCTCTCGAATCCGAGATGAGCGTCTGGAGGGTTTCTTCGATCCTGACAGTAATATACAAATAAACACAGATCGATTATTGGAAAGTGCTCCTCCATGATGGAGATCGAGATTAAGTATTTGAACTTACCAGCCATTTTGATTTAAAAAAGATGCCGTTGTTGTTTTCGGACGGCTCTAATATATAGTTTAAAAAGAAAAACCAGAGACTGGACACTCACAACCCATGATATCACAAAGACCAAAATGTACTTTTTTTGGTCCTAAACTAACAGAAACCCAGCCAGAAAGTTCAAGACGCGCCATCAACAGGTCTGACCTTAACAGAACTGAGTATACGGAACGACGGATGAGGCACTTTTTAAGTTCCCAAAAGACAAGACTTGGTGATAAAAGGTACAAGGTACGCCAAGCTGTTCACACCCCGATTTCTTCTCACAAAATGACCCATTTCGAATTTGTAAGCTATATAACCCCTCATTTTTTTGGCCACATCTTTTTTCTCCTTCCTTCAATTGTCCACCTTTTCTCGATCACCCTCCCTTTCCATACTTCTTTCACACTTTTGCTATATAGCCTGTATCCAAGGTAAAGATTATCATTATGATCTCCAAGTTGATGCTCATGCTTGTTACTTTGCGCAAACGAACTATTTTTCGTTCCATGTAATGAGACTTGTCTCATTAGGTCACCTGGAAATGGTTGACAGATCGTTTGTGCATGGATTCTAGCTTGGATGCATGCTTTATTAGATTCCTTTGTCTTTTTGTTGTCTTCAATACTAATTGTCGTATATCTTCCTTCCTACAGTAGACCAAACCCCAAGAGAGAAGAGAAAGGACTCAAGCTGATGCTATATGAGCATAAAGGGTGGGAACAGGTGGTAGCTCATTTCAGGTATGGCGGATGGGTGTGTGCCTGGAAAAAAAAAGATGCTGAGTGCCAAAGGAAATCCTTATTTTGCCTCGTTTATCTTTGAGAGAATCAATACGTTTAAGCGAGGGAGGATGGTCATGATGTTAACCAAATATAAACGTTAGCGACATCGATGCACCTGCATGCTACTCGCCTCCCTTTGGACTCCTCCTCACATTCACATCCTTCTTTACGTTGTTCCTTACTTCAACATCCTATTCATCACCCCGTTATGGCGTTGTGGAAGCGGTTGTATGTGTTATAATAATTCTAGTTATTATAATATCTATCGCTACGATATGATACAGTGTAAAATCAAAAAGGGAAAGAAAGGACTTACGAGGCGAGGTGTCGGTAGATAAAGTAGAACCAAAGCGCTAGAAGGCAGCGTGGATTCAGACTCGCGGTGTAGGGAAAAAGGACTACCAGAAAAAGAGAAGAGAAAAACTAAGTCTAATTAATAATAAGTCGTAGGGGGAAACAAACAAGAAGAAAAGAGCAAAAAGTAATCTTACAAGTGTCTCGAGGGTTTTGAGATGAACAGATAGAGACTGTGTCGCTGTCTGACTTGCAGGGTAGGAAACTACAATAAAAGTAATACGAAAAAGATAAAACGGTTGCGCATCAATGATATGTCCGTTGGACAACCCGAAGTGTACGCGAAACGAAAGAACAAAAAAAGGCTTAAAAAAAGGTGAGAGTTCGATGAGGTTGTAGCGGAGAAGGTGCAGGGACTGAGGGACAGTAGTGCACAATCGCAGGGGCGGGCTGCAGAAGAACATAGAACAAACAAAATTAAGAGGGGGAATGAAGAAAAGGGTCATGGGGGAAAAGAAGAAAAAGTAAACAAAGAGCAAAGACAGGCTGTCCTACCAGAAGGAGGGCCAAATGATCTTTAATCCAAATGAAAAAGGGCTGCAAGCGCAAGGGCAGCGAAAGAAAAGAAGAGGGGGATAACTACTAATAAAAAAGAACAAAAGAACAAAAGGACAAAAGAAGACGGATCGTGGTCAGCGCGGAATCTTGAAGACAAACTAGGGCGGAACTCCATCGTCGATAATAACGTGGGCCAATGGTTGTCGAGTCTCGAATAGGGGCTAGCCATGGGGGACGCTTTATAGCGAGCCCAAGGCTATTCTTGAGTGGGAGCTTACATCGTCGAGGGCGAGAAGTCGATTGGACGAAGATGAAGAACGAAATTGCGAAGTGTTGAGGGGAAGGGGGGCAGATTGAAGTGGGGATTTCGAGTAAAAGAGAGCGCGGCGTAGTACAGCGTGTGTTTGTATGTGCGTATCGAGAGTGTTGTAGAGTGTAGACGGACGCGGTGTCTACCGGGATACGTGCTTTCAGGGGAGTACAGGCAAAGTGTGCAAGTCCAAAAGTGGTATATCCAAAGCGTCCCAGTCCCAGAACAAATTACTATTCCGACCGCTGCTATTCTAGATGATAACGGATCTATGAAACTGGCACCCGCGCCGGTTCCAGTGTCAGATGGCGCCGAGTCACCCGTCTTACTGTATCCGAGACCCGCGTATTTAGTGCCCTAATATATATTACCGCTATGAAACAAATAAATAAATAATATAGGTTGGTGATTTCCGAGTGGTGTTTATTTTTTGGCTTGATTTTTCCTAGGTCCAATAATTAGTGGCGTGGGTGTATAGATCAAATCCAGTGCCGAGGTTGCGGTCTAGGACTAGAATCGGATGCCTTGAATGTGTGTCCGAGACTTATCCGATGGTTGGTCTGTTGACCTGTCTCATTGTGCATATTCACGGTCGTGTATCCCTTGCTCCTGAACTGTGTTCCTGTATCTGCTACGCCACACCGTAAAAAACCAGGACCGGTTCCCAGTTTCGTAGATCTCACACTCGCACTGCTGAATCTGCGCCTGCATAGAGTCCATAATGACGCGCACAAAACAAGAGAGAAAAAGTAGATGTGGCTTGATGTCTACATATGCAAGCACCAAATCGTGATTGGCAACTGTTTTGGTCATCGTTCTCATGGGTCACTCGATCATCGGTCATCAGTCACCAGTTGTTTTTCATCTACTTGTACCGGCATTGTGTATATGCTCATGTTTACAAAGCAAGAAGAAAAGAATAGAGGCCATGTCGATTTTGTCGTGTTCTTAGTAGCTTTGAAATTCCAAATTCTGCGTCTCGATCCGTTTGTTAACTACATTTTGTCATCTATTTGGGGTCCGGAGTGAATACTATTACCCCAGATTATGGAGATCGCAGCGACTGCCACCTCGGAAAGCAACTGGTGCCTGACCCCATACTATGTGCTCATTTTCTGAGAGTGCGAGCAGATGTATTTTTTTATGGAAAGAATCACTCAGAAAGCCTTCGAGCGAGGTCTGACTAGACCTGGTCAAAACAAGGGACTTATACAAATACTAGTCAGAATATCTTTCGAGAATGTGAACCGACTTTTCGATTTCAAGAGACTGAAGAGCAATACATTTTTTTAATGATGGATCAAACTAGATCGCTTCTTGTGCATGTGAAGTCTTGAACGGTAGATTCGGAGGAGATCCGCATGCAATAACATGACCTCCACAATCCTCATGACGGTGGTCCTCACCTGGATGGCCTAGTAAAAGAGAAAGAAAATAACGCTAGCACCCAGCACAACAGTGTAGACATAGGTGCAAATATTGATAGTCATGTTACCTACATTTTTTTCCGCATACTTGGCCACACTCGTGACAAAGAGATGGACATGGACGATAGCAACCTCCATTGGGAGCACACTCTGCAAAATCCGCTGCGGTACTCACGGCTTGAAGTGTCATGGGGTGCCGCTCGCAGCGTAGTAAAAGGGATGTCCTAATGATGCCCTGTCGCTCAAGCTCAGCCATAATCCGTGGCCAGGCAGTTCCCGATTCTGGTCTTGCCATTAGGTCTCGGTTCCCCCAGATGAAGAGACCGGTTTTGGATCTACTTATTCCCACGGAAGCTCTGTTGAGAGAGGACAAAAAACCAATCGTCTGGCGCTCAGGACCACGGTTGCGCACAAGAGAGAGCAGGACGACGTCAGCTTCGCACCCCTAAATATAAGAAGAAAAGGGTGGAAAGTGTCATGACATCCCCAATAATTGCTCCGCATGCAGTGACACAACAACCTGGATCTTACTTGTGAGCTATTGATAGTCTGGAGCAGGATAAAGTCCGACAAGGGCTTCATCACTGTCTTGGTGTATGAGTGAGGTTCGTCCTCGTCCTCGTCTTCATGCTCACCATCGCTGTCATAGACATATCCTGTTATCTGGCTGTCAGACTTGATAGATACCTCCACTGGGACCAGGTACTGGCTTAGAAGTGACTGGAGGAGGTTGAGCTGCGCGCGGTATGGGGTGATGATGGCGATCCTGTTATGGCCTGAATACCCATTAAGGTAGAGATACACTGCCACGGCAACAACGCGGTCAGCCTCATGGGTGTTGTAGATCGACATGGTTCTCGGGTCAAGTGATTCTGGCTCCTCGTGGTGTGTAAATTGGATGTTTTGAACGATTCCCGACACAGCAGCAGGTTTCAGTACACTGTCGTCATCTACGAGTTCTGAGTAGAGGATCTTCACAATGTCGGAAATAGGAATTGCCATCCGCCTCTGGACGGTCAACGTATTCCGAGGCAGTGGTGGATGTCTGTCAAGAAGTGCTGCAAATAGTGACCGATCCAGAGCGACATGACCTTTAGGATGCTTTGGTGACGATACATGTCGAATGGCAGCTGGCGGTAGCTGTTGTGGGTCGCCAAGAAGAATGATGTGCTGGCTGCATGGGTTGAGAGCGGCAATGGTGTGAGCTTCGAACATCCTTCCAGCCTCCTCAAAAACAATGATCTTGGGTTCAAGGGCTTCGATAATGTGCGAGTGCCGAGCCAATCCATTACTTGTGAGGCCAATCACTCGTTTCCCCCTGAGAACGTCCACGCGACATGCCTCCGAAAGGACATCTTTCTCATATGAAAGTGTCTTTGCCTTTTCCGCCTCCTGAATAATTTCGGTTGTCCATCGCGTTGTTGAAGCCAGTGTCCATTTCTTCAGCAGCTCTTGTCGATGGCACAGTTCCATGGACCAAATGGATTCGATGGGTTGACTGGATGTGACAATTGGGCCAGAGTCGATAAATCCTTGAGTATATTCAAGTCCTTTTCCATCCTTCCAGGCCTTGAACACATCATTGAGCTCACGCATCTTTTTCTTCTTGCCTCGGTTGTCGATCATGATGCAGGCCGAGTAGAATTGTCCTGATAAATGATCATCCATCATCTTGACCGTGTCCTTTACAAGATTCCAGTCAGCAGTCCCGTCCCTGAGTGCCAGTTCCAACGATTCAAGGGATTGCAACGTGCGTTGCCACTCATCATCAACGATTCTTTTTCGGGCTACGCGGCGGATATTAGGCGTGGCATCCTTAGTCAGCTGCTGTATATTTTGTTTCTTGAGCAGTTCTGAGTGGGACTGAGTGCCCATCCTCACGATGGAGCCTTGATCTGTAGTGTCATCCTGGATGATCTTCTCTAGCATATCATCTAGCGAAATGTTGCTGTGACTGACCACGATGATAGGCCCATTCCCGATTCTCTTCCAGTTGTGGATAAGGACCTTGATAGTCGAGAGAACAACACGGCTTTTGCCAGTGCCGGGGGGTCTAATTTAAAAATGCAACATAGTGTCAACTAACAACAATGCTGGGAGCAGGACACAGGACATGAATATTCTAATTATTATACCATACATACCCTTTCACAAGTGAGACCTCTCTGGACAATGAGTCGATGACAGCCTGGGCTTGGTCGTGGTCATGCTCACTGTTTAGTTCGAGATGCCGGACTGCCTCCTTAATGGACTCTTTGTCAGCGGGATCCAATGAAAGGCCAGGCGCAATTGGGGTCAGGTCCAGAGCAAATCCAGGCGCGCGGGCATATTGCGGCAAGGGAATGTCCACAGAGTCCTTCTTGACAGCGCATTCCTGTTCCTGAAGCGTTGGAGCAATGTACGATCCGAATGGGACAAGTTCCGGCCGACGGTAATGTTCCTGGAGTCTTGATAAAACTGGCTTGAAAGATGCAAAGTACGGCTGGGGTATATCAAGAGCAACCCAGCGGCTAGTGTAGTCACTGCATAGGTCTTGGTCGGATATGTCATCGTCATCGTCAGTGTCAACGGGCTCAGTAACGTTGGTGTCGCTGCCAATGCTGACGATGTCAGGCAAGTCGGCACTATTGATCAACCGGACTCCGATCTGTATGAATGAGACATCCTTGGAAAGAGAAACGACATTGCGATTGGTGATTTCAAGAGGGATGATGCGAGGTGGGGATCTGGTATGGCAACTGTTGCTGCGACGATGGATGAAAATAACGGAACCGAAAATAAGGTCTGGACTCGCTGACCAGTATGTATGCCGATCGTCCTCATTTGTCAATTGTGACACATGGCCCAGTTGGTTCAACTCCAAGCAGATTGCTCCAAAGTGACTTGGGTCGTGACTGAAGCCGCAAAATCGAACATGTGTGTAAACTTCCACTTTTGGATTGGCCCGACAGTCTGCTACTGGAAGGTTGTTGGATCCAACATTCAGGTGATGAAATCGAGATACCGTATCCATAATGACGTCGTGAACTTGCCCCATGTACTCGTCCTTATACCAGAGAAGCTGGGATCCAATTTTTTCACTTAAGCGACCCGTGGCAGACTCATGTGGACTGATGTAGGCTGGGAGCTCTGATGAACGGGGATGTAAGATGTCTTGCTCCGTTGGTACAACTGCGATACTTGAAGGATTAATCGGTTCGTCCTCATCAGGAAAATCCCTTCTGTCCAAATGTCGGGGTGGATGATTATGTTCTCGATTATACTGCTCAAAGAACAGTGACAACTTGCTCAAATCCCCTTGCATGACATAGACGAGGTGCTGGTCGTGTTGCGGTCTGGATGGATGGCTGAGGTAGGTACTGGCGATGCCTTTCAAACGTTCCATGGAGGCCTCCAAGTGATCATCACTGGAGATATCAGCATGTATGGACACCTGATAAAGGAGACGAATAGCCCCTACAATAGCAATCAGGATGGAATCCACGATACAGTCCTTGTCGCCAGGGAGATGCTCCTTCCGGATGTTGGGTGGGAAAACTGAACCCAGTTGCATGCTACATGCAGGTCCTCTGACTAGAGCCTCGAGACAACACAGGACGCCACCACCGAAAAAAACAGCATGGTGATTAAGGACTGTTCGGTATATTTTGCTGGGAATACTTCTGTCAGGGTTGTTGCAGATTCTACGGCGGGTCAGGAGACCGAGAAGGGGCACGATGTCGTATTGGAAAGATATCCGTTCACGGTTATCGGGATTCTTGAGCACAATCTGTTTCTTCAGAATGGTATCCAAGAACCGTTCTTTCTTGTCCGTGGTCTCAATCAGAAGTGGGATCAGGTTACTTGTATCCACTGTGTGGTGGTCGGAAAGGGTCACAAGCATTGCGCTAATAAAAATCCTGAGGGTTCGCCACATGGGGTAGTGCAGGTGGGTCATCAGGACACTGAAGGCCAGGAGGACAAGATCGCGGTCTGCTTTCGCTGCAACAATGATGCCATCTGTGCAGAACTCTGCCGCAGGAGTGAGTTCCATAGGGCGTTTGGTGTTCATGATCCGTGTAATAAATTCAGGTGGCAAGTGAGGGAGCTCTTGGGCTACGGGCTCATCCGAACCATCCTTCTGCTTGTCGGAGGCCTCTGGTTTGCTCCTACTTGCTAAGCGCTGTTGTGTGGATTGGTGTTGACTGAATGTTCCAGCTAGGGGCCCACGAGTTGCTCGTGGGAGTTGGGGTCTGGTATTGTATGCAATGGAGGGTGGGTGCAGTCCTGCTTCCGCCCATGTTTGTAACTCATGCTGAGGGCCTGATAAAAAAGAAGGAACGAGTACAACAGCAATGTTTGTCAAGAGTCATGTCCACTTTAACATAAAAAAAAAAGAAAAACACGTTCCCTATGCAAGTCTTCACAAAACATAATATGTACCCTTTGAAGACTCACTCCTTATGAGCGAAATCTGGGGTCTGTTGCCCTGTTCGATGGAAGATGTTTCCTTCGGCATGATGCTTTCTCATTTCAAGTCGAGACACTCTTATCAGTATAGGTTTGGAGTGTGCTATTTGTTATAGACATGAAACGAATAGAGTTACTTGACATAATTCATTGCATTAATGTCTACATAACTCATGGTACCCAAGGTGGTCTCAAGGACCGGATGCATACCTTGAATATACAAAGTGCTGAATGTAGTCGAAGCAGGGCTGTAAAGAACAATGAATGCAAAGATGCAGAAAGGTCACTCATCAACATGTTCTTGCAACGCAAGCCATGCGATTAAATTCATACTTTTTTTGAGAAGGTGTTCAGAAAATCGTAATTAACGCCACCAAAAGTTGGATATCGAATGGAAAATTAGTTACGCGTATGACAAGTCCATCGTTTCTCAATGTTTTTGGATACTGTTTGCTGGGAACATTAGCCACGGTATTGGCACATGTTTTATGTCATTTTCATAGCTTTCAGAGGAAAATGGATGGCTATTTTAGATGAATAAGTCGATTAAACGCGTCAAAGAACACTCTTGACACCTTGCAGTCAAATGCAAATGCAACTTTCAACGAAAATCAGCAGTACGCTTTCGATATTGCTTCAAACCATTCCATATTGCAGTATAATACGTATTTTTCATTGGCAAACAGGAATATGCCAATGAAAACTGAACTTCACTTTTTAAAACAACGATGTTTTTGAGTCAAAAGTCGGCCTGGTAGGCTAAAACTACCAAAATGAACACTCAATCGGTTGTTATATTCATCTAAATTATGCATTAGTGACATATAATTGAGGTAGTATTGTGGGAAGAGTATTTGCCATTTGATGAGATTTTGACCAATTTGTGCCAAACAGGGCCTAAAATGTGTGCATAAACAAGACCTTTCACGGAATTCAATCCGATGTAAGGTACACAATATATTTAAGAAGTTATCCGCATTCTTCGTTGACCTCAAAGATATAATCTCAGTGTCAGTGGCGACAAGAGAGATTTGCATGCGATTGGTCGATTTAAGGGTTGACGGACGACGCATAGCGCTATATGGAACAAAACGGTCGCCGATGTTATTGGAGTTTATTTCTTCACGCTAGCGATAACTACGCATCGGATCACCTCCAAACTCTGTAGCAACATCGACGTACTAATAAAGAACAACCTTGCCAAGTTTGAAGGCATTCTGAGGCGTATTTCTCGCTAGCGATAAAAAACATGGTATCGGCGACAACATTGAGACAGTTTTGTACCATAAAGTAAAGCCAACAAGATGGACGGAATGATTGAGTTATTGCTTTAGTAAAGCTGTCGTGGTCGTTTGTTATTAAGGTCTTGACCTTGTTATCGAGGGAAAGTTGCCTCAAATAGCTTGAGTGTTTGTTCCAGCTCCCTCTGGACTTGTGCTCCTTGAGGATAATCAACATTCCTGTTCCTTAGTTTCAACAAGTGCCCAAAACGCTGAACGAGAACCTCAAGGTGATCTACCACTGGAGTAGCATTGTTGGAATCATCCTGCTCCTCTGGCTTAAGCATTCCTAGATGGAAATTTACTTGGTGGTTCCAGAAGTCAAGACGAAGGAAGGTTATTGGAGGTGCCTCCATCTCAACCAAGGCGATGTGCATACAGCAACTCCTACGCATATAGAAATACTTGCATGAGCACTGAATGATGTGACCAGTAGATGTCCTAGTAAAGTCGATCTCGACATCACATGCAACTGTTGGGTTAGTAAATGATTCCCCATGGAGAGAGATCAAATACTTGGGATGTGTAGGCACCAACATATCCCCTTGATTCTCGGGTCTTGACATGCTCATTTGCAACCAGCTTGAGCTTGAGCTGCTCTACCTTGGCAGGGATTTTCCTCCGCATCCACCGAAGCCATACACGCGCGCTACAAAAACAATTGGTTAAATCATTAAATCAACATGGGTTCAGATTAACTTACAATCTTGTTCAAAGCACTGGGAGCTATATCCTCGATTTGACCACAAGCTAGCTCATCTCTCATGCTAAAGTCATCAGTGGGAACACCCGAAGCAGTGTTATGAGAGGGAATGTGTTTCATGGTAAGAAGGCAAAGGCACAGTGAAGGAATTGGTGGAAAGAAATGTGTTTTCGTGGCACACCGGTGGTGACTAAGAAGCAGAATCGTAATCGCATGGCCTGCGTTGCCAGAAGGGTTCTCCTAGTCAAAATTATGTGCACGTGACTATTGGGCTTGACGAGTTTCTCAGATTTCGCACATGCATTCATCACGCACCCCCATCAATACAACACGCACGCATAGGCAACAAATGTCAGATTCAAAGAAAAAGACAGCACTGGTGCTGATTGCCGATGGAACCGAGGAAATGGAGGCGGTCATCACAAGTATGGAACCCCATAAACGCTTTCGACATCAAACTTGCATTTCAAAGCCAGCGCCCCCAGGAACTGAACACTCGTTCTTTGCTCAATAGTTGACGTCCTGGTTCGCGCAGGCTTGGACGTGACCGTCGCCAGCATCAAGCCAGAAGCCTCCGTCCAGCCAGTCAAGTGCTCCCGCGGCGTCAAGATCGTGCCCGACACCTTGCTCTCGTCACTCGCTGTGCCCACCACCGCCGACGACGAACATTCACCCAAACTCTTCAACGTCCTGGTTATTCCCGGCGGCGGTCCTGGCGCCCAAGCTATGGCTGCCTCGCCCCTCGTGCACGAGTGGGTCCAGTCTCACTACAAAAAGTCCTTGCTTGCCGCCGTGTGTGCGGGTCCCACGGTCCTCAAGGCCTCGAACGTGGCCAAGGGCGCCAAGGTCACCTCCCACCCAAGCGTCCGCACCGAGCTCGAGGGCTACTTTGCCTACCAGGACAATTACATTGGCAAGTCGATTGTGGTGCAGGACAAGGATCACCGTCTGATCACCAGCCGCGGACCTGGCTCGACCTTTGAGTTTGCGCTGGCGATTGTGGAGCAGCTCCAAGGCGCCAAGACCGTGGACGAGATTCGGGGACCCATGATGTTCCCCCAGTGAAAATTTGATGGTGTCTTCCCTCGAACTTAGTGGCGATCCTTTGGGATACTCTTTGTTCAACACAACACACACAATTTTTTGCAGAGAGGAAGTTGCTGCACAGTTTGCTTGCCATTGCTTTCTGGAAAATAAAAAGAAGTCAAATAAAGGATGAGTACGAGGGGCGTAAGTGGTGTCGATCTATCAAAGATCGACTCCATCACATAAAAGCTCCCACTGGTTGGATTGGAATCGAGGAATGTTTTTGAGTACGAGGTAAACGAACCGTCCACTGCCGTCAACACAAATTGGAATACGCATTATGGACAAAGGCAAAAGAAAAAAAAAAGGAAGTATGACTGTTGCGCTGTCCGTTGGGACAAAGAAGAATGAAAGAAAGGTTTTCGACAATGGGCAAAAAACATACAAAATAAAGGATCCATGCAGGCCAGTTCCCGATGAAGTGGTTATTATCCATGCAGCTCTGCGTAGTCGATTTCTTGATCTGCATCAGAACGTTCAGACCAGGCTGGCAACGATCTGCCTTTGCCGCCTTTGACCGGATCAAACCCATTAGGCAATTGAGCTGTCAGCAACCAACGTGTTCTTTCTTTGCATCTGCTCACTTCTTGACTATAAAGATCACCATTGCCCTTCTTTCCTCTTCCCACTCTTTTCTCACTTTTTCACGTCTTCTAGGCTTTTTTGTCCATTTACACCATTCACTTTTATCCTCACCTTCAATCAGTACTTGTAAATATAGCTCACCGTATCTAGCTCCAGGCGACTTTAAACAGTAACGATATCGCTAGCATTTGCAACTACAGCTCCACTTCCCGCTTTGCTCATTCACCACTAGCCTTTTTCAGGGCATAACACAATCAATTTTTTGCTCCATCCACGCATCATAACCAGTTTATAGTCATGGTATGTGGCCCAAACATCCACAAGTTCTCATATTCTCACGGCTGCAAGGAAAAAAAAAGACACCGATCTTACAACTCACATACAACATTCGATCCAAAACATATTTTTTGTAGGGCATTGAGATCCGCAAGAAGCTTGTTGTTGTTGGCGATGGTGCCTGCGGCAAGACCTGCATGCTGATCATGCACTCAAAAGGTTCCTTTCCAAAGGTAATTTCTCACCAAAGAGAAAGAAAAAAAAAAGAAAGGGGGGATGGGCAAAACATACTCAACTCTGGCACATTCACTGTAGAAATACGTCCCAACAGTCTTTGAAAACTACACAACTGTGATGGACCACGGCAAACACAGGGTTGAGCTGTCCCTGTGGGACACAGCGGGCCAGGAAGACTATGACCGTTTGAGGCCCTTGTCCTACCCAGAATCTGACGTGGTTCTCATGTGTTTCTCGGTCGACTCTGCGTCCAGTTTGGATAACTTGACAGAAAAAGTAAGATTAAAAAAAAAAAAAAAAACGACAAGTGTTTTTTTCTTTCTTTCTTTCTCTCTTGCAAACAACACGCCCCGTTTTCTAACAACACACTGTTTTCAATAGTGGTACCCAGAATTAACACACTTCCTAGAGAGAGCACCCAAGATCGTGGTCGGACTCAAGACAGATCTGCGCGATGACGCGTCTGAAGAGGACAAGAGCCAATTTGTTGCCTACGAGAAAGTACGTCTTCTATTTCATAATATCCTTTCTCTCGCCTAAATCACTTGATTGGACACTAACTGATCATTTTTTCTTGGAACCTTTCTTTTGTGTGCTTCTAATAGGGCGCGCAGGTCGCGGCCTCACTGCGCTGCAAGTATTACGAGTGCTCCGCCATGACCGGCAAGGGGCTACGCGAGGTCTTCCAGGCCGCTGTAAAAGTCGCCATGCAGTCCAACTTTACAAAGATGCGCAAGCGTGCATGTTCCCTCTTGTAAAGAAAGAAGAATGAAATTACCCTACTTTTTGACAATCTTTTATTTGATACCTCATCGCCTCAGGCATACGATAAATAAAATCAAGATACAAAAAAAGAAAAAGTTTCATTGCTTACTCTCGTTTATTAGACATCTCAGTCGGATATATCTTATCATTTCAAGAAAAAGAAAGGGAAAAAAAGAACAATAATCATTTCTTGTTCTTGGAAAACGCGCCCTTGAACTTTTTAAACGTCGACGACCTGGTCGGAGACTGACCCGATCCAGCCCCCGAAGACGATGACGACGACGACGACGACACTCCTCCATTCACCGCCACAACCGCGCCCAAAGAAGACTGGCCTTGATGGCGCGCCCGTTCGTCCTCCATATGCGTGCTCCCAGTAACCAATCCACCAAGATCCTCATCATCTTCCTCCTCCTCACCATCCCGCATCCGCACCACCACTTTTTTGGCCTGGCCGTACAGGGCCTTGCGCAGCTGCGTCAGCCCCTTGGCCGACACGTCCGTGTACCGCAGGTCGATCTCGAGGTACTTTTGCGACGGATTGGCTTTGGGCCGTGGCGGCAACCGCTTCGCCTCGGACTCTTTGCTCTTCCCAGGCTTGTACGTCGACGCGGTGGTGGAGGCCGAGGCAGGCGAGGCCATCGATCCTATCGAGAACAGGCGTGACGAGAACGAATCCCGCCTGCCGACCGAAGAAGAAGGGCTGGTGGGGGTGGTGGAGGCGGTGGTCGACGTGGAGGACGATGAAGTCGTGGATGCGATCGACATGGGTCTCGCCGAATAAGGCGGAAGAAAAACTTCTGCATCACTCTCGGTGGTGGATGACAGCACTGTCTGCCCTCGGGCTTGGAGCCGCTCGCCTAGGTAGAGGGCACAGCCGTCGTCAAAGCCAGAGCTCACAATCTCGATAATCTCGATCCACCGGAACTCGATCCTGCCCATAATGTCCCGCCAGTCGTCGGCCGACACCTTGCGGAATCCGTGTAGGCTCAGAGTGGAGAGATGGATCAAGCGCGACAAGAATCCCTGAAAGTGTCTCACGCCCTTCTGTGAAAGAGTCGAGCAGCTCAGCCTCAATGTCTGCAGCTTGAGTGGCACAGATGGAGAAAAAAAGGCTGGCGGTGCTGAGAAAGTCTGCTCGAGAGGTGACACCGGCGGAGAAGAGCTGACATCATCGGTTTCTCGGTTGTGAGCTCGTGCCAGGGCAGCCATGGCTTCATCACCGAACCAGACTCCTTGAAGGTCCAGAGTGATCAACCGAGTCGGGTTAAGATCGCTCAGCAGCCTGGCCCAGTCAGAATCATCCACAGAGTCCAAAGAGCACAGCTCGAGATGAGTCAGTGTCGGTAGCACCAACATATTGCCGAGCGAGAACTCTCCTTCCTCTGCTGGCTGAGCAGGTATAGGAATACCTCCACTGAATGCTTCACCGTTCAGATCACTCATCCGCCGGAACCGTGTCGCCCTCTTGAGAACCCTCCGGAATGCCGAGGCACCCCTGCTCTCAAGTCCGTTTCCGTGGATGACCAGTCGACGGAGACGGCAGCTGTGTCGTCCATTCACTCGCCTTGTGCCAAACTCGAGTGCATGGGCATGCTTGTCGTTGAAGCCAATGAACCGCAGCTCCAGATCTTCCAAGTAGGCGCCCTCGTCCAGCAACAGCTCTTCCAGCGATTCCATCAGTCGCGCTTTACCATCGCTCACAGTCTTGCACTCGGACAAGTATAGTCGCGTCGTGTGTGAAGCCATAAAGTTGGCCGAGAGCTCCAGTCGACGAGGGACAGCGCCGGATGTGTTGGACGAGTGGCTGCTGAGGACTCGGAACAGATCCAGGTGACGCAGCCGCGTCAGAGCCACGAGGCACGTCTGCAGGATCCTGATATGCCCTGGCACAACATCTGGGAATCCAAGCGACAGCTCCGTCAAGAACCCACATGACTGCAAAAACGAGGTCAGCCTGGGGATGTAGATGTCCTGGGTCCACGCCCTGGGGAGAGGGGTCACCGCAGGAACATGAAGGCTTCCATCGAATGGCGACGACACTGTGGTAAAGGACGCCAATCGGTTGTTGGTCTTGACCATACAGAGAACATCCAGGTTGGTAAAGTCCATGGTGCCGATATTGGGGATCGACATCAGGTCCACGTCACCCTCAAGGATCGCGTGCTTAATCTGCTGGTGTTTGAGCAGGTTCACTACCCCATCGATCTGTTGTTGCTGGTGGCCCTCCTTCCAGACAATGGGCGGCACCTTCTTGCCAAACCGGATCGCAATGGACGACACCGAGGTAGCATCCTGGCGCAGGGTTTCGGTCACGATGTTGAGCTGATCCTTTTCAAAGGCCCAATCCAGGGTGAGGTCGAGCCTGAACAGAGTCCTGATCTTGCAGACAGAGATGACTCGCGTGTTGAGGATATGATCGCTGGTTGTCTTGATGACGGCGGCCCTTGTGTGCGGGTTCATGGACGCCTGTAAGGATTTGAGCCGATCGGCAAACACCTTATCCAGAGTCTCGTGTTGGTGCTGGTACAGCTTATCACAGGTCCATCGAGCATATCCGGATTGGCTCTGGGTCTTGTAGAGGCCACTGCCGCCCTGGTAGCAATCTGTGAGCGAAGGATCCCGATCGTGATCAACTGTCGAAGTAAGCTCTATCGTAGCCGCGGCCTGTGCGTATGGCAACCGTTTGACAATCAGATCCAAGAGTCGAAAGTCGTTTGTATCCAACCGGTTGACCATCTCTGCTTGCTCGTCTTCGTAGTCGTCTCCCAGCAGGGCCTCCATAAATGCAATCGAACGCTCCACATTCGTCTTGAACTTGTAAAACAGTTGAATATCCATCTTGCCTGCTACGGCGGTGGCGCCGCTCATTAGAGGAGGAACCGTCCTGTCGAAAGCCGCGGCGACAAAGTAACCATCAAAATACACGCCGTACTGCAGCATGCGAAGCAGGTTGAGGATATAGTGGCCAAATTTGACAAAGAGTTGCTGGTCTGGGTACTGATCCAAACGGAGCTCGAAGCCTGGTCCAACGGCATGGATATTTCGCTGATTGGTTGAGTTGGGGGTGTTGGAGGTGCCTGTATAGAGAGACGTTTCGTGCATGCAGCGATCGCAGAGAAAGTAGAGCCGCATCTTGTTGTGGAGAATGTTGGGTGACCACTGCAGAGGGTTTTCGGGCAGGACGATGAACAGGGGGGGATGGGCACACTCGGCGGATCCGTAGTCCTGCATAATAATCATTTTACTGATGCTTCGGATAAACTCGACTCGGTTGTGGACAAGATGGCGCTCAGCAGGGTCGTCCAAGACTGTGGGCACCACATTGACGATTTGTTCGGCCTGCGCGCCTAGACGAATGGTTCCATTGTCTTCGAGCTCGTATGATGGTAACGCCTGATCCTCGGTCGCTTCCTCAGGAATAGCAGGCGTGCTGAATGGCGGTGGTCGCAGAGTGATTCGCTCCAGACTATGTACGATGCCATGGTTCTGAGCTGGACGGGTTGGTTGATGTTCCAGTTCGTCCTCGTCCTCGACCTCGCTCACTAGATCTTCATCTGACGAAACATCAGACTCGACCATGTCAATAGATACATCGTCGCCATCGGACAGAAAACCTGGCAAGGGATCTGTGTGGACTGTGTTGATTTGTGTATTACTGCTGTTGTACGAAATTCCAGCCGCAATTGCCGCAGCAATACGTGTTGCAGTAGCGTCTCTTGACCATTCGAGGGTCGTATCGCCTGTTACCACTTCTAGTACACGGTTCTCAAAGTATGGGATCCTCAGGGGCATTTTTCTAATGGGGTTGGTCCAAACGTATAACCAGGGAGAGAAGTAATTGTCAGATATTCATCAATAATGGTTTCAATGTGCCTACAGAAGTTAAAAATGGGTTGCAAGCTTACGGTTGCCCCCAGCGGTCGGTCGAGAATGGGACCTGTACTCCATATGAGTAGATACTGCGTGTGTTTGGAAACACCTTGTTGATACTGTGGAGGTACACACAGAGCAAGCTTTCTTCGTCGTAGGAGGCCTGCACCAGTTCCTGCTCGCCACGGAGTTCAAAAGTTTGGTACTCTTCCATTGTGGGCACCGAAATGAAGTTGGATGTCGTGTGATGGTCTAAGGGCGTGGGAATGTTCTTTCTTTTAGTGGTGGTCAATTAGAATTATTAGTGAAAGTGAAAGTCGAGTTATGTACAATAGGCGGTAATGAAGGAAATAGATGGAATGAAGTGGTGAAAAAAGGGAATGGTATGATGCTGTTCCTATGTCTTCAGCGCCGTCTTAAATACGCATGTCTTTTTTTGGTGGCAAAGTCAGGGTTTCGAAGCTCCCAGTTTTAATTATCGCTGTCCATCCCCTGTTTTCTATCGTTCTCGAAATTTGGGTGTCTTGCTCCTTTTGCGGCCCGCATGATTCATGGGTGGTGTCGAGTTTTCGACTCTCAATTGCACCAAAAAAAAAAAAAAAAAAAAAAAAAAAAAAAAAAAAAAGACGAAGGAGAAAGTGAACACAAGAGAACAAAGGATCCCAAAGGCGATAAGCGTTTGCTCTTCACCATCATTCTCTTCCGTGTTTGGACCACCCCCTCCCTCTTTCTCATTCATTTGTGTTTTGTGTGCTGTTCGTTTGTGTCCATTTGTTCTTTTGGGCTGTGCGAAAAGTGGTCCTTCTCCGTCGTCTGTCTACCCTATTTTTTCCTACCCTTTCTCTCGACCAATCCATGCGGCACGAGGTTTCCTCACTGCTCTGCATTCGGCAAATCATCACATTATTTCCAGGCTGGCAGGAGGTCTTTGTATTTCTTTCTGGCTAAAAGCACACTATCTAGTTGAGGGCATCACGCTCTTGCTTGAAGTTGTCCTCTGCCTTGGACACCTGGACGATGCAGAGCTCAATGTCCACGTTCAGCGAAGTCAGCAAGTCAATCCACACCTGCTGCTTGGATGAAAGACGATCGCCCGGGCCCTTGACTATCAAAGGGAAGGGTCGAACAAAAAGAGAGAGAAAAAAACAGCAAAAGAGTCATCAGCAATTGTACAAGAAGATGACACTTAGCCATATCATGTTTCCGGGCTAGGATGTTACCTTCCACGAACTTGACCAACTTCTTATCATAATTCCAGCAACTATTTCCAGAACACCAAAAAAAAAAAAAAAATAGACAAACCATGGGTCAGCATCAGCCTGGTGACCGTTGCAAAATCGACTGTCCAGCCGAATTATAACTGAAGAGCACGTCGCGTCATTCTGCATAAATTAAAATGAAAAATGAAAAATGAAAAAGCCATCAACGGGTCATTAACGTTACCATAGATCGGGCATGCCCGAGCAACGTTGTCGGTACTCCTGTGCCATGACCTTGCATATCTCGGATAATGCATGGGCACCGATACACTACGTTCCAGGCGACATCAAATATATAAAAAAAAAAAGAGAAATAAATAAAAGAAAACGTTTGCCAAGAACGACCTTGCATTTGCGTGCTCATACCTCGGCAATTTGCAGGAGCTCTTCTTTTTCAAAGGTCCAGTTCACTCCAACACAAAAGACCTTCTTCTCACGATACAGGTCATCGGCCATCTGCAATTGGTTCAAGTAAAAGCACTCTCGCCTCTTTCTCGCCAATGGATCATCCTCCATTTCGACTTTCACTTCTGGTATCGAGCATGTCGTTTCATCTTTTACATCTTCCTGCTCTTGCTTGATGTGCTTGACTGCAACATCGGCAGTTTTCGCTCCAGGATGAGAGGATCGAACCAGCGTTTCTTCCTCCTCCACGCCCCCGTTTTCCTCCGCGGTATCGCTCTTGATCATACGCTTCTTGCCAAGTGGACCAAAGTTGCAACTGTGAGAATATTCGGCTATCGTAGACTTGGCAATGCAATCGAGGCGGTCCGTGATCATTTGCTGTCGACCCAAAAAGAACGCGTCGGTCCTCAAGTCCAGTGGTTCTGTTTGATAAGACGTCTCAAAGACCCCTGGCTGCGGTGAAAAGAGAATGTCCCAGAACAGGAGACCAAAGAGCGAGGCCAGGATGCTGTTTTCAGAGTGGTAGCCTTTGTATCCCAGGGTCCCATAGTAGCTTAGTGCCAATTCCTCGACACCACAGTCAGATCCATCAATGTTCCGCCAGAGTGGCCTCTGATTTGCGATAGGGTGATTGCCTGACCCAATTCCGCCAGATCCTGGGATGTAAGAGTACGAGTGTGATGATGTATAAGCTGGCGCTATCGTTCCTGGCGTGTTGAGTCTTTCTCCAGTCAGGATCCGCTTTTGTGCTTGGCGAAGCGTCAAGTATGAAAAGTCGTGTCGCTCTCGGAAAGCGACCTTGAGGTCAGTCTCGAGTCGAATAATCCTTCCTTGGATCAAGTTGGCATCGACTGTTAAGCATCATCGAGAAAATTACTGTCAGAATAGCAAGACACTCAAATCATCAAAGACACCAGCCAAGCAAAGTTCAAAGTACCAGCGTGAACATGCTTATCTCTAAGAGCCATCATGCAAACTTGCAGTGCTTCTTTTTTGCCGAGACGCTTTTGGAACGAATAGTTCGATTTGATGAGAGCAAGTCGATCGTACCATGATCCTCTTGCACCAAGAGAGTAAACGTGTTGGTCCAGTAATTCGTGTAGAAGAATCGACTCCTCCTCAAATCGTTTCAGAAAAGCCAGAGCACGCAGTTCCAGTCGCAGTATTTGGGTGTATGCCCAGCCTAGGTTTGGAATGGAGTTAAATACCTATCCTAGTACTACATACCATCGCTGATTGTTCGCGTGAAGGTGCGACAATGAATACCTGGCGAGAACCGGAGTAGAAAGTAGCTCGGATTCGTCGTCGACAGCGCAGTCTCGGTGGCGACGTATTCTCTCCAAGCATCTCGAATGTTCTCAGCTTCCTGGATGACTCGTTCGTATATTGCAACGACTTCAGCTCTTCTCTCCAGATCGGGATCAGCGTCCCCAGGTTCTGATTTCGCCCGTGAAACGATAGGTCGCCGGCTGCTGGTAGTTCTGTCGATTGGCTGGTCTGCATCCCGAACATATACAACAGTGTCCTTGCCTGCTCCCATTGCAGAGTCAATCAGTTTCGAGAGTTCATAGTGAAGTTTGATGGCCTCTTCATACTTCAAAAGCTCATCTCTGTTCCGGAAGACCGTGTTGGTGCGAGTGATCTCGTAGGTTGGAAACGTCCTTTGGCCGATTTTGGCGAGAATAGCCTCAATAAGCGCCGGTTTTTCCGTGTACTCCTTTGTCCTGTAAAACACAAGGTGCAGGCGCTCAAATACGCGGATGATATTAGGGTATATTTTAACACATGGACCTAAAAAAGACAAGTGGTGATTCCATTAGTAGTTTGGTCGTGTTAATAAGGAAAGAAAGAAAAGAAGTTCTAGCTTACCTGAGATGTCATTAATCTTCTCGATTAAAGCAGCGTCCCTTTTCGACGAGTTACCAGAGAACATGTGCGTTGCAAGACCAGTCTTTCGACCTTGCCCGCCGTCTGCATGTCCACCGGGCGCCAGTAGCAATCGCTTAGAGATGAAGGACTGTTGCCGAAAATGCTCCATGATCGTCGATACAATGACACGACGCTATTTCAGTAAAGGGAGATGGTCAATCTTCAGAGTCATAACTCGTACGCATAGTATCCTGAGAATGAATTTCTTACCAACTTGCCAGAGAGTTTCTCTTTGATGCCAACTCGTCGCGCTAATAGCTTGAGCTCATCCACACTGAGCATCGCAATGGCTTCATGTGCATCCTGGAGTGAATTCTGGTCCATAAGCAAGCCTACGCCGACAAGCTCCTGAATTGCAGAATCCAAATCTACAATCTCGCGGTATTGATTGTTCAGCTTGCACTTGCGGATCCAGAACTTTTGGTTTCTCAGAAACAGTCTCACAAAGAGATGCTTTGGATCGTCTTCACACAAGCGGAGGAAAATAAATAGGTTGTAAGTGCCACGTCCACTCTTGGACGAAAGGTATGAGAATCAAATGTGATTTGCAGTGTCCGTTACCTGAGAGCGCTCGGTACGTCTCAAAGAGGGTGTGCTCCTCATCCGTGAAAAGAAAGGATTCGTTAGGCAGCACAGTGTCCAGTGCTAATTCAAAAGCAGCGACGTACACTGTCTTCCACCGGTATTGAATCGGAAGTAACATCTCGTCCTTTTGGTCCTCGATTGGCTCTGGTTTAACCTCCACGAGTCTGTCGTCCGTATTCGACTCTTCTGCTGTGGTTGTAGACAGCGTCTCCTCCTCCTCCTCCTCCTCCTCATCCTCAGGCATCTCGCGAAGAGACAAGACAAGGTCATCGTCATCGCCACCATATCCGAAATCCTGCTCTTCTTGTTCCATCTCGTTATCCACGTCATCGACTGACTGACTCGTTGTCTCGATGACTCTGGTTGTAGTAGTACTGGATCTGACAAGGTTCACATGGATGACTGGTGGATCTTGGCTCGAACGTATCGTAGAAGGGTCGTCCGTTCGGTGCACAGTTTTCGCATTATTGGTGGCGTTCGTTTCGTCCGGCGTCTGCTTTTTGACATTGGGTCGAAGTGCATGCCTGCTAAAGTCGAGAGGCAGTTGCCGCTTGTCCCCTGCTTTGCTGTCTTTTGTTGGTTTGGCTGTCTTCTTGACATTGCTTGTGGTGTCCTTGGTAGTCCCTTTCTTCTTCATGACATTGAAAAGGGCGAATGGAATGAAGTAGAAAAAATACAAATCCCTGAACAAATATGCGCCTCAAAAAACCTTAATTTGCATAGGGCGTCGTTTCAATTGACCCAATCTGGCAGGTCACGTTTATTCCTCGAACAGCAAAGTTGAAAAGTAAACGGGAGAACAAGAGGACGTGCTATGGTGGACCAGAACAGCAAGTTGAGCGACACAAAGTTAGAGAGAACGCGGGAAAGGAGCTTTTAGCAAGGACACTGTTTCTTCTGAAGAGGGGTCAATCGTCAAAAGTACTCTCAACCTCCATTGGCAGATCGAGCTCTTCCGTGACATCTGCTTATGCAAGTTTATCTTTGAACAGCTTCGAATCAGAGACACCCTTGGCCTTCTTCTCGCGGATAAAGGGCCTCTGTATAGTGGTGGCCGATTCAAAACGTGTCCGATGCAAAGACAAGTCCATGGAGTCTGTCATGGTAGGCGTTGGTAGGCGTATTTTCTTGTCCATGTGCTATCCCTTCCTATTTTCCAAGCCGGCCTAGAGTGATGATGGCATCCTAGAGTATCTCTGACTCAGGTTTTCCTTTTGCTTGTATCCTGCATGTCCTAAAAGTCCTTTGTATCTCATTGTATCCTTGTTGCGTTCTCTGTAAAGTAAAGTATCTTCTTGGTTCCGGCAAAATAGTGATGAAAGGGGTGACAATGCGTAGCGAGATGGAATGGAATGCAAGAAAATGGACATCCGAACAAAAAAAAAAAAAAAAAAAAAAAAGATCCCTCTGACTCGATGTGAGTAGACTTTTTTTTTTTTTTTTTTTTTTTTTAGTTCCAGTCTTGCGCCTGGTCAAGAACTTCACTAACAAGAATAAAGGAGAGATGGAGGAGCACAAGCAAGCAAACATGCATAGCACACAACATACAACACACACAAACTTGACGTATTAGGCAAAAAGTGGGGTCCGAAGCATGTGAAAGGAAGAAGGAAAGGTTATTTGTGACTGGGAATAAATCATGGAGAGTGGAACGATCAGAAAAAAAGAGTTCGCTTTGCGAATCGATTGGCCAGGCTTGGAACGCGCAGGAAAGGGGGTTGGATCGCTCCAATGGTAATGAAGTCTTTTTTTCCAAGTCTTGACGTCTCTCTCTTAGTTGCACACATGGAGTATTCAGTCCTTCTCTTCAAGGGTTGGTTGCATGGCCCATGTTTTGAGCCCTTTGATCTGCCGGGTAGAACCGGATGGGGTGAATCCCAATATCGCAATGAAAGGTATTGCCAGAGTGCATTCGCTATACTACCTTGTTCCTGAAGAGTCCGTGTTCCCTCTGAATGGATGAGTACATGATGAGTCTGTGGGAATATTTGTCCTTGACAAAGCAAGGAGAGAGAGAGAGAGAGTGAGAGGGTGGAAAGGGACATTGAGAAAGTTAAGAAAGGGTGAGAAAAAAATGAACAGGACGGTTGATGAATCATCTCTCTTGACTTGCTTGAGTGAGCTGTCCACGGACCAAAGTCGCCATTGGCCGAAATTGGACATGCGAACATGTTCACGTACGGAGTCCCGTTGTCTCTACCCACACATACACATGGCTTTAGCCTTTGGTTGAGCATACGTGGAATACAGAAAGAAAGGCATTACTCACTCGCAACTTTATTCCGGGTGGTGACATGTCTGTCTCTGTGCATCGATCCACCCACGATGACCAGTGGAGTATGAGTGGCCAGAGTCAGCCACTGTGAACACAAGCCGCCCTTGCTGAGTCTTTGCAAACCCCTCTTTCCCTTCTCTCTTTGCATCCTTTTGCCTCCCTTTGCCTCCCTTTGCAGGTAACTGAGCAGTGCGGGGGTATCATACACTGGCTTGGTTGTGTTCAGAGCCATAGAGTTTGTGCGGGGTAACAGACCTGAAAGAAGAGTATTTTAGACTTGCACCACTTCATTCAGTTGAATTCTATTTTAGCAGAGAGAACCGAGGACAGAGACCGAGGGAGGGAGCGGGGACACACGCCGATGGCAAAGTGTGAGGCTGGGGTGGATCGTACTGCACCCATGTGGGAATCCAATGACATCAATGGCACCGATGAAAGCAATGGACACACACCCAGCTGATGCCCATACCAAGTACCCATCCATCCATCCATCCACAAGGATGTGCGACCCTCCCTGTGCAAAGTGAAGGAGCAATTGCCCTCTGAACAAAAAAATCTCCTTTAAGCATTTGTGTGAGTGCGAGTGCGAATGAATAAGTGGACAAATAGAAATAGCATATGATTGCAGAAGCAAACAAACAAACACGCATATGTCGCAGCGTTCAAAAAGCAATGACACATTACTCTTATTCTTTACTCGTGTGTGTGTGAGTGATGAGTGCTGTACCAGTGCAGTGCGCAGAAAAAGTCGTTACTCACTTCGATCTCTCTCTCTCTCTCTCCTTCTTCGTCACGGTTTTCTATATAAGATCTCTTGCTCGTCCCTTCTCTCGCTTCTTTTTTTCTTCTCTTCTCTTTCGCATTAACCCCAATCCGTCATACCCTTCTTCTCCTTTTAGCTTCACCCCTTTCTCGTCCCAAAGCGTGATCTGATCGTCCTCCCCACTCTACTCTCATCCACACACAACACATACATACATACACCACACAATGGTCCACAGCAACACCACCACCGCTGCCTTCGTCGACGCCGAGGAGGCCCGCTTCCAGGAGGAGGTCGCCAAGGTCAAGGCCTGGTGGGCCACCGAGCGCTTCTCCCTCATCACTCGCCCTTACTCAGCCGAGTCCATTGTCTCCAAGCGCGGCAACATCGAGACCGAGTACGCCTCCAACGTCCAGGCCAAGAAGCTCTGGAAGCTCCTCAAGAACCACCGCAAGAACAAGACCGCCTCCCACACTTTCGGTGCTCTGGATCCTATCCAGGTCGCCCAGATGGCCAAGTACATCGAGACCGTCTACGTCTCGGGCTGGCAGTGCTCCTCCACCGCCTCGTCCTCCAACGAGCCCGGCCCCGATCTGGCTGATTACCCCATGGACACTGTCCCCAACAAGGTCGAGCACTTGTTCTTTGCTCAGCTCTTCCACGATCGTAAGCAGCGCGAGGCCCGCTTGACCGCCCCCAAGGAGCAGCGTGCTAAGATGGCCAATATCGACTTTTTGCGCCCCATCATTGCTGATGCCGATACCGGTCACGGTGGTATCACTGCCAACATGAAGCTCGCCAAGATGTTTGTCGAGCGCGGTGCTGCTGGTATCCACTTGGAGGATCAGATGGCCGGTACCAAGAAGTGCGGTCACATGGCCGGCAAGGTCTTGGTCCCCATCTCAGAGCACATTAACCGCCTGGTCGCCTCCCGTGTCCAGTTCGATATCATGGGTGTCGAGAACTTGATCGTTGCCCGTACCGACTCTGAGGCCGCCACCTTGATCACCTCCAACATCGATCCCCGCGACCACGCCTTCATCTTGGGAGTCACCAACCCCAACCTCAAGCCCCTTGTCGTCGAGATGGCTGCTGCCCAGGAGGCTGGCAAGAACGGTGACGATCTTCAGGCTGTTGAGGACAATTGGGTCCAGGCTGCCAACATCAAGCTGTACCGCGATGCTGTCGCTGATGCCCTCAAGGCCAAGGGCAAGGACACTGCCGACTGGTTGGCCAAGTCCGAGTTCCTCTCCAACCCCGAGGCTCGCCAGCTCGCCAAGTCTCTTGGTGTTGAGGTCTACTGGGACTGGGATCTTCCCCGTACCCGTGAGGGTTACTACAGATACCAGGGCGGTACCCGCTGCGCCATCAACAGGTAAGAATAGTGCTTATTTGTTTCTTGTTTATTAATGCCACAGGATGAGGACAAAACTATGGGTTGCACAAACAATCATGGACCTGAGGAACACCACGCATCGGACATTGGACCAACAGGATCGCAGACCACCGCAAGGATCAGTTACCCCGGAAAATAAAAAATCTGGAACTGTGCCCAGGCGCAAACAAAGGATCAAAGAAAAAAAAACGAGTACGATCCTAAAGATACCTTTGTACTCACCCCATTTCTCCATTTTTTCTTTCTGAATCATAATTATTCTCTTCTAGAGCTGTCGCCTTCGCTCCTTACTCTGACCTCCTCTGGATGGAGACCAAGTCCCCCATCCTGGCCCAGGCCACCGAGTTCTCCCAAGGCGTCCTCGCAAAGCACCCCAACATCATGCTCGCCTACAACCTGTCCCCCTCCTTCAACTGGGACGCTGCTGGCATGACCGACAACGACATGCGCACCTTCATCGGCAACCTGGGCGCCTTGGGCTTCTCCTGGCAGTTCATCACCCTCGCCGGCTTCCACTGCAACGCCCTGGGCGTCGACGTCTTTGCCCGCGAGTTCGCCAAAGAGGGCATGTTCGCCTACGTCAACGGCATCCAGCGCCAGGAGCGCAACAACGGAGTCGAGACCCTCGCTCACCAGAACTGGTCCGGTGCCAACTACTACGACAACCTGATCAAGACCGTCTCTGGCGGTGTCTCCTCGACCGCTGCCATGGGCAAGGGTGTCACCGAGTCCCAGTTTGGTGCCCACTAAATCATCAAAAGCACTCATTTTGTTCATACCACCTCCCTCCTCCTTTTGTAAAACATTCCGACCCATAGTTTCTTTTTTCTTTTGCATAACATCCACATCAAGTAAAGGAAAAAATCATCAATCTACCTCTCTCAAGCCATGACATGATCGAACAAAGAAGACATGCTGCAGTATACCAGAAAAGCTACAACACAACAAAAGGCGTATTTGTTTATATAGCATTATTTTCTGTTGACACAGCCTTTTTATGTTATGGACTGTCTCCCTACTTCCACAATCCCTTGAGCTTCTCCTTGACTTTATGCTCGCTCGACGTGTGCTGCAACTGACTCGTGGGACGCTGTGGTTGCGGTGCCACCGGCTTGGAGCTACTTGCCGGCGACGAGAACACGTTCTTGACGCTCGCGAAAACCTTGTTGTCCTTCGCCACCGGCTCTGGGGGTGGCGAGGGTGAGCGGGGTGGTGGTGGAGGGGGTGGAGGAGGGCCCGATCGCAACAGACGCATGTCCTCCATGAAGATGGGTGGCGTGATAATGTGGGTCGATCCGATCAAAATATCCCACTCGTGCTGGGCCGCAGACTCGTACGCAGCACGGATCTCGCTGTAGGTCACACCGCCAGCGATAAACAGGATCAAGCGTCCCTTGGGCTCATTCCTGCGGCCTTTGTGGTGGAACGTGGGCTGGGCCGAGCGCAGGGAGCGCACAGTCTTGCGGGCCTGGATTGTCTCCAGCTGGTCGGGCGCCAAGGTATAAGGGTATTGGTCACGGTCCAAATTCTCGTGGACCACGCCCTGTGGATAGAGTTGCAAGCAAAATGATGGAAATACGTTAGGAATGAACTCTAGGCTCTCTTCGCCTATCTAACGACAGAGAGAACACCTACATCAAAGATGGACTTGATCGCAGGGATGTAGCGAGGCAGGTCATACTCGATCTCGTCCTCTGATACCGACTTTTTCTTCAAAAACTCTGAGAAAAACCACTTTTTTGTTGGAGGTGGTGCAGCCTAGGATGAGGACAAAAGAAAGAAAGAAAGAAAGTCAGCACCTCGATTAACGTGAAGAGGAATATAGTGTTCATTGACTACGATGGCTCATCGACGAGAGGCCTACCACATCCAGCTTCACGCCCAGGAACTCGAGGTTGTTGGCGATCTCTCGGTCAGCATAGTTGCATCGGCTGAGCTGGAAGAGCTGGTTACGCATCTCCTGAGGGACTGCCTGTGTGATGAAAAACAGCATCACAAGTCGAAGGCGATCAACCATTCTGTGGTTGAGAAGAAAAATTGTAAGTATTTGTCCTCGGATCATCCTAATGTCAACATTTGGCCATGGAAACTGTTCCGTACCTGACGCTGTTGTCGTCCAAAAAGGCTGCAATCTCTGGGTCGAACGACTTGGGAATCTCTCCATTGGCAAGCTGTCCAGTGGCCAAAGACTATTCACACGTTGAGATGTCAAAGCGCGATATCCCTATTAGTAAAACCTCAGGCCAATGGACTCACAAGGTTGAAATAACGAGGCGTCTTTCGCTGTACCTGCTCCAAGTTTGAAATGTCCACGATCCTGTTATGTTGAATGTACTCTAGGCACCCGTTCACAATCTCCAGATGAACTGAGAACTTCTCCTTGTTTTCTTGGAACTGAGGCAGTTTAGCCATTTGCTCTCGAAGGATATCCAACTGGTTACCATGCCTAAAGTATCACCAAAAAGAAACGGTGATGAGTGCACTGGTTCTCAACATTTGAATAGCTCAAATATTCCCTGTAGCTGATACGTTACATTGGCTTGTTCACCGCTTCCGCCATCAGCTCGTCCACATTGCTCTTCAAGAACTTGATGCAGTCTGTGATGTGGTTGTGTCGAATCTTGGCAAACGTCTTGTCCGTCTCGTCCAGAACGGCCACCTTCTGCACAGGCTGTCCATCCTGTCCCGTAGAGTTGTATTCGTACTTCGTGCCATCCTGGATCGGCATCAAATCTGTTGCCAATGCTTGGTAGTAAAAATCATGCAGAATCGGCGTGATGGGATCAACAGTGCGGTCAATGATCACCAGCTGTGGCGGCTTGAGTCCCACGCGAGGTTGCCCCTTGTAGTATTCGTCCAGATCCGTTTGCACTGTCATGGCAATGTTCTTGGAGGTTTGCATACTAAGATCCGAGGAGCGGTGATACGACACAATGGGGTTGATTTGCAACGACGCGCATACCGAGATCAGCTATGGATCCAGTCAAGAAGCATATTCGTCAGGAATGGAGAGGACATCGATTAGGTCAAACAAACAAGAGCAACTTCGGGCCCCCACCTGCTTGGAGATGGCGTTGATTTCAGAAACTCCGTTGATTTCGCGCAGTTGAGGCGAGAACAGGTTGAAGAACGCGTTTCTTCTGCCCAAAGAGAAGACTCGAGATTCGACGGCTATAAGATTTATCCGACTGTCAGTTTTTTTTCTTTCTTTTCATATCAAGAATTGAAACTTCCAGGATGTGTCCCAGTCCTGGCCTTACCATAGAAGTCCATGAACAGCTCCTTTAAACTCTTGATGTATTTGGCGTCTGTTGACGCACGGAGATGGTCAAACATTTTATCGTCCATGGCTACGAGCGAGTGGTTAATGCAGAGAAGAAAGAACTTTTCGTTAGCGCTGTGAACAGAAAGAATGCACAGACAACACAGCCCCTCCTGCATATCAACCTCCTCAAAAAAAAAAAACAAGAGAAGACCAATTGTTAATTGTCCCTTGCGTGCTTGTCACGTACCTGCCAAAAAGAACAAATGTGCTGCTGAATACGTGGCAGGTCGTCCAACCTTGAAGTCGCGGATGATCCTCCGGACAGAGTCTTCTGTTGGCATGGCAAAGTAGATAGCCTCAACACCTGCTGAGGGTGATCGTCTCTTTTCCAAGTTCTCGAGGTCTAGAAGTTGAGGGTGCCAAAAAGAGGTGTTCTTTGAGTGTCCACAGCCCAAATGGCCATTACGGAAATAGAAATCCAGGGACAAGAGCAACAAAGAAAAAGAACCAAGAACTTTCGCCCAGACGGCAAGTATGGCTTTTTGCCGAGGAAAAGAACTTACACATTGTTCCCTCGCGGGCCAACACATCCGCCAAGTGACATCCAGCCGAGGCCATGATCTCTGCTGCTCGACTATCGACAATGACATACTTGTAGCGTCCTGGCTCAACCTTGACATTGTCAATGGCCTCCAGGAACCCTATTTAATATTATTTTGGCAAACATGGGAGATGCAAAATGAGACAATCAGTCCCACTTCCTTTTTTTTTGGTTTCTTTAGAGCTGTTGTTCTTGCATGGGCATTTTGTCCATGGTATCTTCTGTCGTCCAGCAATGGGTATGTTGCTCTGTTTTTCTGATACCGCTGGCCGTGTTCTGTTGCTGTGTTTCGTCTACTGCTTGGTCGTGACCGACGTGTGGGTAACAAGAGAAAGCTATGAAGAGACTTACGACGCTTGAGAGTGTCGGTTATAGAGATGGGCTGATTCATGTGTTATGTGGATGCTGTTGTGAGAAGGGTTTATTGATTAGATGTAGGTGGAGGGAGTGGAGATGAAGAGAAGGAAGGAAGAGACGCCTAAAAAAGTACATGCTCAACTCATGCGCCTGTTGGCTGCTCTTGTGACTGTTGAGGAAAGTTAAAGGCTGGAGTATTTCTTTCCAGGCTACGAAGGTATAGAGGACCAAGTCTTGATCGAGCCATCGACGCTAGCTGAGCACATTCTATCCTCGGAAGGATGGTACGCGATGGACGAGACGATCTTGGAGTGGGCGTCGATCCGGCAGACAACCTCACCCTATGCGATATCCGTGAGAAAGTACTTTGGGGCGTCAGTTTTTGTCCATATAGCATCCTCCTTCCTATCTTCCACCCTTGCGTGGTCTTACCTCAATCAGATCCCAGATATAAATCTTGCCATCCTCAGAACCCGCTATCACATGGGCGTCGGAATTAGAGAGACAAGACCGAATCTTGTACTTGTTGTTGACATGGCCCTTGTACGCATTCAACAGACCTCCATTGGCACGATCCATGAGCCGCACAGTGTCGTCCAGTGAGCTTGCCAACACGCAGTTGCCGTCCTTTGAGAATGACACCGAGGTGATTGGCTCTAGTGTTCATGAAGAGTCGTATAAAGATTAGATAAAACTGTCGTCATCAAGGGATTCTTCAAAAGCGACCATGTTGCTATCGCCACATACCGAAAATTTGATCGGTGATAAGGGCACCCATCCTCATGTCGTATATCCTTATTGATCCATCAACGCAACTATTGTAATAAAGTGAGATGAGTCCATTAGTCAGGCGCCTCCTGTACATCTCTGAATTTACTCTGATATGATCAACCCAACTCCTCCTTACCCTGCCAGCAAGTCGCTTCCTTTGATCTGGATGGAGGTCACACTGTCCTTTGGTTCCTCCAGAATCTGGATCGGTGCTCGCAATTGCGATCTATTTGAATGCAAGAACACGAATAGTAAGCAATCCAAGATTTCCAAGAGACACACGGAAGCCCTGTGGATACTGCCGAACAAACATTTACCTGCAATCCCAGAGACGAATCGTAGCATCGTATGACCCTGATGCAATCACCGTGCCCTCGTCGTTGAAATCCACGGCGTTCACGCGCTATAGAAAAGAAGGCGAAAAGCGGCAACAGCGCCAAAGAGCCAGTTAATCTTGAGATGTCCTTAATTTGCTCCGCAAACTTCTATCAGTGTGTTACCTGTGTATGCCCCGAGAACCGTCGGATAGTCATCCCGCTCATCACGTCCCACAGGAACACGGTTTTGTCGCCTCCACAGCTCGCAAACTTGCCGTTCTCGGGCGAGACCGCCAGATCGAGCACTTCCCAGCCGTGGGCCTCGTACGACTTGATACAGAACCGTGTCTCAGGGTTCCAGAGCCGCACAGTCCGGTCCACGCCTCCCGTGAGGATGTACTCGCCCGTGGTGTTGTAGCAGCAGATATTAATTTGTGAGCCAGTCGCGTCCGAGACGACTTGGTCCTGGTGGATCGGTAGAGACTTGGGTATACTAGAGGGTGAGTGTTTCTTGGGTGGTGGTGGTTGTGTAGGTCCTGCCTGGGTGGGTATCCGTGGAGGGGCAACAACTGTGGTTGTGGAGGAAGTAATGGGGTTGCTCTGTGGTTTGCCATTGTTGTTGCTTCCTAGTGATGACTGGTATTTGCTCGTACTGGCGGTTTTGCTCCTGTGGGCAGCCAGCGTGGCCGCGATCGACATGGTTGGTTTCGGAGGCATTCTTGGATTGATGTTAGAGTGAAGGAATTGTGCTAAAGTCAATCAGTGGGCCAAGCTTTTTTTTTTTTGGGCGTTTCCGCGTAAACGACCCATTCGGTAAAGAGCAGTCACTCACTTGTCGCGAACACTCAAGAATTCGGAAAGCCTCCTTCTGGCAATGGTTAAGTTTCTATCTCTCCACCTTATGGTAAGTGCGGCCCATTGTCAAACACTCGTGATAATGACGGAACAACATGGGTGCGGTATTCAAATCCTGCGCAATGTTTTATTCAGTTTTTTTTGGTTCTTTTCCGAGTTGTTTGGTGGGTACCCGCTGAACACGTTTTTTTTTTTGTTCAGAGCTCCATGTCCAAAGACTCCTCGTCGTCGTCCTTGACTCTTGTGGCTCCGACATTGCCTCCAGGCGCGCCGTACTTCTTGAGGTTGCTGCTGATGGAGGCTGGGATCACAGGGACGGGTGGGATGACTTTGCTTGAGCTCTCGTCGTCCTCGTCTTCTTCTTCCTCCACAAGCTGGTGGCCCAGATGGATAGCTTCCTTCATCTTGTAGTGCTCAGCGCGCATCTTGGCAAACTTGTCATGGTCCACTAAATGAGTATCAAAAGCGTTAGTTCGTCTCTCTCGAATGATGTCATAACATCCAAACAAAAGCATTCTTGAATATGATTACCCTTCTTATGCTCGTCTTGCTCATCCTCCTCGTCCGAGTCTTGCCACTCCTCAGGTTCCTCATCGCGGTCTCTGTCATCATCCTCGTCTTCGTCCTCGTCCTCGTCTGGCAATCCTTTGAAGTATGAGGGCACAGGCGGAGTATGTGCCAATGCTGCGTGCTTCTTTTTTGGTCCATCGAGAGCAAAGACCTCTACCAAAAAATATTCAGCACGTGCTGTTAGAACCGGTTCACATGGACGACGGACCCTGGTGTTTCTGAAACGCCAAAGAAGATGTACCATCCATGTCCATGACTCTGTCGAGCTCGTGGTTGTAGTGAACGTAAGGAGTCTTGGGCTCGTCAATCTTCATGGTCGAGTCCTTTTGCGCCTCTGTGATAATCAAGTTTTCTTCGTCCCACTTCAGTCTATCAAAGTACATGAAGAAGTATGATCAAAGAAGTTTTCAGTGTGCACCCAGGACTTGTATTTTGGTGGCAATGCATAACCTCATACTCCTCAAACTCGCGCTTTAGAACGCCCCTCAGCTCACCTGGGTGCCTGCTCTGTTGGCTGGGTGGCTGCGGGCTTCTTGAGGATACCCTTGACAGGCTGGTCAGATGGGTGTCCAGGGGTGTAGTAATGTTGATGCTCCATATTGGAGTGTGAGATGTGTGGTAGGATGATGTTGGTGCAGGTCAGAATGAAGAGAGAAAAAAAAGGTAACGGTCCAAGGCTCCCAAAAGCTCGGACTCCCATACTTCTCGAGGTCACGTTCCTTTTGCAACAAAAGCAGTCCCGCCGGTGTTTACTTATGATTTTTTCTTTTTTTTCCAAGGCACTCTTGAACCATTGAGAAAGTCGTCTCTCAGTCAACTTAGGCCACACCTCCACCACCTCCATCCACACACTTACATTTAATTTCCAACCCCCTCATAATGGCCAAAACAAAGAAGGCAGAAGTTGCCTCCTCATCCACATCCACCTCGCTGGACCAGATCTCCAACTTCCACATCCTCCCAATTCACATGCCCGCCCTCACCTCCACCTCTTCCGCCTACAAGAACATTATCCACTACCTCTACTTCAAGAAGCACGAGTCCCCCAAAGCCGACCCAAAAACGCCCAAAGACCGCACCCTCTTTGTCCTCAACGTCCCCGTCGACGCCACCGAGGACCACTTCCGCGACCTGTTCAAGCCCTACGGCCGCATCGCCGCCGTCCACTTTATCAGTCGCATCCACGACACCAGCTTGACCAAGGAGGAGCGGGAACACCAGGAAGAGCTTGAACGTCTGGAGCGGGAAGCGTTCGCAGAGGAAGAGGCTAATGCTGGCAAGAAGGGAGCTAAGAAAGGAAAGAAGAACGCAAAGGTGGAGGATCACCATCATCATCATCACAGGACACTCTACGCTTCGGGATCACAGGCATATGTCGTGTTCCTGGAGGAGCAAGAACTGGCCAAGGCGTTGACGATGAAGAGGAAAAAGAGGTCATGGATCGATACCGGAAGCGAGGATACCAAGCTCACCAGCCTCGGTGTATCAAGTATGTTGCCATTGACTTCGGAACTGAGAAGGAATGAAAACAGGAACGACTATGATCAAAAATACTCAACAGTCCTCTCTATCGTTTTTAACTTTTTTGATATTGCTAACTTTGTAGAATGGATCCAGGAATACCACCATAAGCGACCCGCGCCGGCAGCGCTGCAGACCAAGGTGGACGACTACATGGACAAGTTTGAGCGGTCAGAGTACGAGGCCGAGCAGGCGGCACTGGCGCGTCACAACGTCATGGACGAGGACGGCTTCACGCTTGTGACGAGCGCCAAGGGTACCAAGGGCGCTAACTCGGACGGTGTCATCTCGATCAAGGCCGTCAAGGCCGAGGATGTGAAGCATATCAAGCCCAAGAAGAAGGAGCTTCAGGACTTTTACCGCTTCCAGATGCGTGAAGCGAAGCGCGACAGTACGTTCTCAGGGATCATTTGTGAACAATGGGAGGAATGGGATGGAGGGGAGGTTTTGTCACATGTGTGTAGTATGATTTGTATCGCTGACCGGCTTTTCTTTTCTTTGGTGTTCCCTCTCGTAGAATTGGTCGATCTGCGTCGCAAGTTCGAGGAAGACAAGATCAGGATCGAGACACTCAAGGTCAACCGTCGCTTCAAGCCATACTAGACTTGATCTTTTTTATTTTTCATACTCTGCATTTTTCTGTCTCCAATATATTGCATCTTACTCTTCTTGCATCCTAACTCTTAAACACATGCTCTTTCTCCCTGACCTGGCGATCCAGTCTCGTATGCTCTATGAGCTCCATGTCAACGGTGAGGGAACCTGTTCTGGTAGGAGGCAATGTTTAGAATGGAAGACGGCCTCGGTAGACACGGTTGCGGTCATAAACATACGGCTGGGCGTGAAAAAATAGTGGGCGGTGGATGCATAGTGTTGCTCAGGTTGAAATTTGTTCCAGAATTCAACGCGAAAAGGAAGGAGGCTGCGAACTGAAAGAGGAAGACAAAGCTGACAGGCTGTGAAGTGTCGAAGTATGAAAGAAAAAGACAAAGGCTAAGAAAATCGAACGCAAACACACACACACACATACACATACAGGCAGCCAACTTGCAATTGCATGCACGCGTACTGTGTGGGTGCGAGAAAGGAAGGAGGGATTGCTGCGTCCCAAGGCTACCCCTCTATCCACCCATCTATCTAACCCCGCACCTATGCTAACAACACCCTATCATGCAAATGTTAGAGCCTCAGTCCATGGACCGAGTCTCGAACTAGGGACCTTGTTGAAAAGTCAACGACCCAGCACCCTCCACTTATGAAGGACTCTTGGAAAGGCTAGGTTTTGAGGTGGCCCTTTGTTGCTGGTCGCAAACACACCCCCCGCCCCCCGATTCAATGCGAGTGAGGATTAGTCGACCCGCCTTTGCTTGAACCACTGCTGAATCCAGACGAGATCCCGTTATAAAAAAAAACAATCCTCGATGACTTTATTTTGTGCTATCAATCTATGCAGTGGCGTCAGAGGAACCTTCAGCGGGAGCCTCGACAGTCTTCTGGGCAGCCAGCTGCCATGCGGGAATCGACGCCTTGCTGTTCAAAAAGCTCAGTGGTCCATTGGTCTCTTCGGTCTTGACAGCAGAAGTGGTTGCGGTAGTGGTGGATGTGATTTGTGAAGCCGATGAGGAAGGGCCAGAGCCAGAGGTCGAAGAGGCGTACGAAGCAGTGTTCCATGCTGCGGGCGAGGGACCGGGGGCACCGGGAGCACCGGGACCGGGGGCGCGACGGTTCAAGAGCAAGCTCTTGAGGGACTTGATCTCTGACTGCAGCTCGTTCAAGACGTTTGTTTGTGACTCCTTGTTCTTTTCCATAAGCTAAGAGGGAGAGTAATGGTAAGCATAAAGATTCGTCAGCAACAAAAAAATTGCACAGCGATCGCGAGAAGAGCTGTGGAAACCATGGCTGTGCAATGGTTTACCTTAGGGATCATGCTCTTGATGTTCTCAATATCGGTCTTCAATCCAGCCAGCTCCTGCTCGCGCTTGTCGTCGTTGGTCTTCATGCCGTCAAGGACGCCGGTCATGTTCTCGAGCGACTCCTTGACATGTGCGGTCTGGTCCTCGACGCTCTTGGCAACGGCGGTGGTGCTGTCCTGCACGCCTGCGAGGCTCTTTTCGATCTCGTCAAACTGCTCGTCGAGCTTCTTCTTGTCCATCTCAAGCTCTTCCTGCGAGGGCCACTGCAACTTGGGACCGACGACTTTCTATTTAGGTCATACACGAGTAAGAAAAGGAGTGTGTGTGAGTGAGTATGATGAACAAGTAAGTGTTGGGTGGGCTGCCTTCTTTTTCTTGCTAGTGTTCATGACCCCAAAAAAAGAAGGTTTTCTTTGGGTGTTCGCTCTCCTCTCTCAAATTCCAACCGATCCGTCATCTTTGTGTGTCTTTTGTGTGGGACAGATCAGACACACCCGCTCAAAATGAAAATTTTCCCTTCCGTCTTTTTCTTTTTTGTTCATTTTAACGGGGAACAATTATCCACTTTTCGCCCCTTCGTACGGGTTCGATCGAAAACGAGACACGCCCACTTCCCAGCTGATCCGTGGAAACAAGAGCAGCGAAAAAAAAAAAAAAAAAAACGTTACCTTGGCAACCTGCCACATCCCGTAGCCAAAGCCTCCGGCAACCACGGCGGCAATAAACATGTCCTTCCAGTCGTACTTTTGTGGCAGTGGTGGTGGCACCCCTGCAACCATCATTTGTCCCTGTCCTTGTGGTCCTAGGTGTCCGTATTGCACCATCTGCCCTCCTGGTGCTGCTACTGGTGGTGCTGATGCTGCGGATGGTGCTGCTCCGTTGGCTCTGGACATGGCTTCCTCGATCTCTTCTGAGGTCAGGCCTTTGGACTCGAGGAAGGCAACCTTCTTGCCCAGGGACGAGGCCTGCACCTTGGGATCCTGAAGGAACTTGACAGCAGAGGCCAAGATATCTTCCCGCTTTGCTGACATTTTGTGTAAAGTATATTCGTTTTTTTTGCTTGGTGAGAAGGAGCTGTGTGTGTATGTATATATGGCTGTGGTATTGAGTAGAGTGAGGAAGGAGGAGTAGTGTGGTGAATGAGGAAGGAGGTTGAAGTGATGGAGAAGTGAAGGGGGTAAATGAGGAAAAGAAGAAAAGAGAAAAAGGAAGAAAGAGACAAAGCATGCTGAAGTATTCAAAATAGGGTTTGTTCCTGTGGAGAACACTCCCCCTCGTCCTTCCCTCTGCAGACCGGCGACGAGGGTGCCGAAGACATGTGACACACCGCCCAAACCTCGCTCTCTCCTCGAATTTGCCCCGGACAACATTTTCACTGGTGTGATCAAATGGGTATAAAAAAGATCGACGGGATAAAAAAGACATGTATTTGGTCATAGTGGTTGCGCTTATGTCTATTCCTATGGATATCCCAAAGACAAGAAAAGCCCTTAAGCAGACTTGGCCCGCTCAATAAAAGCACGGATCTTGTCCTCGTCCTTCTCGCCATTCGTCTCCACACCGCTCGAAACATCCACGGCCCAGGGGCGCACTTGACGAACAGCCTCGGCCACATTCTCAGGATCTAATCCACCAGCCAGCAGCACAGGGAACCCGCCCTCTTGGCTCTGGATCACCTGCTTGGCAATCGACCAGTCAAAGCTGTTGCCCTCTCCGCCACCATATCCGCCAGCCTTGCCAGCAGCATCCAGAAGGCAGTATGCGTTCAGTCCACGAGTGCCTGTCACTGCCTGGATCACCGACTGTGGAGACTCGTCGCCGCGGATGTGGAAAGCCTTGATCACGGGCACAGGAAGAAACTTGGCCAGCTCGGGGTTCTCGCCGCCATGGAACTGCACCAGGTCAATCTTAAGCGTATCCACAATCCGGGTCATCTCCTCCAGGGACTGGTCTCTAAACACACCCACAATCATGGGCTTCCGTGGGTTGCGCTCCGCTCTCTTGGCATGCATGCTGAACCAGTCGGCGTTCGCCACGTCGTCTTTGTTGACCTTGAGGGACCTGCCTTCATCACCTTCTGCTGCTGCAGTTGCATTGGCATATTCTCGCACAGCCTCCACAATCTCGGCCGCCACATTCATCTTGACCTGGCGCTTGGATCCCTCGGCGAAAATCATGCCAATGAAATCAGCTCCGAGATCAGCCGCCTGAAGTGCCGCATCCACAGTCTGGACGCCACAGATCTTGACCAACACCTTAGAGGGCTCCTCCTCGGTGCTCAAGCCCAGCAATCCACGGATAAACGCACGCTTGTCTTCTGAAAGCATCAACGCCTCGCCGACCAAGACACCGCCGACACCCTGTTCGACATAGCGCTCGACATCCTCGCGTCCCTTAATGCCACTCAAAGCGACCAGAATCGTGCCCTGGGGGACCATGTTGACAAGCTTGGTGGTTGTCTCCATGTCGACTTCAAAGTTGTGCAAGTTGCGGTTGTTGACGCCAATGACCTTGGATCCGAGCTCAATAGCGACCTCCATCTCCTGTGCGTTGTTGACCTCGACCAAAGGCTCCATGCCAAGCTTGACCGCAAAGTTGTACAGAGTATGAAGTTGCTCGACCGAAAGCATAGCGACGATCAACAGAATAGTGTCGGCACCATAGACACGAGCCTCCAAGATCTGGTAAGTGTCGACAATGAAATCCTTGCGCAGTACGGCGGGGCGGCTGGGCAAGCTGTCGATCATGGCGCGCACGACACGCATGTCGTTTAAGCTGCCCTTGAACCACTTGGGCTCGGTCAGGACACTGATCACACTGGCACCGGCACGGGCATAGGCCAGTGACTGCTCGGCGGCGTTGGCGCCCAGATCAATGTTGCCCTTGCTGGGGCTGGCGCGCTTGATCTCGCCCATGATGGCCGGGTGGGGCTGGCTCTGCTTGACACGGGCCACAAAGTCGATCTGCTTGGGTGCCAGGCCGAGATTAATGAGCTTCTGCAGATCGGCGGCCGATTGGCCAGGCAGGGCCTTGGCAGTGGCCACATCCTCGAGGCGCTGGGCCAGGATCTTAGTCAGAATGCTGGGCGTGGCGGCCTTGGCGGCCTCGGAGGAACCAGCGGGCTTAATGTCCGAGTCGACGCCGTACTGGGGGTTCTCCTTCCAGGTGCCGCCTCTGAGCTGCAAAAAGTTGTTGAACAGGGTTTGTCCATGCTCGGACAGGACACTCTCTGGGTGGTACTGGACACCCTCAACGCAGAGTGTCTTGTGGCGTACACCCATGATCACACCGGACTCGGTTCTGGAGGTGACTTCGAGAATTTCGGGAACAGTGGAGGTGACACCGGAGAGCGAGTGGTAGCGTGTGCAGGCAATGTCCTGAGGAATGTTGACATAGAGGCCCTTGCCGTCGTGCTTAATGGGCGAGACCTTACCGTGGACAATCTCGCCGGCAAAGCCAACGGTGCCACCATAAATCTCGAACATGCACTGTTCGCCCAAACAGACGCCAAGAACAGGGATCTTGCCAGCAAAGTGCTCAATGGCTGGCTTAGAGACACCAGCAGACTCGGAGGGGTGGCCGGGTCCGGGCGAGATGACCAAGTGGGTGGGGTTCAAGGCAATGATCTCTGGGACGGTGATGGCGTCGTTGCGGAAGACCTTGACATCGGCGCCGAGGATGCACAGCGACTGGTAAATGTTCCAAGTGAAGCTGTCATAGTTGTCGATCATAATAACCGCCATGGTGAGAAATGTGTTTGTTGGGGGGAGTGGGAATGGGAAAGGGTGGAGAAAGGTGGCAAACTATTTCTCTGTTTGTGAAGTAAAGACAACTTTGTTAGAATGGGTCATTGCTATCTTTGATTGCACGATGGCTGCTATTCTTTGTCTTTGAGCTGCTTACAGTGGTGCTGGTGAAAGGTGTAGGAGAGAGGAAGGAGGATATGGAAGGATGTGTGATGGGAAGAAGGATGAGTGAGAGGAGAAGCAAAAGGTTGAATGAATGGTTGTGGAATGCAGAAGAACAAAAGGCACAACCAGCAAAGGAAGCTTTTGAGTCACAATCGATCAGAAATCGTCTGTGAGCGCCATTTCAAACAGTTGGACCAAGCGGTTTTGGATTCTCTTTTTTTTAATTCTCGTATGGATTATGACGGCTATGGAAGCTGCCTGTGGAAGAGACGATAAGAATAAAAAGAACGATTTTTATGGGGATACTTGTACAAAACGAAAGCAGACGACGGTGATGAAGACACCTATGGATACAAAAAAAAAGAAAGAGTAAAAGAAATAAACACAAAACGACGCGCGAGAAGAGAGGTTGGATGGGCAGTGATGGTATGAGAATCTCTATCTTTGGGTGATGGTCCACGCTCGCGTTGTCGTGTTGCTTTCGTCTTCCACGGTTGTGTGCGCAGGCAGCTTTTTTAAAATACAAACATGATGAAAAGAAGCAAGGAAAAAGATAATGGTACAAAAAAAAGAAAGAAACGAAAATGCAAATGAACAGAAAGAAAAGAGGAAAGGAGCAATCAAGAGGCTGAGGAGGCAACAGCTGTGGCTTCCGGTGTAGATCCCGATCCTGTGGCTCCTGCGTCGTCGTTCCATTCTTGTGGAGGTGCTGGCATGGTCAAGGTTCTGCCTCGAAGGCGACGGAACTTCACGTTTTCACGTCGCTCAACCTCGACATCGTCCCGAGCCGTCAGCTCTTCCACAGTCTTCTCGCCAACAGTGTACCGGATAATCTCCTTGGGTTTTGGTGGTGGTGGTTCTGGGACTGCTGGGAGGGAGCCTCGTCGAACAGTCGACTTTTCCTTGGGAGGGGAGGCCAGTTTGGGTGACTTGGCCTTGCTTTTGGGGGGCTCAGGGGTGGACGCCTTTTTCTTGGCAGGCTTAGTCTTGACCTCGGTAGCGGCCTTCTTGGTCTTGGTAGTGGGAGCCTCGATCTTGACCTTCTTCTTGGATACTGGAGAAGTAGGATCCTGTTTGGGTGCTTTGGCCTTGCTAACTTTAACTTTGGGTTTGTCGGATGGCTCCTCCTCTGCCTTGACTTTTGCCTTCTTGGATGACTTTGTCTCCTTTTCCTGCTCGGGTTCCTGCAATACGACGCTGGGGTTGGGAGCAATGTGAGGACCAGGTGGATAGATTCGAAGGTTGCCACGGATAATGGGCGCCACAGGTGATGGTTGAATAGGCACAGTCTTGGTTGGAGATGTCGCCTCTGTATCGCCCTTGGTCTTGGCCTTTTTTTTTGGTTCCTTGTCACCTTTGACCTTGGGTTTGGTTGACTTTGGCCGGGGAAGATCACCCTCCATCTTCACCTTTTTGGCCTTGGGCTCCTTGACTTTGGATCCCACTGTTGTGAGCTCCTGTGCGCCACTGGCCAACGCACGCTTAACACCTTGAGGCTTGTTTGAGGGACGAGAAGGAGGCTGGTAAGCAGACACGGTCATGGCAGTGTCGGCAAGAACCATCAAGGCTTCATCCAAGTCTGCTGAATGGCTCTGTCGCGGATGGGTGATGATTGTAGGCGAACTCTCTCCACTGGAACCATGGCTCTCTCCAGAAGAATCGCAATCCTCGCAGTTCCAGCTGTATCCACTATAACATAAAATAATAAAAGGTAAGTAAAATCTCGATGGTATGCAACTACGACAAGAAATTGTAAAAAAAAAATATGTTACCGAGGTGGTACACGAGCCATGGGAGGATCGAGGCACTTGGGATGAAACTGTCGCTGGCAAGTGGCACAAGATACCATCCTGTTCAACACCTTGATGGCCATGGGTGAAATCATACCGTCGCTGTCTCGCTCCAGGTCCAACTTCTCGTCTGGCAGTGTGAGCTGGTGGCAGACAGTACATGGGACAATAGGCCTGGGGATCTTGACGGTCGACATGGAAGGGAGACTCGAGTGACTGGAGTAGGGACTGTTGGATGAATAGTCCTCGTCAGAGTAGTTGTCGCGCTTGATCAATCGTCCACGGCTAGAAGTCAGGACCACTGGCTGGCTCTTGGTAGGTTTTGGAAGCACCTTCTTCGCCTTGACGTTCTTTCCAATTGTAGGCATCTTTCCCTTCTTGGAAAGTTTTCCGTAGATGCCCTTGGAGGATCGGCCTCTCTGCTTGCCACCTTCACTGTCGTCCATGGTGTCAGGTGGTCCTTGATATCCTGGCTGGGTGTACGGGTTATCGCAGGCTAATGAGTCAATATCAATCGTCTGGATGATGCCCTGGATATCGCACTTCCACCTTGAGGTGTCTGGCAACGAGTTGTACCATGCCAGGGTGGTGTCGATTGAGAGAGGAGCCTCCAGTTGCTCAGCTGAAACGTTTTCCAGGTAGTTGGCACATTCCAAGAGACTGGACAGGAGGTTGCGAGTATGCATCTCGATCCGGCGTTGTTCCTGCAGGGCTTGCTGAGCTTTGCTCGAGATCACTTCGAGTCTGGATCTGGACTTGTCGATCTTGTTGCCAAGGTAGTATCCAATCGAGTACTGTCTCGAGAGCTCGCTTCTCTCCCGTGCAATGCGCTTCTCCCGAGCTTGCTTGAACCGCGAGTACGAGTGTTCAAAAAACTCGACTAGTCCTTCTCCTCCGTCGGTTTCGCCATTTCCACTCTGCAGTTCAATGAGACGCTGGGTTCTCTTGCGGCCTTCATCTTCCTGCCACATTTTCAGATATCCGTCACGAGCTCTGATCCATTTGGCCCAGCCATTGATCTTGGGGTGTCCATCGGCGGCTCCATGCTGCTTGCAGTACATAAAGTATGGATCGGCCATATCAGAGTCTTCGAGGGTTTCAAGGAGCGAGTAGTTTTGGGCGCAAGTAATATGGAAGGACTTGCGGCACTGGCCTGCGTCGCATTGAACACAGGCACCAAGGGCTGCATCCTGAGGATCACTGCACAAGTAGCATGTCTATATGCAAGTCCAATAGTCACAATATCGGTTAGTTCCTACATTTAAAAATTGTGACTCCAAGAAACGGAGGAAACGAGATAAGAAAGAGCAGTTCATTACCAAGTTCCAGTTTCGCTCTGGGATGTCCCTAACCGAGATTTTGTCCACGTTCTCGGGCTCGCCAAGCGTGGTCTCTGGCAGCCATAGGGCACACACAACATGGACCCAACCACCACTGGGATCCTCTGGGATCAGTCTTCGGAATGCGCCGTCCTTGGAGGGGCAGCATACGCACGACTAAGTTATTGTAAGACGATGTTCGTTAGACAAGACATCTTACGCTTTACCAGGTCGTTTTCCCCGTTACAAGTTGACAAAGAGAGGGTATTTTTCCATCGATGCAAAAAAAAAGAAGCGGAAGAGGGAAGGACGAGGGAAATGAGGGAGAGAGAGAGAGGACTTTTAAAAAAATGACTAAATCAAGACATCCCGCTCTTGTGAAGGTGTCTCCTCTCCACTCTCCCTTGTAGCTGAACCCATCATTGACGATAAAGAAAAGTACAAGAAATACTTACCACCACTTCCTCTGGGGGTGCTTTGCATCGATCGCACAGCCATGGCTCACTCTCGGAGGGCACTTTCTTGACACCGTAGCATGCCTGGTGGACACATAAGGCGCAGTCAAGCGTGTCGCAGTACACAAACACATTGTCGGTTTCGGTGGATCGTCCAAGGCAAACGCAGCACACTTCAGGGTCATTGTCCTTCTGTTGGGGAAGGTGGAGATAAAAATAACATGGTATTAGTAAAGTGAACCAGATCCCGTTGTCATTGACAATTCAGGAAAATAATGAGATACTTGCCCATTGCCACAAAGCAGTCATTAGCTCTTGTTCGTCGCTGAAAGAGTCTTGACCTGGCTTCTCGTCCTCACTAGCATCGTCGAGCATATTCATGTCTTCGTCCTCTTCGTTGCTGTCCTGCTTTGTGTCTTCGAAATCAGAATCGTCCTCGTCTGCACCTAGATCGATGGGTATTTCGTGCACTGACTTTGTCCGGATCTTGCGCTTTCCAGGCTCGCGATCAGCAACTAAAGAGAAGAAAAAGCAATATGACGTAGAATAGCACCATACTAGTTAGGTGATCGGCTAATTGAGATAGAAAGCATTAACATGTATATAATCGCAAAAATGCGGCATTCGTATACTTACAGATTTTTTGAAAGAGGCTCGCAGTATCAGAGGCACCTTTTCTGGAATCGGTCCTTGCCTTTTTCTTGGCTGGCGCGTCCTGGCTCTTGGAAGGGGATAGTTGGGCGACAGGTTCCATGTTCTCCTTTTGGGGGATTTCGGTATGAGACTCCTTGACCAGGGATGGTGTGGACACAAAGGTGGATGGTGTAGGTATAGGTGACGGCGTAGGTGTAGTTGCAGGAGAGGTGTCCTTTGTGTCAAGGGAGGGTGCCCCTTTCGCCTGAAAATCTGGTTTGCCCGCCTCTGGTGTCGTTTGTTCCTCTGAATCAGGACTGGACCTTTTGGCAATGCGAGGCATAGGGGGTTCGATTGGGTTGGTGAGACCTCTTGGTGGAAGGTGTTGACGTTGATGTTGTTGGATCGGTGCTTCCTCGGCTCCTTTGACAGGCGTCCCAATAGCGCCATTTGTACTCTTGGATGGCCATTGGTGCTCACTGTGCGCCTCGCCAGTGGTGTACTCCTCGCTGGGAAAGGTGTCTGGGAGGACAGGATGTGAGCGAGCAAGATTAGAGTTTTCGGTGGAAGAAATTTGCTGGTCATCTGAGGCAGGAAGAAGGATATCAGGGCCAGAAGGTGGATGTGGCTGTGGATCGAGTTGTGGGTCCAATGGCATTGTCTGTAATGGAAGAAGTGGCTCTTGGTCGTGGTATGATGTCTTTGGATGGTGAGGGAGACCAAGGCCCTTGGCGTCCTTGGTGACCTTGGTGCTCGCGGCGACGGGGATCCTGGTGTCGTGCTCCATGTCGAACTCTTGTGGAAACACTGAACAGTGCTGTGGAGGAACCATCACACGTCCGGCTTGGGTTGTCGATGTGTTCGGTCGAGGAGATGTCGTCTGTTCGTCGTTGTTGTTGTTTTTTTCCCCCTGGTCAGCACCGAAATGGGTATACGGATCGCTTCTCGGGTCCAGAAAGAAGGAACCAACACAAAAAGGCAGACGAAACAAGAAAGGCGGGTACCTATTATTATTATTTTATTTTTTTTGGTGGAAAGACCGGTAATATGTCAGTCAACAACAGATCAGCTTTTTTGTCATTCAAATGAGAACACACACACATTCACATATTCACAGTCATGCATTCCAATTGTTGAATGCACAAGGCACACAAATACAAGAGCACAGAAAAACAAAGCAACAAACGACAACTGTACCGATTGTCCCAGGTTCTTGTCCTTTCTTTTCTTTTTCTGTATGTTGTCAAGTAGCAAACGTAAGCCTTCACTCACACCCCCGAACAAGAGAAAAAAGGCAGGATGGTGATAGTGGACACACACAGGTCTTTTTTTAATAGAACCGAGAGAAAATTTTTAGACCAAGGAATCAACGGTGTTGCCAGACCGAAGTGGGGGATAGGGAGGATAGTATGTAGGTAGTGAAAGAGAGAGTGGCAACAACCAAAGCAGAAAGGTGAAATAAGATGTGGAGATGAGTGTGGAATGGGGAAGGGAGAGAGAGTAGAGGAAAAGGTGGAATGGGAAGAAGAAAGGAAAAGGAAAAAGAGAACAACCACCCACTCCCAAAGTCATATTTGCACACAAAAAAAAGTTTCTTCCAATGGATCGCACCGAAAACGAGAAGAGAGTAGGGGGAGAAAGTTTTTTTTTTTTTTTTTTGCTCAGACAAATTGAAAAACACACCCACCTCTTTCTCTTCTTTCCACCCCCCGACAACACATTACACAATCGATACCATTCACATCGTACCTTGTGCGTCCCAGCAAAAGTCCAATGGTCGCACCATTTCAGCACGGGAGAACAAAGGACGAAAGACGGGGGGTAGGAGGAAACGAGAGAGGAAATGGACACAGGGGGGGTAAAAAAAAAAAAAAAAAAAAAAAAGGACAACGCAACGCACACAAAAGTGCAAAGACTGTTGTTTTCTGGAGAAAAAAGAACATGAAGGGACTGGCATGGGCCACGTCAACCCCCCCCCCCCTCTCTCCCCAACAAACCCCCCGTCCTTTTTGTCCCTTTTCTTCTTTCTTTTCATCTCTTCTGCCTTTTCTTCCTCTTCTTCTTCTTCCTCTTATTCCTCTTCTTCCTCTTATTCCTCTTCTTCCTCCTCCTCTTCTTCACACCAATTCCACAGTTATTCACCTTTCTACACCCAGCAATACAGATCAATTGTACTCCAGCGGCAGTATTTCTCCCGACAAATGAAGCAATTTCCACGTTGTTGAGACATCGACATCGAGTGCCAATTGGTGCCGTGTGATATTAATTGCCAGCGTTATTCCTGGCATTCCTCCCTCTCCAGAATCAACCTGAGGTGCCATGGTATGTACAGTATGGCTCCATGGCGAGTATCCACACAACACCTCCAATGCTCTCCTCCACGACATCCTGATTGTGTTCTCTCATATGCAAAAGGTACCCTTTTTTCTCGAGCCAATTGGATGACCGTGTTTTTTTGTCTTCATCGGTCTTTTGTGCAACCTTCGCAAAAATCCAGGGGGTGAGTGAGAGAGACCAGCGATGGTAGCACACGACATCGCCGCAATCACACAAAATGCACCTCTGTGTCCCATGATCTCTTTCCGCCACTGCATTTCCAGATTTTTTTTTTTTTTTTTTTGGGCTCCACTGTACTGTGCTTTAGCCTTCGGAAAATCAGGATTTGGACATGTTCATTTTTATCCATGGCGTCATGCCTTCGTAACGCACCCAACCCAAAAATACGGCGCAGCCTCACATGTAGCCACTCCAGTCTAACCGGCAATGATCCTTATCCCATCGAGGAACAAGGAGAGGAGGAGCCGTGTTCATGAACAACCCATTCCATTTCGTGAGCTACAGCTGCATCCATTGTGCTATATATGCTTAACTTCGCTGTAGTCTGCTGTCGCTCGATGTGAGAAATACAACTTACAAACAACGCAAACACCCCTTGGTCTTGTTCTCAATCCGTGTGGTACGAGCAAGTGGGAGGGAGTAGGGTGGGACAGATGGAGAGAAAAAGGAGACAAGTCAAAGGAAAGAAAGGGTCAGAGCGCACTGGCCATCGCCCAATCCCCAGTTCATGTTTTTGTTCTTGAAGGAAAATATTCGATTGTCACAACTTGGTGGCAAAGGAGTCAATCACTCACCCTTTGGCCTTTGGATCGAACATGATTAATAATGCTTCAAGCGAACGGAGAAACTACATTGAGATTCAGTGAATTGACCTCCTGCAGACACCAACCAGACAAGGCGCAGGTATCTCTTTTGTTTCCAAGCGCTTCATGGCACCATCAATCACATCCTGCCAGCTAGCATGAGGAACATCAAATTAAGGGGTTTTGGGTTAGTTCTACATCATAAGACGTCCTTTTATGTGGGTTCAACCCTCACGCTGGTCAACAAATGGGCGTCATGTCGCTCGTGTGGACTTGACCCGTATGTAGGCCGGTGATCTAAATACTCCAACGTCCCTCTGGACACCGAGCAATTTTTTTCTTTGCCACCAAAATTTGAAATATACAGAACGGTCTACCCTGACGGTTCGTTGTTCAGCGATGCAATAGGTATTCACCACACTTGGATAGCCGGTTTGTCCAGATTCATTGAGATGATATATGTTTTTCCTGCCAAATTCACTCGTCTCGAGATACCTGCCTTTATATCGCAGCTGTGCGTTTCGCTGTGCACTTGAAGATCACGCTAAGTGCGTGCCATATCTGCATATCTCCGAGTCCATTGAGACATAATGTACGTGGCAACTCAAATCAGCTGGCATCGCACCCTCCCTTGGCGCCTGTTTCGGTCTTGTCAGATCAGGACCGAAGAGATATGTTTGGAAATAGTGCTTAGGTAGGAAATAAATGTGGATATTGATCCAATGGTTCATGAATGAATTTGAAGAAGGGCTTACAAGCAAGTAAGCAGTACCATCCTTGGTAGTATAGTGGTGAGTATCTCCGCCTGTCACGCGGAAGACCGGGGTTCAATTCCCCGCCAAGGAGCTTCTTTTAATTTTTGGTCGTGCTTGTTTTTTCAATGGAGGCATTCGTGAGCCCAAGGTACTCCATAGTTTTGCTTGTCAGGGGCAGGAAGGGATTCAAGGCGATCGCCTGCAAGGGACCTTTGACATAAACAAAAAACGTAACCCAAGGCGATTTTTTTTGTCGGATCGATTTCAAGGTTCCTTGTGCAGGGAGCTTAATAATCAAAGTGTGGGTTTTGCGCAAAAGAAATGGCCGTTACTCCACAGTTGCATTCGTCCCTGGGCAAATTCACAAAGGCGGCGAGAAAAGATGATTGAAGGACACCACACTTTTAATATCTACATCTCTTGTAGTTTGCGAAGAGTTTGCAGTTAGAGCAGGTGGAGACTACACGGCCGACCGTGGTGAACACTAGCCATTCGTAATCTTCTTTTTGTCTTTGTCCGAGACACCACACAAAGACTCGGTAATGTCCGTTGGCTGAACATCTACTTGTCTATAAATTTCATTTCTTTCTCTTTTTACTGTCGTCGTTTTCAAGCGTCATATCACACACACAATCTCCATACACATATTCTACACTATTATCAATCAATTATTAACTGTTCACAACGATCGTAAGAAAAAATAATCGTAGACAATGACAGACCGCCACCAAAAATCAAAAAATAGTAGTGTTTCTCCTCAAGAGCGTCAGAGCACCAGCAAAAGTCGACACAACTCTTCCCGGGGTCCAGAGACTACCGAGGACCTCAAAAAGTCGTTCACCCCTGAACGATATGCTTCTCCAAAAGGCAATCAAAGCCTTACCCGAAGCTCAAGCAAAAGCCCTCGTCACTCTCCTTACCCAATAGAGACCGAAGGACGCAAAAAGCCCAGTCCTGAGCAAAGAGATTCTCACAAGGAGAGTGAAAGCTCTGCTCGGAGCTCAAGCAAAAACCCTTATCACACCACTACTTCTTCCAGCTCCCTGGAGTGTGTGCAAGCAGCAGTCGAGAATCCTTTGACCATCAAGGAAAGCAACTCATTGCCGAAAGACTGCAGGGACTTCATTCAGAGGCCTCGGCAGATCTCACCAACCTTGGAATCGTCGAAGCAGCTGCAAGAACCAGAAAAGAACCACCACGAGACCGAACGAAGCTCATCGCCCAAAGACTGTCTAAGCCCATCGCCCAGAAAGCATGGAAGCTCTAGTCAAGGTCCTCGACGATCCCGCCTGCGTCCTCTATCGCCAAAGGAAGAAAGTAAGAGAACCCCCAGCCGAGAGCACACCCTGTCGCCTATAGCTCATCGAAGCAGTCAACCATGTTCGGTCCCAACATCCTCTTTCCACCTCGAGGGTACAGACCAAAGACCATCTCACGGACCAGATGGATTCGGATCAGGCGATGCTTCAGAAAGTGGCAAACGAAAGTTGGACGGTACCCTGGAGGAAGGACGCCTCCCCAAGGGCCAACAAAGGCTCAGCCACAGTACCCAACCTGGAAGCCCACTATCACCCCAGAAAGGAGTCAGTTCGGTCCTCGAGCATCCAGAGACCTCTATGTTTAACGTCAACGTCCATCGCCCAGGCCAGTTGCAGAGCAACGGGACCGAGGTTAACCCACTTGCTCCTTCGCCAGGGCACTTTCAGCCGAGCAAGGGGCCCACTGAGGTTGCGCCTGACCAGAGTCCATCTAGAGACGAGGGGTCCGACCTAGAGCCAGGGGAGATTCCCAAGCTCCCTGCGACAGAGGAGGAGCCCCTTCAAGAGCTCCTATTTGCGTGCGCTGCCAGATTTCGAGGCCATTACAACGACGAAAAAAATAAACTCACAATCACACTGACGAGCTCGACAGTGGCCGAATCCTTCTACAGCGGCATTCGTTCCAACACGTTTTTGAATCGACTGGAACTTTTCCTAGCCTGGAATTGGACCGAGAAAGATCTGGCGAGTTTCTCCGACACCATTATTCATACCAACATCACACAGTTCGTTCTCGACGGGAAAGGGCAACCAACCGAGAATCAGCAATTTCTGAATCGCGGCATGTATGGCCAATACGGAATGATCTTTGGCGAAGGGTACACCACACCACCACGCGTTGACGAAGAGGTTGGCTCTGGGTTCGGGACACGGTTCAATCCACTCATCCGGCTCCTGGGCCACACGACAGTGAAAAAGTTCCATGTCAGGGGCATGCCCGAATTTCTCAAGGAGTTCAGCTGCGACCTGCCTGAAGATCTGACACATCTGGAAATCCTTCAAGTCGATCTCAATATTTCGGATTGGGACGGAATCCACGCACAGCGGTTCTCGGACCTGATAAAACGAAGCACAAGCCTCAATTGCCTGGTCCTGGGTTGCCCACCTGACAAATACCATGCCCATCTCGGCCACGCGAGAGAGGCGCTCATCGCAACGCCCACGCCGCGGACGTATCCGATCCAGATCCAGTTGTTTTCAAAAGGGAATACACATGTGTCCACAGACTTTAACCAAGACATGGAAATGTTCAGGATGTGTGTTCACTTGGCGCGGTCCGAGCATTATGACGTTTATTGGGTTCCGATCCTGGAGAGCAAGATGACGCACCGGCTGAGGGAGCTGCGACTGGATTATCTAATGTACGAGACAGACTCCTGGGCGCAGGCACTGTTGTGTTGGTTGAAGGAGAGATGGTCCAACAAGCGTAATCAGCTAGAAGTGCTCCGTATGAACTGGTCAACTGTCCGTCTGGACACGGCTCCGATGCTGAGATTTATATTTGACCTGGTCGAGGAGCATGAGCCGAACGTGAAGTTGTCCGATCCATGTATGCAGGCATTACAGGTGGGATATGAAAATGCCGCGCAGGAAGCCAGGCGTCGGAGGGAGGCCATGCATTAAGTAGAGGCCTTAGGACAAGAAATAAAAATAATAAAGGAGTTTTTCCCCTTTATCATGTCACCTTGCCTGTCATATCGATGTGTCAAAGTTCATGCTCACGTTCATACTCCAAACAAGCTCCATGCCAGGCGGCCGTTTTCTTTGTTGTTGTCGTGGCCGAGCATGTCCCTTTTTTCTCTCTTTCTCTGTGTCTTTGCTGTTCAGGGGCATGGCCAATTATCAGAATTATGAACGCAGCCAGCACTACAGCATCACAGCATCACAGCATCACAGCATCACAGCATCAGAGCATCAGAGCATCAGAGCATAAAAAAATAATCACAGTCCCGTCTTCTTTTGCTCGTGTCTTTCTTAATTTCGTGTTTCGTCTTTTTTTTTTATATGTGTTTCCTCTCCCGCTTCGACCCCATATACACCGCACTGCCTTCCCTTCTTTCGTTCATTACACGATCATCCCATCCCACTCAGAGAGGAACAGTGGAGCATCTTCTTCTTATGAACCACTGATCATCACAAACCCTGGTTGATTATCCACCTCCCTCCTCCTTTATTATTTTACTCCATCCATTCCCATTCCCCCATTCCCACCACCAGGACACACAGAAACATAGCACGCGACGTTACTCCAATAATGAATGGTGCCCAAAAACGAACCGTGGCCGCCACTCCATCATTCCTCGACAAGGGCAAGGCAGTCGCCAATGGCAACGGGAACAGGGCATCCAATGGCTTAAACAGCACGGCCCACCGACCCAGCCAATGGCACATTGACGACTCGGACGCAAGTCAGGAAGACGAGGAAAACTACCTGGACGAAGAAGACGACGAAGCCAACGATAGCTTCTACATACCCAGCAAGTCCTTTGCTCAGCAGCTGTCGTCCGTTGATCCATCACTCTACCAAGGCTCAGGGTACAAAAATACAGACGTTGTTGCCATGGCTCTCTCTCTCTCTCTCTGAAAAGAACAACCACTGGCGCACCCTCACTCACACCTTTTACTGCTTTCTTCTCTTCTTTCTTGATCGCACTTAAGAGATGATTTCTGTACAGAAGAAAACTTTGACCAGACAAGTGCTTACATCAACCACCAATTAAGCGTCTTTGGCTTCTCAGCCAACCTTCAGTTTGTAAAGGCGGACAAGGAGACTGCCTCTAGGATCGTTACTGCTCTTTACAAAATGCTTCAGCAGCACCAGGTAAAGGAACGGCACGAAAAACGTGGATTAGGACCATACCATCCAGAGAGTAAAAAAAGAAAAACAGACGGAAAGGACTAACTTGATATGACCTTTTATTGCTATTTTGTCTTATTTTAGAAAGATGCCGAGTACAAGGAAGAAATGGACTTGAACTGGAGAAGACTCTCTCAGGACCACGACTCGACCCTTCAGACCTTGGTGAGGCGCACAATCATGCTCATTCACGAAAGCTATCAGGCATCAGGCAATATATGATGGCGAATGTACTAACAGGATCATTTGATTGTACCTTTTGTTGCTTTTTGGACAATCAGAGCAATACCAAGGCACGGCTGGAAAGATCTGACAGGGAAAATGTTGAACTCCAGGCAAAGCTAGGGTAGGTTGACCAAGTTCACAGACCGCCAGGCAAGAGACCGACTATCATCCAGCGATGCTTACCTATTTGACCATCTTTGACTACAACAGAGCTGTCGAAGAAGAACTCCGAGTCGAGGCAGAGAAGCACAAGCACACCCGGGAAGAGCTCAGGTCATCCAAAGCGAACCTCCAATATACCAAGACTCAGTATGCGGTAATTTACATCATTCTGGATGTGTACGTTTGTCATCTTCACATGGATGTGGTATCGTCCGTTGGAGCAACGTTGTTCTAATGAAAAAAAAAAAAAAAAATCCTTTCCCACATAACCTCTACGGTAGCACGAGGCACGGAGGAAAGAAAAGGAGATGGATGTGCTCAAGGAAAAGATCCAAAGGTCCATAAGCCGTGGGTCATCATCAGGCTCGGGGTCTTCAGTTATTCCTGGAGGGATCACAGTTTTGAACCCTGTTCCAAGGTCGCTCTTTGGCAAGCAGCATGTCACCGACGGTGAGCAATTACTCAAGGAAGTCATTGAGCAACAAAAGACCAAAGAGATGGAGATCGTAGAAGAAAACGAGCAGCTCCGAAGGACACTCTATACGGTTCACGTTGAGCTTGATGGTCTGATCAGGAAACAATCGTCATCCAAGTCTCAGGCAACAGTAAGCAAGGAACCACAAAAAAAAAAAAAAGATTTCGATCGTAGAGTGTCGATGGAACTAACACAATAGCCTTTTCCTTGTGTTTTAGAATCCATATGGATTGCCATTTGAGATGGTCAAGGAAAAGATTGAGACCGAGATCCAGGATGCGTTGACACTCCTGAGCGACCAATGGACTCATCGAGCATCACAGGAGCCAACGACCTCGCCCACGGAAATCATTATTCGGGACCAGCGTATCGAGGAACTTCAACGAGACATTGAAAAGATGCAGCATGAGCTCGAGGATTCTACAGTCTTGATCCAAGGTGCCCAAAAAATGATTGACAACTTGAACGGGGGCAATTTCCTCGCTGGCGCCCAGGAATTCAAATTGGGCTCTGAAGGGTACGTTCATAAGAGGTTGTTGTGGAAAATACATGGTATGGATGATCGTATCTAAACGACATTAATTTTTTTTTTCAACGCTTGTAGATCAGATATGACTGCCCAGGAAACTGAAGAAGCCGAGATCAAGCTCCGGAAACAGCGCGAGGACTTGGCCAAGGAAAGGAAAAAGTTTACAGAGTCTTGTTTGGAGCTGGGTCGGCAGCGGGAAGAATTGAAAAAAGCCAAGCTCGAGTTTGAGGAATCCAAGCGCACCTTCCGCCTCGACAAAGTGGTCTCCTTCTTGTCCTTTTCACCAGGGTAAGCAGAATGATGATAAATCTACGAATCGCGACTAATCAATAATAATGGCGAGAAAGCTAATTGATGAGAAACACTATCAATGTTTAGATCCGCAAAACGGACTCTGGAGCATTCACCCCCGACTTCACCCTTCTCACCACACCGCCAACAGATTCACAGAGCCAAGAAACGGATGACGACGACGCCGCTTCCTTCCTTTGGACCGAAACTCAATGTGCCTGGACAAAGCAGCACCAGAATGACTACTATTACGGCTGAAGAAGTCGATGGAGAGGAAGAGCAAGAGGACAACGGCAAGGAGGAGCTACAAACGCCCGAAGATGAACAGGACGGCGAAGCAAATGATACCCACGATGGCGACAAGGAAATAGAGCTAGAGGGCGGGGAGGTGGTGGACGAGGACGACGAAGGAGAAGAAGAAGAAGAAGAAGAGGAAGTGTTGCTCCGAACACCATCTCGCCCCAGGACTAGTTATTTATCGACGGTGCCAGGTCTTGGAACAAGCTCAAAAGTCTCTCAAAAGCCATTAGTGCCACCACAGCCACCAGTCTTGGAGCGACCGGCCGCATCCAGCTCGACGACACCCAAAGTCCCACCTAAACCCAAGGAGACATCAGGAGCAAGTTCTCCCGGACGAATCAGGTCGTCCTTGTTTGCGTCGCCATCATCGTCAACAGCTGCAATCAAGCCATCAGTACCATTTACGTTCACTGCCAAGACGCCTTCAAGTTTCGCTTCCACTGCGTCGTCAGGTCCAACAACAGCAAGGCCTCTGCCCAAAGCTTCGTCAGTACTGTCGACCAGGGCGCCTGTGTCGAATTCAAGGCCTTCCACGCCCTTGTTCTCCTCATCGTCAGCCGCAACTTTATCGACACACGCAAGAGACACATCATCTGGGACGACAAGGAAGCCCCGTACGACAATACCTTCCTCATCGACATTTCCGTTCTCGAGGCCAACCATAGCATCGTCCAACAACAGTGTGAGCGGTAATGGTGGTTTATCGTCATCGTCGTCAGCATCGGCACTGGCAGCAGGAACCGCTTCAGCTCTGCGGAGGCAAAACCAAAGTCAGGGTCTCGCCAAGAAGCCGACGACGGCGCCCAAAAGTCCGTCAAGTAAACAGGCCCAGCAGCTGTACGCCGCTAATCATCGGACGTTCCTGTCATCGTCCAAGAAATAGCACTTTATCTGGACGCTTCCTTGTTCATGAAAATACCAAATAACATGCATCGTCATTTTGCCATAACGTGGTTTGGTTTGTCTGAGGAGGTTTTTTTTTTCTTTGTGAAGGGAGTTCGTTTTTTTAATTCAATACACATCCTTTCCATAGTTTTTTTGTTTCTTTTCTCCTATTTAACAAAAATCAACAAACTTAAGCAGTCTCCTCAATGGCAGCCTCCTCGAAGGACTCGACCAAGGCGGGGACCTCATCATCATCCTCAGCAAGAGCAGCCTGGCCAGCGGCGGTGTTCTTGTAGGACTCGGCCAACTTGCGGAGGGAGGCCAAGGAGTCGGGGCCGAGCTGGTTCAAGATGCCGGGGACGAGCTCGGTGAGCTCCTTCTCCTCACCCTTACCGTAGATGGCGTAGGTGTTGGAAGAGGCAGCGGCGTGAACTATTATGATGGTAGAGATTAATGAAAAAAAAGGAAAGAATAATCAGTTCGTTTGCCCTTCTTGCATAAGACGCACTATTGCTCCAATTAGTTGGTGAAAAAAAAAAAGACTTACCCTTGGGGGCACGGAAGTTGAGGACGGTACCCTGCTCCAAGAACATGTTGACCTCCTCGACGTAGGGCAAGTTGGTGAGGGACAACTTCTCAAGAGCAGCCTGGAGCTTGCGGTCATCCTGGGCAACGCTGGTGCGGGGCTTGGGGGCGTTGCGGCGGGGAGTACCCTTGGAGGCGGTGCGGCCCTGGGCCTGGAGCTTGGCGAGTCTCTCGGGGTTCATGGTTGGTTATATCTGTCATTGATAGCGAGTAGGATTTTGGTTAACAATAAGGTCGGAAAAGGTTATGTTTTTGTTTGGTTGTGGGGAGAGTGATGGGATGGATCTAAGTCTTGTCCCTGTTTTTTTTTTTTCTCTTTGACGATCCAAAGCTGCGATTCATCCGACAACGGTTCTGTTGATGAACGATGCGAGCGACATGGATGGATGTTTCTGAGAGCAGGGATAGACAATGAGTCATCCTTGCCGGCGAGAGCAACATCGACTGCCTGCACTTCTTGTTGCAGTTGTTGTTATTATTGTTGTTGTTGTAGAGCTTATTGACTATCCAGTCGAACAAAACTGGTGGCGGGCTGGTTTGCTTAGACCTGTTGCGGCTATTTGTTGTTGTTGTTGTTTACTTCTTATGCTGGGGTCGAGTGGTGTTGTTTGCCCTGGTTGGTTGTTTGGTGCGGATGGATGATTCTGCTGATTGGGAGCCAGTGTTGCATTTCGCATTGACACATGGGTAGGTCGATGGCTGATGATGCATGCTCGCTCGCAGTAGTCGAGAGTGGGTTGATCGAGCGTCCCTGATCAACAATGATCTTACCTGGAGATGGGTGTGGTGAATGAAAGAGAAAAAACAAATCTCAATTTTGGCCCTCTGAAAAAAAACTCATTCACTCTCACTCTCTCAGCCAAAACAAACCAAAAAAACGGTGGTGAGGTGCTTTAAAAAAATTGAAATATGATGACGTCACACTTTTACATGGAAGTCTGGCAGTGGATATCTACGGAGTGCTTCGTTCATCGCATGCTCGCGCCACTCGTACCAGGCCACTGCTTGCAAAAGACAATCGCTCAGGTCGTCGCGCTTCCTCTCAAGCCTATACCATTCCCGGATATCAGGAGAGCAGGACACTCGAAAGGGATGATTAATGTCTCTTGTTCTCGTCTTGCTCTCCTCCTTGTCCTCCAGCTGCTGTATCCATCCGTCCACAATCGCGCGAGACTGCTTCTTCTTGGTGGCGTACTTGGCTATTGTTTCTACTTCAGAGGCACTGCCCATAGATGCTTCAGTGGACGAGTCATCACCACTACTCCGAGTGCCAGACCCAATGCTCCACCAAGTGCCGACAGCTCGCGGAGATATGGACTCTATGGTAACGTCCTTGCGCTTGTTGTCCAGAATGCCTGGAAGACGCCCTTTCTCCCAGATTGCAAGCCAAGTATGGATCATGCCTTCGACCACGCCACATTTGAAGGTCGCGTCCAAGACGGCGTGCATTCCCCCAGTTCGAAACCGTTGCCGCTCCACAATAACACCTTCAATCTGCTCACTGTTAAAAATCGTCTGCATGATTTGGTCTAGACGCAAGGCGACTAATCGTGGGTCGTACTGTGGGGCTAGCACTTTCTTGCTTAGTTTCGCCTTCTTTTTCGCGATGGTTTTTTCATGTGTTGTCTCTGTCGGAGCCGCATCAGAAAGATCGACTTGACCCACAACGACTGATTCAGTCTCGGATTCATCACCTCCCAATAGGTCATCAACAGACCATCGTAGGATTTCGCCACGACTCGACAGCTCCACCCAGGCAAGGTTGCGGATGCCCACATCGATCGAGACGATGGAGCGAGGCAGGGCGGTCTCTTTGAGCCGGACCACTGAGTCTGAAGAAAGATCAATGCTCTCCGTGGCAAGAGAGGGGGCAAAGTCTGGATGAAGGTCTCGAAAGTTGTCAATGTCCATCATGGCGGCGGCCAAACACGCCGAGATCCGTTTCACAAGGACGGTCTTTGTCCCTGTAAGAGGCTGGCCCGTGGCGAGTGCCAAGCTTGACAGGTCTTTGAGCCTTAGCCTTTTTTGGTTGTTGTGAGTGTGGATCGTAAATACAAAAAAGAGATGCCTTATGGCTGTTAGAGGAAAGAGTGTTGGATGAAAGCCATCGTTTTGAAAAATCGCTTTTTGTATTACTTTTTCAGGGATTGATCGATCTGATCGCGGTAGCACTGTTGTCGCACAGCCACCGCCACCGACGCAGGCGAGGTGGGAGTCGGCAGATCAGTGCTTGGGCATCGAGTATGGAGATGTGAGGTGGCATGAGAGTTGTAATGTGGTGAGTGGATGGGTAGGAGTGGTCTGATGAGGCGCTTCTGAATGAGGGTTGCCACATGTCCATGCCGGTGCAGAGATGGGATGGGTGGCGCTCGTTTTGCAAAGAGGGCAAAGTGGGCCATATGAGCAGAAATCCGAAGGCTGAGTGAGTGCTGTGTGCGATGTTATGTGTGTGTGAGGCGTGAGGTGTGTGTGTCCAAGAAGAGAGCAACGAGAATTGAGCAGACTGGTACTCACACATGCGGAAGTGTATGCACCACACCGCACAGCCAATTCATCCCACATATCTCATACCGAGTGCAAATGTGATGGCAGGGGCGGGAATTGAAGTGAAGAAAAAAGATAGGAAGGAAGGAAGAAGAGGAGGCAACACCACAAAGGCAACGCGTGTCAGAGTCGAATCCGCAATCTGGGAACATGCACACATTCATGAGCACTCTGCAGCCGTGGTTTCCCGCCTATTTTTTTGTTCATCATTTGCTGCAAAATTTGTGCGTACTCGTTGTTACAGGTCACCGGGTTCTTTCACCCGTAGCAAAAACTCTTATTTCTCCGCATTGACCACAAAGTGCCCGATAAATAAATGAACGACCTCTTCGTCCATAGCACGCATTGTCATCCACATCTGGAGCCAGTTCAAAGCTATTCATGGTGATCCTCAGGATCCCCATGTTAACCTTCATCATACCTCGCTTGGATGGCAAGGTTCATTAGGCTCTGTAGTATAAAACGGGAATCCCGATCTTTTTGAAGATCCTCGTCCGTCTTCCTCTCTTCGTCCGTATCTTTTTGTGATCTCCACCAATCCATCCATATCCTAGTGCTACCCACTCTTTTACCACAAACCGTTTCTCCCCTCGCTTCCGCGTCCACCTATTCAATATATACTTCCATTACAGTCGCCACAGTTTTCACTTGCCATCAAATTCTCTATTCACCTCTCCATTGCCGTTCTCTGCAGCTCACCACACTTCAAAACCACACTTCCAATGTCGGATCGATATCACAACGATCATACTGGGAGCAATGAGAAGAGCAGCTCATCCACTCACGGCCAAAGTGCTCATCATTCCAATGAGGGATCCTCCAAACACAGCTGCAGACAAATGTCGATGCACTATATCCTCAACTACGACCGATCCCATACTCCGCACGACAGACCAGCCAACGCAGACTCGAACCGTTCCTATGCCAACGGCCTATGCTCAAGCAATAGCGGTCTAAGCTTCGCTAGCCGCACTGTTCAGGGTCACCGTATTACGTCTCACCAAAGTTTTAGCCAACCCCCAGTCCAGGATCGTCCTGTTCAGGATTACCCTGACCCTGACAATCGAAGTCATTGTGGAGAAGGCACTCTGCCTCCACCACATCGTCAACACGAAGGCTATCCTCGTCTCGATCCCCAAGAGCACCAACAGTACCCCCAGTATCCCCACGAACAGTATTATCCAAATCATCAGTACTCCCAGGATCAAGGTCACTCCCAACGGCATTGCCCCGATGATCACTGGCACCTCCTGCGACGGCGATACTCCTACCAGGAACGGAACCTTATTCCGCCCAGTGATCGCCCCATTCTTCTACCTCCCATTCAATTCTCGGAGAATCTCAGCGAACACGAAAGTCGGTACCGGCACCGGAACCCTTATTACCAGACATCAACTCAAAGGCATCCCGGGTATAATTGGGAAAGACCATCTGTCTCCCAGGGACGCAGATCGAACCTGGATGAACACGACTGTGGAATGAACCTGGAATCTCGCATTCATCCTCTCGAGCATCTTCCTCACCACGATGCCAACTGCTTGTCTCAGGCAGGACCATACAGTGGCACCGACATGGCTATGGAGGATGATGAGTCGGAGGTTAATAAGACCCATGACCATATCGCAAGTGATGATTTCAAGAATAACGACCTGGATAAGGTCCAAGCTGTTGAAGGCACTTCCAGGACGCGGAAGCTTGCGTTTATCCATGAGACTGACTGTCATGTAGTTCTTGCAGAGGGGAAGAACAAGCGCGACCGACCCTTTGGATCTAAAAACAATTACTCTCTTACCCATCTTCGTGAGATTATACCAAGATGGAGATTGGTAACGAGACCCATCCTGGCCCCATCCCGAGTGATGCTCTCAAGAATAACGACAAGGATAAAAGAAAAGCTATAGGTGGTGCATTCAAGAAGCAGAAGCTTACGAATATCAAGGAGACTGGTCTTGTAGATCCTTCAGAGAAGAAGCCTCGCGGTCGTCCTCTTGGCTCTAAAAACAAGCCCAAGCCTAATTCCGAGCTCTCCAAGTCTAAGAAAGCACCCAAGAATTCTTCAAACAAACGGAAGCGTGCTTGCGAATCTGACGCTGAGGGCGAAGTCGACCAGCTCGTGGACGACATGAACGAGCTATGTGCAGACTACTCTTCAGATCCAAGCGACTCTCCTTCAGTCTCTCATTTAAGCCCTGATGGATCCGGTGGGCCTCTTTGCAGCCCTGATGCTGTCAACAACGCACCTCACGATGGTGACCACAACGACTTTTCAAGCAACTCTGGTGGCACAGATGAACCTCCCCCAGGACCTCCATCCGCTAACTCTCCTTCTGATCCTAATCCATTTGCACCGCCTCTACAAAGCCTTATCAAGGTCGAACGCTACAACGTACAGCAGTTCCAACAGTGCTGCAATGCGTTCGAGGCTGCTTTCGGAGACCTCTCCACTGCGTCTTCGGAATCATTCTCGTTATTCTTGAATGCCAACAACGGTTACGTCATTGAGGTTGTCGATGATCCCAATTTTGTCCTGCAGATCTCGTTTATCTTCCACTGGAAGCGGAGCCATATCGAAAGATTCAATGCGATGCTTCAGAAAATCAGGACCCTGCACCGCTTGGATCTGAAACTCGGCACTGAAGATGAAATCAACGCGCACCTGCCCAAGTATTTGTCGCCCGCAGAGCGCCGTGCGCTCGAGGTGAAGCGTACCACCTGTTGTCCCGGTGGTCTCATGAAATTGATCCACAAAAACCCACACCTGGGCGAGATCCGTCTTCGCGGCGTCAAAGCCTTCTTCAACCACAATATCGTTTGCGTCCCCAATATGCACCACCTCAGAGTCCTCGAAATGGATGTCGCGGTCTGGGTCCCAAGGACTCGCCGTGGATCGATTGTCAGACCACTAAAGGCCCAAGAAGCCGCAATCGAGGAAATGTACCTTGCGCGCTTCAAAAAATTCCTGCAAGGACTGCAGGGACTCGAGCGACTGGTTTTGCATTGCCCTGAAAGACGTGGTGCCTTCGCGCTTCACCTCACAGAACTAGAGGGGACGATGTCTGTTTTCGCTGAAGCCCGAACTCGTCAGCAAGAACAACAGCGCAACGGGTTCACAATCAGATTCCAAGCTCCCAACACAAACTCCACGTTCGAAATCGAGGGCCTGAACCTCCAAGGCCGCATGACGGATGTCCACGCCGTCTTTAGCCATGACGACAGCGTAGAGAATGCCCCCTCCACGTCGGCCTTTGCGGACCTGTTTGATGATCACGCCTTATTCGGACACGTCACTCGCCTGATAGCCACAAACGCCCTGCCCATCTGGTGTATGCCAGCCCTCGGATTTTTGAACGTTGAGATGGTTGCCTAAGAGTAGCACAGAAGCACGCTCACGCGAACAAAAAAGAGAGACCATTTATGTAGCAAGATAGTCATAAAAAAAAAAGCTAATGCCTTCAATAACGCAATACATGTCCCTAATACTCTGCAAACTACGTACTTGTCCAACATTTAAAAATCTTGATCTACCTCAAACTGCAATCTCACTTTGCAACTGCTCGAGTTTCGTCGACTCGAGCACATTCAACTTTTCAATAAGCTTTTCCTCCCCATTTTTCACATCAAGTTCCTGCGCAATTGTAGCCACTGAAGACGAGGACGAAACGCGCTCTAAAGGCGTGTACTCAACAGTTCGCCAGCCGGACTCTTGCGTGTCGTCCTTGGTCATTTCGGAGGTAGGCCTATTCACAGACAAGAGAAAGAGAAATATTGTTAGAGATTAATATTTCCACTTTCATCGAGCACTAGCCCACAACCTCGTGTTTCAACTTACCAGTAGTGCATATTCGTCTTGACGCTCAGCACCGACGGCACCATCTCAAAGCTCATAATCTTGACCCGTACATATGTGTTATCCGGACACTGCCTCACTGCCCCCAGGAAGCTATCCAGATCCGGTGTCGGCGTCCCATTAATATGTGTCACCCACATCATCGACGCCATCCCATACATATACGACGGACTACCATACGACCTCAGACTAATATACACCCGGCTCGGCACTTGCTTGCTCTGCTGCAGCACCGCCTTGTGCGGCTCGTGCAGCATCGCGCCCGCCCACCACACAATCCGACTTGTCCCGTTTCCGTCCACAGCCTCTGTCGGCACCGTGAGCGTCAGCTCCTCCTTGTTCCGCAGCACTACCATCTCGAGCGACTCGGCCTCATACTGGACATCCAGCTCCTGGATTCGTGTGATCACCTGCCCGTTGATGCTCAGGATCAGGTCCAGCTCCTTCAGGATCGTGGCCGACAGCGACCCGGCTTCAGTGCGACGCACAATGTAGATCTGCTGGCGCGCTGGGTTGGCGGCCTCAACGCGCTTAACCCACGCGTCCGAGAGACCCATGTGGCGAGCCTTGGACATGAGCACAGGCGCCAGTTCGATATTCAGGCTGCGCAGTTTTGGATAAAGCCCCTGCTGTAGCGGTTTCAAAACTGGCAGAATGGTCGAGATGCTCAGCCCGAGGTGGTACTCGGTGTCGCTGCCCGAGGTGTTGCTGCGGTGGCCCATGTATGACAGCCACAGGGCCTGGACCCGTCCAGCACTGTCGGCCAGGACGCCCGAGGAGCAGCTGTGGGCCTGTGGGGTGTCGACCGTGATCGAGTCAAAGTTGATGCTGCGGAAGCGGGGCGCGTAGTTCTGAGGTATGGCGACGCTGGTGATGTCAGTGATCACGGTCTCGACACAGACGGGGCGATGGTTACTGTTGAAGGCCACGAGCGAGACGCGGTGGCCCTGAACGGGCTCGATGGGAGAGATCTCAGCGGACTGGAGCGGGGTGTCGCCAATGTGGGCGGGGTCGTACGATATGATGGTGAAGTTGTGGGTCGGGTGCAGGTAGACTACTTTGCCAGGAATGATAACCGAGTGGGCGACAGTGATATTCAAGTCACCCATGGCGAACGGGACAATGTTGCGAGACACAACAACCAGACCGCGAGCTGCATCCAAGACCAGTCCTGAACCATATTTCTAGAGAATTAAAAAAGAGTGTTGGTTGCCATTAAACAGAGATAGTCCTGTTCATCGCAGAAACCTTTGGCTTACCCTGCTTCTCGGAAAGCCGTCGAGACGCTGCGGCATCCGGAAGGCAACATCAACCATGCTATGAAAGAGCTGCTTGGCCTGGCCCAACGACTTGTCCAGCTCCAGGAACCGTGCCGTAGAGGGCACAATCGCCTTTGGTGGGATAGGCGGCGCCAGGTCCGTAAAGTCCCATAGCCCAGTTTTGTCGTTCCTTATCGCCATTCGGAACGGAGTCCAGTGGCGCTCCATCTGCACAATAGTGATGCTTGTCGTATGGATGTCATTGATTCGGTAGTGCACAACAGGGATCCTTTCTCGATCTGGAATGTCACTCAGCACTCGAATGAAATCGTCCAGGGTCAAGATCGGATGGTTGTCGATCGATTTGATAATGTAACCACTTCCATGGCCATCGAACCGGAACATGCCCACGGCACACGAGACATAGACACCCTCCACCGGCACACAGAATGCTCGCGCTAGCTGGTAGCTGAGTTGGTTGACTTGAGTGCCTCCAATCTGCACAAACCGATCGGGCGTAATGCTGTGGAGGTCCTGCACTGTTACCTTGAACACTCGTCTCTCCCCGCCACGCTCAGTCACAATCTCAACCTCCTTGCCCACATTCCTGTCCAGACAGTCTTCCAGCGGGACGAACTTTGTGATCAGTTCGCCGTTCACCGAGACCAGCACGTCACCTTCCTCCAAAAAATGGCAGCCGGGGCCCTTGGGCAGGACCTTCTCTGCGACCAGCATGCCAATCTCGTCTGGAAAGGTGCTGCGGATCATGGACTCGGTTTCTTGGCTCAGTCCCAAGCGTCGCGTCTCGTCAAAGGGCCGGTACAGGAACTGGGTCTGGATCGTGCCGCGTGGGACGGGCTCGTCGTTGCGGATGTACTCGAGTGCGCGCTTGATCCTGTCGAGAGGCAGGAAAAAGTCGGTCGCGGACGAGGTGTTGCCACCAGCCTGGAGGGCCACCGCGTTGCCGTTGATGTCAAAGACGGGTGACCCACTCGAGCCACCACTGGCACTTGCTGCCGCTTGGAGATAGAAAGTGCTACAAAAACATAATACTATGTGAGTGCCGGATGCTTGCTGTAAGACTATGGACACGAAACGAAGTGAAAAATAAAGGAGAGACACTTACTTGAAATCGTTGTAGGACAGATCTGCGTACACGGGCGCGTTTCTGTCCAAGCGCGAGATGGATCCTGACAAGATCGAGAGCTTCTCACCTGCGTCGTTTCCAACGATGCGGATGTCGATCCCGACTTTGGCTAGTTCTGGTGCGAGTGGGATCGACACCACGTCCATGTACTTGATCTTTGATTTGTCAAATCTCAGGAACCTGCCAACCAAAAGAGTATGTTAGGATCGCAGATAAAACAACCAACAGCTCAATCCACTGAGGTATTTACCCAAAGTCATGGACTGGGTCCCGGTAGATTGCATGGACCTCTACTTCTTCGTGGTCATGGAAGATCGCCTCGCCCAAGAACGGGCCTGAACAAGTGACATGCCTATTATTGAGAGAAAATAACACAAATGTCAAATGACATTGTGGATGAACACCATCGGAAAGATACAAAAAAAAAAAAAAACAGGGGTGAGTGACCATTGATTGGTTCTCAATGCAATTGGGCACTGAAAGGTTGTCGTGTACAACATTGGACATTCATGGGTCAATACCTGTTGGTCAAGACGATTCCCTTTTCAGCATCGACAACAAACCCGGATGCCTGCATCATCCCCGCGCCTAAAAGAAATGACATTGGGTGTGTGTATCAGTACAAACGAAATGTCATGGTGATCGCGCTATTGGCAGGTGTTGTTTTTTCTTTCATACCCTCAGTGTCGAACGCAGCAACTTGACTGTATCGGATCGAGACAACGGCCTTCACAGAAGCCTCGATCACCCTTTGCCATTGTGGAAGCTCGCTCATCGCGATCTGGGCGATCTTGGTTGATGGCACACCTACGGGGAGGGAGACATCTTTGGTAGGCGCAACAGCGACCGCTGTCAATTCTACCGCGGAGTCGACATCGGACTCCAACTGTTTTGCAGGAAGAGGGTTGTGTGCCTGTTGTGGGTCGCTGCTGGCTACTAACACTGGCGTTGGAGACGGAGACGGGCTGGTACTCTTGGGCTTGAGAGTATCTTGGGACAGATGCTTCTTCATTGTCTGGAACTGGCACGCGGATTCGGACGCGTTGGATGAAGATTTGGTTTCCATAGGCGAGTCTATTGGTGGAATATTGTCTCTCTCTCTCTCTTTTTCTTTTTTTTTTTTTTTTTTTTTTTTTTTGTTTGAGAATGCGAGAGTGAATGTGAATGGAATGGAATGAAGAAAGAGAGTGAAATGTGTTTGGTTCCTGAGGATGGGCACTCGCTGCTTTTATGGGCTTGCGAAGCGCTTTTTTTTTTTTTTTCCTTCTCGTTCTGGGCGAATTTTTTCTTTCTTTTCTTGGATTCTTGTGCTTTGCCACACTCAGGGTTGAAACAGCCATCCATCGCAGTCCAAACATCCATCACCATCCCATTCCCCCCTTTTTGAAACAAGACTACGCCAAAGCAACACACGTCGTACCGTTCCCTCTCCTGTTTGCTTCTCTGCATTGCAGTTTGCAGGAATCATAGGCACAGAGAAGCGCTCTGGATGGGAGACGCAGCAGATACCTCCGTGTCGGCTGACACGGTGACCAGAGAGAGAAGAGAGAGAACAAAGAAACGCCACCGCCAGAACACAAAAGAAGCAGAGGCAACACTCAGCCCTACAAAGGAAAGACAAGACACGCAGTCCGAGCGATCTACGTGTTGGACAGGCAGACGATGCATGGTATGTGTATTAAGTGTTTGTTTCTTTTCTTTCTAGCTCGGATACTAATTATTTCCAACAACAAAAGCCAATAGCTCTAGAATTTGAAGACCTGGTCGGGCAGCTTGGAGACAGCGTTGACCTTGTCGTATCCAAGATCCTGGGTGATCTTGCTCATGGCAGACACCATGGGTGGGGGTCCGCACAGGAGCAGCTTCATGTCGGGCGAGGGCTTGGGGATGTGTTCCTTGATCATCTCGGCGTTCACAAAGCCAACACCGCCAGTCCAGCCCTCGGGCGCATTGTTCAGAACGTAGTAGACCTTGAACTGGGGGTGCTTCTTGGACAGCAAGTCCAGTTCGGCCTTGAGCAAAATGTCGTCCTCGTTGACGTTGGCGAAAATAAAGTTGACCTTGGTAGTGTCCTCAGGGTTCTTGACAATGGCGCGGATGATCTGGAGCATGGGGGTCAGACCAGTGCCACCAGCAATCATACCAATCTCCTTGCACATGTTGGGGGTGTAGCTGAACTGGCCCTTGGGTCCACGGGCGTTGATGGTGTCGCCGATCGCAAGCTCGCTAAACATCTTGGAGATGTTGCCCTGAGCGTAAGACTGATAACAAGATCGACCAATTGAAGTTGACAGAGAGCGTTAGATGTTGATAAAAGTTTTCCCAGGTGCCTGTTGTTAATCAAAGTGCCTTCTTATTTTACCTTAATGCAGAGCACAAAGTGGCCGACGTCGTCACTGCCGCTGGTGGGGGTGTAGGAGCGCGAGATGTCCTTGCCGTTGATGTTGGCCATGATCGAGATATGTTGACCAATGGGCAAGTTCAGGAGGTCCTTCTCATGAGGCAAAGCGAACTTGTACCTATGGGGTTACACATGCGAACAAAGACGATACAAATCAAAGACGATTAGTAACAACGATAAACACCACTGGCTCACACATATTCCAGCTCGTTCATGACTGATCGCCAAGAGACAGTTGAAAATGTCCAGAGGGTGTCCAACTGTCCCAAAACGATTCTGTTTCCCAGATGAGCCACTCTTTGATCGGACTTGTTCACATTAGACAATCAGCCTCCTTTGCTGCACCTTTCATCAATGTCTTCTTTGCAGATTCAGTCATCTCGGCTTCTCCAATGCTTACATGGCAGTGTTGGAGCTGACGACGACCTTGTCCACCAAGGTGTACTTCCTGTACTCCTTACGGTCCATCGCTGGAGCTAATCGAGCATTAGAGCCAAAAAAAAAAAAAGCGAGGTACACATCGGGTCAGTGCTTTTGAGAGCAAGGGCTTACAGCTGTTCAGTTGAGGATAGACAATGTTTATCTTTCTCTCTTGAGCGAGTCTATCCTCCATCTACGCATTCCGACCGATAAGAGTAAGGATATAGATACATACCACGGGCAGCGTTCCTCTTCAAGAAGACTCGGGCCCAGGTGGCAGCCACACCGGCGGCGACAAAGGGGATCGAGGATGGGTCGATGAGGTAGGCACCGGCGAGGATGACACCTGAGGTGGCGGCGAGCGAGGTGTTGGACAGGGTCATTGTGGGGTGAGTGTCGGTAGGGTGGGACGACGAGGGTGAAGAAGTGGAGAGAGGGTTGGATGTGAAGAAGGAGAAAGAAAGACAAAAAGATGGTGGGAGGGGGATGGACTTTTAAATGGCACTGTGTTTGGTGCGCGAACCTTAATTTGAACAGACATCTTCATTCCTCCTCACGCCAGGAACCAAAGCGGACTCTTTTCTCTTGTCGATGGTTCATACATAGTGCATCATCGAGGCTCCACGCATCCACAGAGTGCCACACCTCTTCCGTTTCATTGACGTCAATTCCATGAGCAACCACATATTTAGGATGCCACCTCGATCCTCCACCGAGTGAACCGAGTAGACCTCTTGGCCACCCGAAACAAGCTGGCATCAAACGGACCGGAGGGTCAAAAACCCCGGAATGCAAGTAAGCCATAATCCAAATAAGGGTTCGAGTGTCTCTCCACGTTGTTATCTGGGCGTTGTGGTACTACTGTCGTGAGACAACCAAGACCCCAAGGTACATCCATGACGATTCGCAACTGCGCTTTGTTATGTATTTTATTTACGTAGCTTCTAGAGATGCCATACGAATTACATCTCATTGCCGGCCCTTTCACTGGGTCGAGACATGCCACTGTTCTTGGTCTTCTGCTGCTGCTCCAACTTAGGACACTCGGTCACACGATGACCCAGACCACCACAGTAGCCACATCCTCCGGCAACACCCATCTCCTTGTACTTCTCGGTCGGATCCTCAAGTGCCTCCAGAACCGGTGGCACCCGCTGCTTGGCCTCCTTCAGTAAGTGTTTCAGATCCAGCAAAATCTGTTCGGACGAGTTCATGTTGATGAAGGTGGTGGCAATGCCCGTCTTGCCAGAACGACCGGTACGACCGATACGATGGACGTAATCTTCAATCTCCTTGGGCATGTCAAACAGAATAACGTGGTGAATCTCGGCGAAATCCAGACCCTTGGATGCAACATCTGTAGCCACAAGCACATCCTTCTGGTAGCTCTTGAAAGCATTGATAGCATATTCACGCTCTTCTTGAGCTATTAAAGAAACCAGAAAAACATATATGGTTAGAATGTACTCTTAAAATCACAGACAAGCAGCCAAAGGAATTTAAGAAAGAATGAAAATATGACTCACTCTTTGATCCGTGAATAGCAACGGTCTCGACACCTTTCAGAAGCAAGTATTCCTGAATATCGTCCACATCGTTCTTGTTTTCGGCGAAAATGAGGACTGGTGGTGGGGTCTTTTGCAGACATTCGAGCAGATACACAATCTTGGCCTCCTGCTTGACGTACTCAACCTCCTGAATAACATCCAAATTAGCTGCTCCTGCTCTTCCGACGTTCACTGTGACAGGTTGGACAAGAGCTGATCGGGCGAAATCTTGAATCTTTTTGGGCATGGTGGCAGAGTACAGAATGGTCTGACGTTGGTGCTTGAAGTAGGAGAGAATCGTGCGTACTTCTTCCTCGAATCCCATATCCAGCATTCGATCAGCCTCATCCATGCACATGTACGTGCACAGGTCCAGATTAAATTTTTTCTTGGCGAGCATGTCCTGAAGACGACCAGGAGTAGCGACGACAATATGGATACCACTATAATATAGAAAGTGGGTGAGTACCATTGTTCACTGTAGGGTAAACGGCGCCGGTATTCTGAATATGAAACAGCGTGCTTACCCATGAAAGATACTGGCCTGCTCCTGCATGTTGATACCTCCCATACACAACAGTACTTTGAGCTGTGCGTATCCTCCCTTGTGCAACATGTCCGCAATTGCGACGAATCCTTCGTATGTCTGTCTTGCCAACTCACGCTATAAAAAATGAAATTAGGTGTTCGTTAGCACCGACATCAGGCATAAAAATTCCATGTAGACCAACGGGGACGAAGGCACATACCGATGGACAGACGATCATTCCAATGGGTCCTTCTCCCTTGGCCAAAGGCATTTTCGTCTCTTCTTCCAGTGCACGCATGACGAGTGGGAGTGTGAATGACAGTGTCTTTCCTGATCCAGTGAACGCAATACCAATCATGTCTCTTCCTGACAAACTAAAGATAATTCAGCAAAATAGAACAAAGTTAGTGAATTTGTCAGCGAAAGATCCGAGACATGACCATGGGTCCAAGACTTACGCTACTGGCAATCCCTGCATCTGAATAGGTGTTGGCATCTTGATGCCCTTATTCTTCAAGTAGTCCATTACTGGCTGCGGGAACTTCATATCTCTGAAAGCCTTGATCACCGGTGGCATGTTCTCGCCTTCGGCATCAATATGGTATTTTGATCGGATCGCCGCCAACTGCTCCTCTGACATTTCTCTGACATGGCGTGGTGGTGTCCACGTCACCTTGATAGGGTCCTTGTATACGATTCCCTTGGAGATCTCTTCTGCCGAGGCCAGCTGCTTGCGCTCTGCCACAGCGGCCAGAATTTTGGCTTCCTCCTCCAGTGCCTTTTGGGCGTCTGTCTTTTGCTCCTCTGCCGAGAATTGAGCTTTCCTGATCTCGACACTCTGCTCAATCAAACTGACGCCTGAGCGAGGTCCTGTCTTGGGTGCTGTGGTCTCGTCGTCACTGTTGTTCTGATCACTGTCTTCGTTGGATCCGTTCCTGGGTTTGCGTGAGGATCCCTGATCGCTGCCAGATTCTGTATATCCAGATCCAAAGTCGAGTCCACCTTTTTTGGCAGAGAGTTTTGAGTATTTCTCGGCTCTCCTCTTGTGAAGTGGTACATAGGGTGTGTAGTTCTCTGGCAGGCTCAGGTCGTCTTCCAAGGAGGCGTTGTCCTAATTTTTCAGAAAAAGGTGATTGTTAGAGGAGGAAAATCAGAAAAGGAGTACATTAATGACGAAAGAAAGTCGATGGCCATCTTTTCTTATGATTGTGGGGCCATTCTTACCCTCTTTTCTGCTCTTGCGCGGGCTTGTGTTGCCATGTTCTTGGGATGGTGTGGAATGAAGGTTGAGTTGGTCAAAGATGCATGTCTTCTCAGGTCAAGCTCAGCGATTTATAAGCCACAATGTTGTGACTGCATTTCCAATATAGTTTCATGTCGCGCCTTCAGAAAGTTTCTATAGCCTTGATAATCACACCGACAAGTGACCTCTTCCGCCGAAAGGACTCCATCGTGTATCGTCGTCTCCTTGCGGTAATTCTGAGAGGAGACTTTCGAGGTTTAGAAGTTACACCTACACCTGGAGAATCTATTTATCGATAATCTCGATGGTACCGTCTAAAGGCGCCAAAAGGAGCATGCAGAAGGCCGCACACAGGTCGCGCGGCCTAAGTACACACCCGGTGACTCTAGAAGGTCCATTCGCAAGGATTTTGCCTGCTTAAGTTTCAACCTTTGATCGTTTTCTCCCTCGACCACAATGGGTTTTCTGTGTTCAACGCGGGTCATTTCCTAACATTTTTCTTGTCTTTTACTTCACATAGATATTACAAACCGTGTCTTTGTGGCTTGCGCCAGTGGGTATATCTACCTCTCTGCGCAGGCTGCATGATATGTCATATCTTTTCTTGTTACTTCCATTCACTATCTTTCGACTGTCACAGCTACCCTCACAAGTCGTTCCTCAGTCGAAATAGGGACAGAAAGAAGAATCGTTCATATCATGACGCGTCCATGCTCCGATGGTCATCATTAATCTCCATAGCCGGGCCACCAAATGGCGTAAAGCCTTGCAAAATACACGCACATAATCTTTCGAACTTGCAATATGTGCGTGTACATTGTCACTATTTTCAATACGCATTGTTCATCTGCATATGTTGTCCATCATAATAAAGCATAGAGACCCGCCTGCAGGGATGGCAAAGTTTATTTACTCGGCACCTTTTTCTCAGCTGAGATTCTTGGTACGGAAAGATCCCTTCTCCTTATCAAGTTCCTTGGAGTACATTGCAGGAACCTTTGAATAAAATTGTCATACGAGTGATAGGGCATATTCTCGAGAATTTGGTCCACCAAGTCTGTGATCTTCCGGGTCACGTGAAATGCCTTTTTGGCTTAAGCTTAAAAGATGTTCGAGTGTAATCAAATCCTTGAAACATGATCCCTACCAAAAGACCTTCACCATTCACTCGTGCAAAGTCATTTCAGACGAGTAATGCTCGCAAGAGCATGGACTCCAAGTCCGGGCAGGACATATCCTCGCCACCATTCGCAAAGCGAACATTCACCCGCACAATGTCCAGCCCCTTCCAGGTCGTCAGTTCAACCATGGCTAGCACAAAAAACCCGTTCGAGAAATTGACTCAGAGCTGTGCTTTCGCCTCACCTTCTTCAAGAGGCTCGGCTTCTCTTCCTGAGGCATACTCTGGTCTGGAAATTAAAGAGAATGATGAATCTGAGGTAAGTGCCTGACGCGTTTTGGTGTTTATTTCTTCATGAAAATTTTGTTGCTAGATCAACTCCTCCTTGAACAAGTTGATCGCTGCATATTGAACGTGTATATACAACCTTACTAAGCACCTCTACGCCATGAAAATAGGACGAGATCATGGATCCAAACAGGACCCTCCAGATGTTTTCATTTTCACAGCCCTCACAGCCAAAAGCCGACCCTGATCCAGAGGAATCTGACGACGAGGACGAGGACGAGGGCGTGAAGGAGGAGGAAGAGCAAGCTATCCAGGAACAAAACGAGCTCGACGAAAAGAGACCGACACCATTCGATTCGCAGAGGAGGATACGGCGACCGCAATTGCATGAGGCTTTGGAAATGTCGCTCAATAGGAAATCAGTGGTGACCAAAGAGCTTGAAGTACCGACTATCCTGAAGGACGCTACTAAAACTGCCAGCACCAAGTACACGAAGCGCAGCACTCCACCCTTGGACTGGGCCTTGAAGACAAGCATGTCGATTACTTCTCCGGATGATCTCTCATGGTGTGATCAGCGGTCGTCGAGCGAAGACATTGCAGCCCTTCAATGGTTCAACTCGGAGCAACACCCTCAGACATCGACGGCAGACCCAGAAAGCGCGAGGAGACGATTGATGGCGGCGGCGTACCATTGGACCTACCCAACGAATGCACCCTCGATCCCCCAGGCACAGAGCATTAACCGGCTGCTGAAGAGCGCTACCAACATGACCGCCAATGACAAGGCCAGCATCTCTGAGATGTTTTCCAGATCTTCAGAATGGTAGGTCACCAAGGATAACGGGCGGTTATAACTCAGGAGACTCTGTGTATTGATATTCCTCTTTATGAATCATACCAGGAAGCAATCTTTCACGGCATTATACCAATCATACCGAAACGGGGCATGCTCGCACTTTTACTATGTGGGCAAGACATGGACCATTCTATTCCAGCATGGGTCGTTATCTCTCTCAGGAGAATTGGAGGCGACGCTGACTTACTCCACGCCAGGACTGCGAAAAGTGCTGAGAGATGAAGGTAAAATAATGATTTTATACAGACGGACCAAAAAATCTTTTACAGGCCTGCGGAACAAATCCTGATCTTTTTTTTTCTCGCTGTATGTTGGTTATTTTAGATATTGGCTTTACTCAATTGCCAAACATCACAGGAGTAATAGCAGTGCAGAGCTTCAGTTCGAAGCACGATCTCGAGGGATCTGATGACGATGAACCAGGCGAGATGTACGTATTTCTGTACTTTGGTCATATGGCACAAAAAAAAAGCAAGTTACACTCCACTAACACTTTGATCCTCTTTTCAGATCAAATTTGAAAGGAAAACCATTCCAATTACCTAAAGAAAAAGGACTATCCGACACACTATTATTTAAGAGCAATGCCGAGGTCCATGGTCTGTTCACATATCTACTGAATCTGAAAGCTTCTTACGAAGATGGTTTTCTCTATCAGTCCCCGTGCTTGATATCCAGTACTCCTTTCTTGCATGCCGCCCTGAAACGTGCCCAGGTAAAACAAAAAAAGAACCAATATCCTACTCCAAAAAGTGAATTCAATCTCTTATCTGACGGAATTCGATCGAAACAATATTCTTGAATAGATATCAAAGTGTCGCGTTGTAAGTCGTCCTGTCGAAGGCTCCGAAAGGGTTCAAAAGGAATACAGAGTCGAGATTCAAGGAACACTGCTGCCACTCGCTGTCAAGGTTATCTGGGCAGTCTTTACCGATCGTCTTGCGACAAAGTGTTCTTTTAATGCGACAAGTGATCCCCGTTCCCATGGTTTGAACCTTCGCCCCCTACACGACTTGTCGGACGACGGTGAGATGTTTGTTAGTCCAAAAGCGCTGGATCAGCTCCGGTTTGACAAGGATAGCCATGAATACGCATGGCCAACGGTAGACAAGTGAAGTGCACAAATAAATTTCGACATCTCATTGCTGGAACGAATGCCCCAAAAGTGCTGGGTTAGCAGAATATAGCGTTGTTGTTTTCGATATGCTCGTAGTCGTTGATCAACCTTTGCCTCACGAAGACTGTTTTTTTCAGATGTCCTTGTTTACCTCACAATGGGGAGAGGAGGTTTATGTGTGGGTGTGCACAGACCAAGGAGGTCCTTGTTCACTTTAGCTGTTCTCTTCACATGTTGCCCCATCAGAAAAACAAACCTTCTCTCCGTTTCCCTCTAGTCGACTTGGCATTTGCCCAAGAACTATACCACTCGTGGCAGAGTGAGCCCCGCCCCAAACTGGAAAAAGGTGGAGAGCAACGATGGCAGAGAGAGGACCCTTGAAATGAACTGTTGCTGTTGTTGTTGCGGGCATTCGGAATTTTTTTTGAACATGTTCGGGGTCACTGAGCAGTCCGTCCCTCCTCCACATCTCCCAGGCACTGCAGGCATAAGGCTCCCTCTCTACGCCTCTCGCAAAAATAATCATCGATTTACACTTATCTGGACATGTCCGTGACTATTGAGTCTTGACAAATATACAGCTTGTCTAAGACGTAGCTTCACAACGTCTTGGCGAAGGCGGGCTAGCGCAAATCACGACTAGAAATGCACAACAACAATTTTGAGGTGTCTCCTCTTTACCGCAATTGCGATTAATAAGGAAGGCAAAGCCAAGGGACGATTACAAGCATAGTAGAGCGAAAGACAGTGCGCACAACATCCAGCATTACTCGGTCTTTTCTCTCGATCAATTTGTTGATTGCATTAATGCAGGCTAACAGGGTCAAAGAGTCTGTCGGTGACGACGGAGAGTGTTTCTTCGACATCGTCTAAGGGACATTGGCCATGGAATTGGGCCAAAAACTAGAAGCTCTTCAGGCTTGGCACTACACAAAAGTAAAAGAGGCAAATGCGCTCATCATCAGCATGGTAGTGCAAATCGAAACACCATGCACTCATTTCATGTGCAAGCCAGGGGAGGGGGGGGGATACTTCCTGGGCTGCTATGTTGCATCTCAGCCTTAGTCTTTGTCGTGTCATGGACAGATGAACAGACACCGTGGGCAAAATGCCGCCCAGGGGGGTCTTTCTTCTCTCTCCCTATTATTCTGAGTAAAGGGTAAGTTGTCGCTTTAGGCCGACAATCGTTTTATGTCTTTCGTTGTACATGTGTGCAGCAGTGTTTATTTTGTTGTTTGTTTGTTTGTTCAGGTGAGCAAACAGAGACGCTTGGTGTGATGGATGTGCGTGAATGATCTTTTCAGAACCCAATCCTTGTGCCACTAGTCCACACTCACTGTTTCTAGGGCAACGATTACAGAACAAGACAATTGCTCATCGCTGCGTGGACATCTTACAAAATATTTTGGGGTAGTTGAAGACCGTCTTCCCAGTCCGCATGTCCAGTATTATGTACAATGCATGAGTATCTCTGTTCTTTTTTCTTTGTATCATCAAACATGAGAGTCGCGTTCATCCCTGAGTGTGGTTCAGTGCCTACCCTTTGATTGTAACATGGCATGGTATGGCATAGTGGTACGAATCAAAATAGTTGTCCACATGGAAACATTGCGATGCTGAACTGCACCCTTTGATGCCCATGAGAGAGATAGATGTCTTGGCCAATTGCGCCCTCTAAAGAGATCGCCCATGTGGGTTGGACACAAAAGAAAAGAGCAGCTGGGGACGAAACCATACGACACATTCTTACCCCAAAGATAATGGATGCTTCCATCACGGTAAGAATGACAGCACAGTAGTCTATGTAGTTCACTGTATGCTGTACCCAGTCCATCCAATCCATCCCATGCATTGGTGGACGGATGTAGAACGAGTCCAAGGGAACTAACGATGGCATAACGTAGTTCTGTACCTTTTCACTTTACTCAAAAACCCAATATTTCAATACACTCAGTGCAGCAAGTGCGGGTATCTCTCTCTCTCTGTGCGTGTAGTATCGGTACCCCATCGCTCTTCAGTTCTATCTCTACTGCCTCTTCTCTCCTCCCTCTTCTCTCTTCTCGGTCATCTCTGAATCCAATCCCACGGAAATATTATAAAGTGGAAAAGCTGCTCTTTCTCTTTCTTTCTCTTCCATTTCTCAATCTCCACTCATTTCACCTTTTTCTTATATATACCTCGATCCTTTCCACCCAAATCTCCGAGAAAAAAAAATACTCTTCTCCCTTGTAAAAAAACACTTTGTTCGATCCTCTCTGTACATTTTACCACCCCACTTCCCAACCAGCAACACATATACCTTCCTGACTCCAATTCAAGAGCATCTCATCCAACATACACACATATATATCCACAGATAAACACCACACCAGCAACTACATCATCAGCAACAAATACCTTATATACGCATACAGTCATGTCACAAGTAACATCCATCTCGACATCGACTGTTACCAATGTCTTCACACTCCTGCGCCAGCGCCAGCGGGCTCTGGTCAAGCGTGGTAGGGCCAACCCGGCCATGACCATGCTTGCCCTGACCGCCGTCCTCTACTTCTGGCTCGGACGCATGCGTGCCAAGAAGGGCCCCCCACGCGGCAAGGCCATCCCCCATCTGAAGTCCAAATTCTTTATGCTGGATGTCGGATACGCTTATGTCAAGGCCCGCGCTGATGGCGATGAGCTCAAGTGGGTTCAGGGCCTGTCCAAGCAGGGTCTTACGCTCACCACTGAGTTCATTGGTCACTGTTTGATCCTTGCCTTCGAGCCCTCATCTGTGCAGCATATTTTGGTCAAGAACTTTGAGAACTATCCCAAAGGTAAGGTCACTTCAATTTACTTGATGTCGACCCCAGATCGTGTCATTATCCATCATCCCATCCTCCCATCGCCAGGTGGGACAAGAAGAGACTGAGTGGTGTGGTGTGAGCTGCGCTCTTCTTTCTTCTTTCTTTCTTTCTCCACAAAAAAAAAAAAAAAAAAAAAAAAAAGGCGGGCGTTAATTAATTCTTCTTTAAGGTGAACAAAGAGGGAGACACTCCTTCCCTTTCCATTGAAGAAACCAACCAAACCTCGACTTTGTCACATCGCCCAAAAAGGGCTCACTCGATTCAACTTTAAACTGGATTACTGTTCCATTCCATCCACGCACCCCCTCTCCCACACTTGTGCCATTTGTCTGTAGTCTCACGTACTCATCTCATGTCTGCATTCCTATGACTACCTATGGCTAGGCCCTGCTTTCCACAAGGCCTTCTTCCCATTCATGGGCACAGGTATCTTCAACGCCGACGGCGCCGCATGGAAGAACCAGCGCGCCCTCGCCCGCCCCCACTTCCAGGTCACCGAGTACAAGGGCGCCGCCCACATCGAGACTCAGATCAACCAGGTCTTTGGCATCCTCGACCAAACCATTGCCGCAGGCCAAGCCCTCGACGTCCAGGACCTCTGGTCCCGATACACGATCGACACTGCGACCGGTTTCCTTTTTGGCGACTGTGTCAACGCCCTGGACGTGCCCCAGCAAGACTTTGTCAGCGCCTTCAACTACACCCAAAAGGTCTGCGGCTGGAAGATCCGTCTGTGCGACTACCAGAGCCTTGTCCCCGCCAAAGAGTTCCCTCAAAAGGTCAAGGACATGGACGCCGTGCTGCTGCCTATTGTCGACGCCGCCATTGCCAAGCAGATCCAGCGCCATGCCAACGCCAACGGTGAAGAGGACGAGCATAAGCATGACAACCTGTTGCAGCACTTCTTGAACTCGCAGGACGAGAACGGCAAGCCCTTTGACCGTATCTACTTGCGCGACATGTTGATGAACTTCTTGCTGGCCGGGCGCGACACCTCGACCAACTTGCTGACCTTCATGTGCTACAACCTGGGCAAGCACCCCGAGGTTATGGCGCGCGTGCGCCAAGAGGTCTTTGAGGTTGTTGGAAGGGACCGTAAGCCCGACCACGAGGACATCAAGAAGCTCAAGTTCATGAAGCAGGTCATCAACGAGACGTTGCGCCTCTACCCAGCCGTACCCTTCAATATCAAGACCTGTCTTGAAGACGACGTCCTGCCCAATGGGTACTTTATCCCCAAAGGCTCGCTCGTCGTCCACTCCTCGTACGTCACGCACCGCATGAAGGAGTACTGGGGCGAGGACGCCGAGGAGTTTGACCCCGACCGCTGGGGCCCCGAGCGTGTCAAGATGGTGCGTCCGTTCATGTTCTTCCCCTTCCATGCCGGGCCCCGTATCTGTTTGGGCCAGAACTTTGCGTACAACCAGGCCATGAACACCATGACACGGCTGCTGCAGAACTATAGCTGGAAGGTCGTCGATGGCTTTGAGCCCAAGCCAGAGTCGGATATTACCATGTACTCGCGCAATGGTCTCCAAGTCATCTTTGAGAAGTACCAGGACTAAGAGATAGGACAAAAAGAAAAAAAAAGAAAGGGTTCTTGTCACACACACCATGTTCTCGACACTTTTATTTCTTTGAAGATAACAAGATATTAAAAAATAATAAAAAAACTTCATGTTCCAGCTGACGGTGAACAGAAAGAAAAAGTGTGTTCTCAAAATATATTGAATAGATGTAATGCTGTCTGCAACAAAAAAAAATGTTTCACATGTCCAAATTATGCTTACCACAGCCTCGGCTTTGCTTGTGTGGGTGTGGGTGTGGGCGTGGGTAGGAGCCAGCACCTCCATAATGGGTGTTGGGTTGGTTAGAACTTGAAGGCGCAGCACATAAGAGTAGGCTCGAACCTGGGGAAAGGAGAATGAGAAGATGAAGAGTGTCGGGGGAGAGTAGTTGTGGAAGGCGAAGGACAGATAGGGAAAAGATAAATAAAAAGTGTGAGGAAAAGGCGGTGATGTCGACACCTGTTGAAAGTGCTGAAATAAAGCAGCTTCGGCCGGACGAAAGAGAGAAAGAAAGAAAAGATGGACAGGGAAGGAGAGTGAGAGCGAGAGCGAGAGGTAGAAGAGTGGGGGTAGGAGTGCGTGTGTAAGAGTGCGTGTATGAGTGTTTGTTTTGCTTACCTTGGCCTAGTTGTCTGATTGTCTCTCGAGTGATAGCGGCAGTTTTTTTTCTTAAGGAGCCTTTTTCTGGGGAGAGACCTAAGAGAGAGAAAAGAGAGAAAGCCTCAACCCCCATGGCCCACACAAGCACATAGCTTTACAACGCCACCCGTGGTGAAGATGGCCGAATATACCTCAAACGCCATTCATGAGTGATGCCGCAGACGACCAATAAAGGAAAAAAAAGAACCGTTATCACTTCAAAGGAGCTGCATCCGTCTGTTGATCAAAATAGTCGAAAGAAAGAATGGCGGGTGAAATTGTAAAGTGGACACTCATGGTTTTCTCCAGGATCACCTCCCACTGTGTTTTCTTGCAACTGAGAAAGTGATTTTTGAAAGGACAAGGAGAATGGAGTGGAGCAATGTGAAAAAAAAAAAAAAAGGTTGCACAGATTAAAACTCATGTCCTAGGGTAAATGTTCTTGTCTGTGGTTGAGATTGTGGATTGTGATTGTACTTTGGAGTGAATGCCAATTCTTCACCTAAGCATGCAAGGCTGTTGACATGGCTGTAGTTCTCTCAAACTGGGCGAAGTAGCAAAAGGAGGGTGTCTTGCACAGCCCTGTCGCGTGGGTGTTTCTGTGTGTTTGTGTTGTCTCGATTCGCACCAATCCCCTCAAACACCTACTTTGCAGCGGCTGCTGAACTTAATAAGGCAATTATGACTATGGGTCATCCACCTATGTACCCATTAATGTTTGTTGTATGTACTTGTCCAAGTATGTATCCCCCCTGTTTCTCGACTAAACACTGCAGGTCAGAATAGATTGGTGGTTTGACTGGAGTGAGACATGTTTTGAAGCGCCTGTTGAGAAAGAAAAAGCCAAGGTAAATGTATTTCAGAATTGTTCTTAACCTCAAGAGATTTGATGATGGTGGTGGAGGATGTCGACGGCGACGCTGATGCGAGTGAGAACGGCGGCGAAATGTAGCGATGAAAGGAACCCACTGAGAGATTGAGATTGGTTGACGAGGAAGAATGGAGTGAATGAGATTATTACAGTTGTTGTTGTTGTAGTTGTTGTGGTGGAGATGGTGGTGGAGGGAAGATTCGTGATTATTTTTGCTCAGCAATTCAGCAAAGGAGCAAGACCATGAGAGAAGTACGACAGCGTAAATAAAACAACTCCTCTTTGGTTACCGAAGAACAATTGAACAACATGGACTCGTGCCGCTCTGGTTGTTCAGGGCCTGGTGCCTGCGATCAATGGCTTGAAACCAACACCAACACCAACAATACCAGCAACGAGAGAAGCTTAATAATATGAAGAGTTTCCTGACGGTTATATTATTATTTTAAGGGATGTTTGATGCTATATTATACAATGCTACTGAATGGAGGGTAAAGCATGAAAGAATAAAAAAAAGGTAGACGAAAAACAAAAATGCTACATGTCGAATGGGCACTTTTGTATCCTTAGTTGTGCTCAAAGTTGTACTTGAGCTCCTTAATAGCGTCGATGGATCCAATGACAGCACTGACCACACCAATGATCAGCGTCACGGCGCACCAGAGCAACTCGTACCATCTGACCTGTCTCCATCCGAACAGCTTGAAGTAGAACAGGATGGGCAAGATGAAAATCAACGAGCAGTTGCCCAAAGCGCCCAGCAGCGACAAGAACGAGCTAAAGAAGGGCACCAGGCAGGCAATACCACCAACAACACCCATGACCACCAGACGGAGGACAGTGCGGTAAACCCTCTCCTTGAACACACCCATCTGCTCGACAGTGATTCCCATGACACGCTCCAGCTCCAGTGCGAACGAGGTCATCAGCACGGGGGCAGCCAACAACACGTGGGCAATAATCATGATCGTGGCGACCTTGCGACTGACGCCGTCGGGCAGGGAGGTCAGGATAGGCGACTGGGCGCTGGGACCGTAGGTCAAGTAGCCGGGGATGGCGACCATGGCGTACATGAGGCAGCAGACAATCATGGACCAGACCAGGACCTTGTTCCACGCCTTAGGGTATCTCATCGCGGCCTCGGTATGAGGGAACACAACGTTGCCACCAAAGCACACAGAGATGGTGGCGACAGCCATGGGCAGGTTCCTGAGGATGGCGCCGTCGTAGGTCACAGTGTCCTTGGTATTCTTGTACTCCAACCCAGACTCGACCATCGTCACTCCCACCAAAACAACTGTTGCCAAGACTCCGAAAATACTATCGAGTTGGAAAAGATCAAAGAGATAAGCGTTAGATATAACTGAGAACAGAATTCGTTGTTTGAAAATAAAAAGTGGGGCGCGGATTCTTTACCTCAGCAGCGACACTTCCTTGAGGCTCTTCAAGAGCACAAAGGGCACCGACACAACCGAGCAGCAGATCCAGATCCAGGCCTTGTCCGTGATGTCGACATGATTCTGGGTCAAACCTCTGATCTCGGTTCCTGAGAGAATAAAGTACATGATGGGTGCACCCAGCACGATCGAGGTGTGGAAGAACCACACAGCAATGAGACCGATCCTGCCAAAGGCGTGCTGGCCCACTTCATGGTACGAGGACAGGCGGGTGTGACCGTTGTAGTAGCAGCACTTGACGACAAGGATGCCGGTGTAGATGGACATGATCATGCTGAGGACAAGAATACCGACACCGATCCAGCCGCCCTTGGCCAAAGCGAAGGGGAGACCCAAAGTTCCTGTTCCAGCGACGACGCAGACAATGTTGAAGAAGGCTGAGATGTTGGATCCTTGGTCTGGGCGCTCAGCCAAGAGGTCGTTGGGGTCCAAGCGATTGTTGTGGTGGTCGACATTAGAGGTTTTTTGGGGGATAGAGTTGCTGGATTGTGAGGACAATGAGCTGTCGAATGAAGAGCGGTGGCCCTTCTTGTCACCGTATTGTGCCATGGAGAAGGGGAGGTGTTATGGAAAAGTGTGGGTGAGGAAAGTGAAGAAGAAAAAAAAACAAGAAACCAAAAAAAAAAAAAAAAGGAAAACAAGATATAATAAATAAGGGCCGAGGTGGTCCACGGAAACAAAAATTTGAATGACAGCTGTCAACTCATATGAGTCTTCACCACTTCTCGGTGCTGCAAAAAGGATCCTCCAGTGCCCAGAACAAGATCCCCCTGAACCTGTGCCTGTGCCTGTGCCTGTTTCTGGTACTCTTCTTTTCTTTCTTTCCTGTGTCTCTAGATCGATAAAACATACTAAAAGAAAAAAAAAAGTGGACTCGGTGGCATGGCCGAGCGGGGATAGAGCGCAGCGAGTTTTTATTCGTAGAGAGTCCTGGACTTCCATTTTGGATCCCAGAATGGGAGCGGAGCATGGATCTTTCAATCTCTTGTGCGTATTTTTGTCGTTGCCGTTCACTGTGAATGAACAGGTGGGCAAGCCGACCTAGTGCAGGCACAGAGGCATTCAGGAGGCGAAAAGGCAGAAAGGAGTCATGGGCCCACGGATGTGCGATTACGGGCCCATACTTGTTTAGGACAGCAACAGTAAGTACGTATTCTTTGCGCAAGAAAAAAAGAAATGCCCAACGTTCTTTTTTCAAGCCCATGATGTCGCAGATCTATCTTTTGACCCAAACGTTGATCAAATATTGGGATCCAGCAGCACAAGAAATACTTGTGTGAACCAGCCTTGTCGTTGTAGAAGTGAGTACATACTGCCTAGGACTAAACGACTAACTAACTCCAGTCCCTCATCCCCAGGAGGTCTAGTTCCGTGGAATACAAGCAACAAGGGAGAAAATCAAGTCTGGTGATAATCGAAAATCGTTCCTCCCAAATCGAAATGTGGGCGTGTTGTGTGAAATATAGCAACTTAGGGTTTTGTGCAACCATACAAGGCCTCTGTCGTTTGTAAAAATGGTCTGAGTGTGTTTGTTTGTGTTGCTTTCGAAGGGAGTGAGGACAGACCACCCGTCGTGCACTGTGTGCACTGTGAACCTTGTTCGATGCACTTTCCCACATTTCATCACAGATTGTTGTCGTAGTTGTTATTTGACATGGTACATATCGTACGTTTAGGAAGAGTTTATTATTATTAAGGCAAGAGCATGGATGTTGAACAAACAAACAAACAAGCCATACAAACAAAAAACAAACCAAACATAACACTCTGTTCTAATGGAACGCCGTGTTGCCCATACTTTCAATATGTACAGCCATCTCGCGCATCTTGTACGAGTTCAGCTCCTCGCGGATCTCGCACTTCATGTCCGCCGTCAGGATCTTGAACGTTGCGTTCTTGTCCGAACGCCGGTTGTAGTCCGACTTGCGGTGCGCGGGGATGATCTCAATCGTGTCCAAAAAGTTGATGCATCGCCGGTTCACGCCATTACCAGAGAGGACCCCACTGCTGCCCATCCCGTTCGTGGGGCCGTTCTCCACCTGACCATAATCATGGCCAAGCTCGTCTTGGTCTGACATCGCCATGGCCTCGCTCGCGCTAAAGGGTCCTTCCAGCGAGTATGGGTATCGGTAGGGAACTCCTTGTTGTTGTGGCTCGAATTCTCCTTCGTAAAAGTACTGCTGAGGAGGAAATGCTTCATTGGGGTCACCCAAGGTAGCACCTTGGGGGCGCTCACCTCCTCGGTCCTGATACGAGTTGGACTGCACGCCCGGTGTGAAATCGGGCGGAAAGGCAGCGCCATGGGACATGGCTCGCTGTGGTGAAGAAGACGGCGACAGCTGCTCTGACAAGCTCAGATTGGACTTGGTGAGAAGAGAGGGTAGAGGAGATGAAGAATTTGCGACAGCCTTAGGCATAGGTGGCCAGATACCAAACTCGAAAGCTTCAGGGGGTGCGCCCGTGAAGCCTACCGGAGGCAGTGCACCAACTGACCACGATGGTGTCATAGGTGAGGATGAGCGCGGCGCTGGAGATTGAGTATCAACCCGGGTAGGATGGTCAGATGTCGCATCGAGATCGATGGGACGAGTGTCTGAAGAAGGCACATCCTTGATGGGCTCAAGCTTTGAGACTTGGGGTGAAGAAGATGAAAGAGGGAGGCCCATCGAGGCAGCTATATCAAGAGACCGCTTCTTTAAGATGCTCTTTGGAGGTGAGTTGGTCTTTGGTGGTGCCTTGGGGGTGGCAAGGGTCGCTTGGCAGAGCCCAGTCGATGTTAAGATAGTGGCGGTGCCAAACTCCTCGTCATCGTCCTTCTCCTCTGTCGTCATGGAAATAACTTTTCCCACGGGTTCAGTCATTGGCAAAGGGGTAACGGATGGCTCCTTACTAGAGGGAGGCGCATGAGCATCGGGACCTGTGAGAGATGTGCGACGCAACGAGGACAAGAATGCCTTTGGGAGGTCAGCAAGACTTGGTCGGCGCCCTGTGCTGCAGATGTTGCTTGTCAAAGGAGAGGGGGATGCCTGAGGTGGAAAAGAAGTCGAGAGGGAGGTGGTGGATTCTAGAGCACTTTTTCTCTTTTCAAAAAAACGGCCGGTCAAGGACCATCTCCGCGATGGTTTTGTTTTGTCGGATTGACTGGACAATTGGATATGAAGAGGGTGTTGAAGGAATTGGTTTTGTTGGCGTTGTTGGTCTTGAGGTTGTTGGTCTTGGCGTTGCTGCTCTTGACGTTGTTGTTCTTGTCGTTGTGCTTGACGCTGTTGTTCTTGCAACTCTTGTTCGATGTTGAACTGACGCTCGTACATTGCCTGTTCAATCTGGAGTTGTTGGAGGCTGCGGAGTTGTTGAGATGAAATTGTGGGACGCACCTGTCTGTGATGGTTGTAATGAGGAGAGTGGCTTTGTAATGGGGGGTGAACGTGGTGTTGGTATGGATGCAGCTGGAGTTGATTTTGCTGATGTTGATTTTGCTGGTGTGGGTGTGAGTGGTGTTGGGTATGCTCGGGCATGGAGGTGGAGGGAGAGGGTGGATAGAGCTCATGCATCTGTGGAAAGCTGCCGGAAACAGTGGAGGATGAGAAGACGGCGAGGGGAGATCCTGGGCCAGGTGAGTAGGGAGCAACGACGGGAGAGCTCATTGCAGTAGTTTGATCGAAGATGTGCGACCGTAGTGGAGGTCAGGGTTCTAAGGGCAAGAGGTATAATGAGAAGAGAAGAGAGGAGAGGAAGGGTGAATGATATATACAACAAAGATCAAGGAGGAGGGAAAAGATGAAGATGAAGAAGAGTGGAGGAAGAAGCAATTGGAGAGTGAGTGAGCGAGAAAAAAAAGAAAAGCACGAGAGCGAGGGCGAGTGGGTGAGTGCAAAGAAGCTTTTTCTCCTCGCTCTGCTACATCCTGTCTGTCTACCTGTCAGGTCCATCGCTGAGTCGAGGGTCCTCGCTGCCGTTATCTCGCTGTTCTCCACAGACCCTTTTTTTGAAGCCCTAATGACGTAGAACATGAAAAATGGCTCATTGGGCCTTTTTGCCCACCAGGAGGTCCCTTTTTGTCGTTCGTGTGCAAATACAAATGCCGAGGTAAAAACAAGTTATCGCCATCAACCCAACCATCACCCATGTGCTCCTCATGCCCACAACTCCATTGGCACTCTTCTTCGTTCCCATTGCCCGTTTGTCTTTTATCAGACTCTTTGTGTGGTTTTCATATTACAAAAGTCATCTGTTGTCGAGTATTCAGTCATTTTTTCTTGTCGCTGTCTCACACTCTTTTAGATCGTCGGCAAATCGTCGTAATAAAACAAGAAACGTGACCCCTCAATGATAGGGTATGTCTCTGATGGCATCTATGGCTGTTCATGCATCGGGCACCACTGGCCACCTGCGCGATTCTCTGACTGAAAGAGTAAAAAGGGGTGGAAGAGCTTTGTTGGGTTTTGTTTGCTGTGATGGCTGTGTTTTGTGTATTTTTCAGGTCCACAGTGTTAAAAGAAATAAACAAATGGAAGACCAGGTACTCGAAGCATAGCAAGGTCAAGTCAAACAGAGACAGGATAACACCTCATAGATGAGTGAGCAGAAACCCACAGCTGGAACTTGATGTGGACCCCATGCGACCTCACTATCTCATGGGATACAAAGCGATCACCTAAGCAGAAAGAACCAACATGGATCCTTTCGTTTCTGTGCGAGGGGTAGTGTGCATAGATCGGGTGTTGTAAAGCCCTGGCTGCCCTCAAGCCATCGAACGCAGGATTCGAGCAATACACTCTTACTACCTTCCGACCGGTATTCTTGTTGGCATTTGAGCCCTGTTGGAAGAAAAGCTTGTTTTTTTTTTTTTTTTTTTTGGCCACCAATTTCGAAGGTGGCTGAATTCTCTTGGGCTTTGCTCCCCGAAATCGCAAATTCATTGTGACTGCCTTGATCTTTTTCTTTTTTTTTCAGCAAAAGTCAACAAAAGAACTGAGCAGCAATCCGCCCTTTGCCAGCATCCTTTCTCCATCCTTCTCACTATATACCATTTCCAAGATGTCTGACAAGGCCAACATTATTGCTCAGTTCTACAATGAAGAAGGTGTTGCCTCAGGCCCACCATTGAGTCTTCCCGTCGATGTCAACCCAGAACATCTCGCATTGTTGCTCAACAACCTCCTCGGCAACGTAAGGGCTCTTGGCCAACAAAAAAGTCGGTGGTAGTTGCATAGGACACACTATGAGAAGAACGCGATCAACTCACACACAAAAATACCTTGTAGGAAGAAGACCCTCTCCCTTATACCTTCGAGATTTCAGAGACCGAGATCGTCAACACACTGGACCAGGACATTATCCAGGCTGGAAAACACTCGACAGAAGAAACATTCAAGATCCTTTACCGTCCCCAAGCCGTCTTCAGAGTCCGTGCTGTCACCCGCTGCTCTTCTTCGCTGACGGGCCATACCGACGCCATTCTCTGTGTCTCATTCTCGCCCTGTGGCACCATGTTGGCCAGTGGTGGTGGCGATCAGACCGTTCGTATCTGGGATCTCAACACTGAAACGCCTCAGCACTTGCTCAAGGGACACAAGCACTGGGTTCAGCACGTTGCATGGTCACCCAACGGCAAATACTTGGCTTCTTCTGGCATGGATGGACTGGTCATCATCTGGGAGCCCAAGACAGGAAAGCAGCATGCCGTCTTGAAAGGACACTCCAAGTGGGTCAGCGCTTTGGCATGGGAGCCATTGCATCTGTAAGGGATCACAAATCATGTTTATTGGACAAGGTACATGCCACAAAAAAAAAAAAAAACGGAAACAATGGAAATTAACCCTTTGTGAAACCTCTCGTTTCAATTTTTTTTTCTCACTTACAGTAACGCTTCCTGCAGACGACTCGCTTCATCTTCCTCGGATGGCACCGTTCGCGTTTGGGATGTGGTCAAGAAGCAGCTGGAGTTCTCGATGGCGCAGCACACTGCCCCCGTGATGTGTGTCAAGTGGGCTGGAGACGGTTTGATCTACTCTGCATCGCGCGACAAGACCATCAAGGTCTGGGCATCAACAGGAAACGCACCGGGCAAACTCGTCAAGGTGCTTCAGGGACACGCTCACTGGGTGACGACTTTGGCTCTGAGTACCGATGGCGTGTTGAGAACCGGCGCCAACGACCACACAGGAAAGATGTACAAGGACGAAGGCGAGGCACAGAAGCGTGCGCTGCAAAGATACGAACAAGCCATCGCGTTGAACCCAGAAAGGTTATGTTCGGGATCGGATGATTTCACCATGTACCTGTGGCCCAACAAGAATGAGGAGGTCGATGGCAAGAAGGCGCAGCCCAAGAGAATGGTGGGTCACCAAAAGACGGTTAACCACGTCTCGTTCTCGCCCGATGGCCGCTACATTGCCTCGGCCAGTTTCGACAAGTCAGTCAAGATCTGGGACAGTCGCGACGGAAAGTAGGTTTTTTTTCTTCACATCAAACACTTTTGTGTATGAATACTCGTAACCTTTGAACATACAGAACTGACTCATGATTTGATTTTTCTTGTCTTTTTTGTAGGTTCATTGCCTCTCTTCGTGGACACGTCGCTGAGGTGTACCAGGTTGTGTGGTCCAGTGACAGCAGAATGATTCTCTCATGTAGTAAAGACAGCACAATCAAGCTCTGGGACATCAAGACTAAGAAGATGAAGATGGAGTTGCCAGGACATTTGGACGAGGTCTTCACTGTCGACTGGAGCCCCTCGGGTGACAAGGCTGCCAGTGGAAGCAAGGACAAGACGTTGAAGATGTAAGTTTGGGTCGAGAATGCTTTGTTGATGTGTGCTTTGTTATCCTAATCCTATATGCATTAATCGCTCACATCTTGTCTTTGTTTCTTTTTCTTCTTTTCTTTTCTCGCGTCATTTAGTTGGAAGTACTAAAAAAAACAATGTTCTGTACAATACCGCATAAAAAACTCTCATTTGCATTTGAACAATGGATGTTTATGAGTTGGTGCTCTATTGTTGTTCTCCTACAAACATGTTCTTGTTCATGTTCAGGTCCATGTTCCCTGTAGGTGTGCACTCTGCATATCTCAAGCCTTGCATCGATCAAAAAAAAGTCAACAACAAAATAACCCTTTTCTGCAGTAATCGACATTCCGACCTGCAGTGCTGTATACATGCCTAGTAGGGTGGGGCTGTCTGTCTACAATGTTAAAAATAGCCAGACCAATATGGTGAATGTCGCAAAACACCATGTCCCACTCCCAGCAAAGAAGGCGGAGGACACATCCATCGTTCGCTGTCTTTTTTGTTTTGTTTTGTCGCCGTTTGTTTTTGTGTCCAAGTGCTGCAACAGTGCTGCCCTTTGGGTTGGATGAGAGCACTTTGTGTTTCTTTGAGGTGAGTTGAGTTGGCTCCCTTATTGAAAAGTGATGAGCGAGCGATGGACATTCGACTGGGAGATGAGAGAGAAAGGGCTGTCTCGGGAACAAACAATCGCAGAGAGAAGGATAAAATGGATAACACGAAAAACCTTGCTCTTGTTGACAAAAAACGACGGAATAACATTGGCCTGTCCTTTTGCACGTCCAACACTCATAGTAACGATATCGATAATCGGAAGACAGAGATGTAAGGGTTACCTCGATGACTCTCATAGTTTGTTACATCCTGGTTGTGTGCATATGTTGCCCATAGTGGAGGAGGGGACAAAGAGCAAACAGTCGAGATGTTTGTTGTGGACTCGCTCAGCTCAATAGGTCGGATTGGCTGAAAATTGGTTTGGTTGCACACTGACTGTGAAGACAAAGAGATGCAAAAGAAATATCGTGCAACATGGCACAAGATGTTTTTTTTTGTTCATTTTTTTTTGTTGGGAGCATTTCGCCTTCGGTAGTAACAAAGAAGAGTGAAAATGGAAATAGGTCATAGACCATTGATACTTACTTGGCTAGACAAGACGATGTATCTCCACAGTGTACATGCACAGTGAAAAGAACCTCACTGTGCTCGGCCAATTATGCAAACGATTGGTTGTTTTTGATTTCGTGTTGCTGGTGCATGTTTGCATGCATTCACACGCCCATCGCAACCGATTCGCCTCTTTTTCACAAAATCAAATCAAGGGGGGAGGACAAGGAGGCAAGGAAAGGAAGACATGGAAGGAAGAAAGAGAGGTCTGTTCGCCAAAGAGAACTCACCAACATACTATACTCTCAGTGCCTTTTTGAGTGATGTGGTTGTCGAGTACTCTGTGGTTTTTGTGTTGTTTGTTTCTTGTCCTTGTTCCTATGTGTTATTGTCTCTCTCTCTTCTCTCTTCCTTTTTCTTTTCAAGATGATCTCCGTCCATCTTGTACTCTTGACGGTGTACCACATCACATTTAGGATCTCCACATTACAGCAGTATCGTCACCAAAGAGAAACCCAATTGTCCCATACATCCATTCTTCCACCCTATACATGGTTTCCAATACCATAGCTCTACAGCGATACGAACCTCCTTTATTTCGCGAAGGACCTTCCCTTTCTCCCCTCTTCCCTTCTCCCAGAGTCTCTCTCACTATCTCTTTCTCTTTCTCTCTCTCGCCCCTGTGTGTTGGCTCACCCATCAGCACCGGGAGAGAAGCACCCTACCGAACACGAACACGAACACGAACTCAAAACACAAACTAGTACACACTCCTAACAGCGCCTGCTATCACATAAGCCGCTTCGTGATTTGCTCCGATGGGCGTTAAAAGCAAAGTTCATAACTTTAGACAAGGTTCAAAAAAGTGCTCATAATCCGTCCCCACGGCAATGGATGGGTAGAAAAAAAAGCAAACTGCAAATGCAAATGCAAGGACGTCTACGTATTTGGAAACAAATGGAGTCTTCAATTGAGAAGTGTGTTCCTTGTTTGTTTTTTTTGTCAGGAACGAAAGCGAATGCAAAAGAACAAAAATAATACAAATCGAAAGTAAGGGGTGTCCAACTTCCGTTGACCCTCGACAAGTTCTTTGCAGTTTGTTTGTAGCACAGGCAGGTATGAAAAGAAATATATAAAAAAAAGAAAAGATCGAGAGCCTCGAAGCAATTTTCGACCCATGTTCGTGTCGAGGAAGAGACATGGGGGAAATGGGGAATGTAACGAAAAGGACATCAGTTCTCTCTCCAATTGCTCTATTTGTGCATATTGGGCAAAATCGCAATTCATTTCCCAAGGTCGTGTCTCCTATGCATAGCATACAGGAATAAAGAACCACCCTGTTCTTGGTCATAATATGAACCAGACACACACGCACGCGTCCCTGAATCCAAACCACTTCATTTCCGGACCTATGGATCATTTACTTTAAATGGGTTGCTTAGGTGATTATCGTGTCTCCAGAATCATAAAAAAAAAGAAAAGCAGTAGCATGGCAAGGATCCCAATTGGCATGAGTACCCCAACGCCCTTCCTAGTCATAGATTAATGAGAAAAGACATATTTAGAACCATCTTGGGTCTCGGCATTCTTACTACACACACGAGCACATCGTTCTCTTTCCATCCCGAACGTTGCAATACGTGGATATTAGCCTCTCAATTTTTTTTCCTGAGGGTAGGCGCATAATTAACTGCCACGCCACCAATTCTGCTTAAGGGTACTAGCACTTTCCATAACTCCATGTCTCATTCAGTCGTCTCATATTAGAATTTGACAACAGACTTTTTGTGGTGAATGAACCCGGTGCGATAGCTGTAGAGCGTCGGCGTCGTGCGACGATACAGAGAGATAACTGAGCGTCGGCGTCGTGCGACGGTACA
>KN042416.1:2306281-2393017 GCA_000739165.1 Podila verticillata NRRL 6337 | reverse complement strand
ACAACAACAACAACAACAACAACAACAACAACAACAGCAACAGCAACACCAACAGTAACGGACATCATAGCCACCATTCTTCAACCTCCTCCTCCTCCTCATATCACCCAAGCTCTTCCGGATACCTCCCTCCACCCATCCAAACAACGTCTTCTTACAATAGCAACAGCAATAACACCAACCACAACAACCACGCCTTCACGTCACCCTCATCGCCCGCTGTCCCTCCCTCGCCACTCTCACCCATCACCTACTCTACGTCATCCACATCCACATCGGGCCATTACGACTACGACCACCCCCAAGGACAATACTATCCACCTTACCCCAACCACCCCTCGTACCAGGAACACCACCACCCCTTGTAAGTTGACGTTGCGCTATTATCTCGAGGACGAGGGCGATGGAGAAGCAAATATGCGCCCGTATCGTGTCCACCAAAGAAAAAGAGAGATGTTTGTCTTTGTGTTCACAAATCGATGAGCACGAACTTTGCGTTTGGAGGGACAAGGGGCGGAGGAGGCTGTTTTTTTTTTTGCTTTGTGTCCTGTGTTGTGTGGGTGCAGAGAGAACAGATAGCGCGCATTGGAGGAGGAGGAGGAGGGAGGGGGAGTTCAGTACTACAACGACATGAGGAGACACAGTGCTTGGTGGTGGGTGCACTCTTTCACTGCGCTTTGGTTTTTTTTATTGTACAGGATCGATTCAAAGAAAGAATGGCTCTCGTCGTTTTATTTTTCTTTGGTTTTTGCTTTCAGGGGCGGTTGTTCATTGAAGAACACGAAAAGAAGCGAGATAACAAAAAAACTAAACTGTACTCGCATCGGGGTACACAACAACAATCATATCCATTGTGGCCAGTCTTCAATGGTCCATATGCAATCCAAACCGGCCAATGGAGACCCCAATTGTTCTTCGAGGGCACTCAAAGCCAACCACAACCCCCATCACCCACAGCAACGACAACAAACAATAGGCTAGCAAAGCTGACATTTGGGGGATGATGATGATATTCCAGAACGAGTTGCCATGGATCCTTAGTTGGACAGCATTACTTAATAATTTTCTTTTCTTTTTCTTTTTTTCTTTTTTTCTTTCACCCTTTATTTCCCGTAATCGCTCGACATTTACGATACAAAAAAAAACCACAAGGAGTCCCGCGACGGAAGGAAGCGGACACTACTTCTATGGTAGTCAACCTATCCCAGCAGGAAAAGCCGAGACTGGCGGCAATGGCTCGTACTCGTCGTCGTCGTCCTCCAGCCACTACCCAAGGTAAATGAACAAAATGGCACATCTCTCTACTACGTTAACATGTGGTCCTCCATCATCTTTTTCTCGTCTCCTTTTGGTTTTGGTTTTATTACGAGCATACCCTTTGAGTGTAGCCGAATGTGCGACGATGCAGGGATGGGGAGGAGGAGGGACCCACTGATTGCGATATCCATCAATTTTTTTATCCAGTGCAACATTCATCCATCCGGTACCAGGGTGGGGTTACCTGGTTGGTTCGACACAAACACAGCTGTGCAAACTGTATATCTTCCCTGAGAACGTAAAGTATGGTCACATGGGGGTGCATCAAAAAAAAATGTAAGGACACCAACTGGGAAGATAAAAAGTGGATGCGAAAGTCAAAGAGAAAAACTCTGTTTTCTTTGATTTGCGATTATGGTTGCTTGTGTGAGCATGCCAATGGCAAAGGGATGGACAAAAGGCCAAAAAGAAACATCGGCAAATCATTGTGTGTTTGCGTTTGCGTTTGCATTGCTCGAGTACATTCGTGTTTGTACTTTAATCGTCGTCTTTCTTTGTTTTCCAAACGCCGATACCTTCGTCGAGGCTGTGAACGATGAGGTTTCTCCCTTTTTTTCTATTGTTTTCAAGTGAGCCGCAGGTTGGACTGAAGTGAGTGTTACAAACGAGAGCGAGAAGGAGAGCGAGGTTCACTTCAAGGGAACAATGAAAGCAAGAAAAAAAAAAAGAAAAAAAAAAGGGTTGTATCGACCGATACAAAGTGATAGTTTCCCATGGCACGAATCCCATAGGTTGGTTGGGCAAGGGGGGGCGACAAGGTGTATAATTGCGATTTGAGAGCAGGAATCAACGGGGCACACTTTGTTCTTGAGGAATGAGAGTACATCGAGGACACAGAAAGCGCGGGTATGGCTTCCGTCGACTCTTTTATTTTCGCCTCATCTGTGTGAGTGCCTGTATGTGGTGTTGAGGCATGCATGGATGGATCAGATGCATGCAGTTACAAAACAAAGACAAAGACTACAAACGAGTCTTATTCGTTCGCTGTGGGCTGTTGTGCTTCTCTGTGTTCAGTTATTTTCTTTTTTATGTTTGTCCGCAGTACTTTCCCACCGCTACTGATCTGGATGGATGCTCGGTGTCTGGTTTGAAAGATATGCATGGTCAATGGTGAAGTCAGGGCAAGGACGGCACTTCCACTTCCCACTTTTCCCTCACCCACACCCTCACTCGCATCCCCTCCTCCTCGCCTCAGCCCACTCTCCTAAGAGTCCAGCCCTTTTTACCACTGTTGGAAAGATGCTTCTCTGTGTTCACGTTAATTTAGTTACTTTTTCTCTCGATTCTCATTGGCCAATCACACACATTCCTTTTTTCCCATGAGAGAGACAAACAAATATTATTTATGCTAGGAGAAACGTGAGAAAGTGAGAAGTGACCAATTCTTACTCATGTTGCCCTTGGCTTATGCTCACAAAACCTACACATAGGAACCATCCCTACTACAGCAATCACCACGGCAGTGTCGATGAACATCCAGACAGTCCGCCCTCGAGCATGCCCATCGGGGGCATGATGAGCAACGGAAACGGCAACGGCAACAGCAACGGCAATGGCAGCCACCACTCGGGCTACTACTCCACCTCGGCGCCTTCGCCCTCCATGGCCTCCCCCCTGGCAAGACCAAAACGAAGGTCTGAGGTCGTCGCCCACCAGGAGAGCCCGTATTTCTACCCAGCTCAGCAGCACCAAAAACTGCTCAGCTTGGACCAGACCATCAGGCAAGTTGGACACACCCCTCTAGTGCTGTATTCCAATATCGTTCTTGTTGTTCTTAATTGCGATTACCAAAAGGAGGTTTTCCTTCTTCTCCGTCCCAAATAACCTTGAGCCATGCATCTGTTTGAGGAAAGATGCGTCCGCCCCATTGAACCCCCGATCTCTCTCTCGCACTCTCTCTCTCTCTCTCTCTCTCTCTGCTTCCCCGCCTCTTTGACCCCCAAAAGCGGCCTAATTGTTGTTTTTTCGAACCACGTTTGTGCGCATACTCGCATACAAATACATACATACACACATCGGCACACATTGGCACACATGTACCTCGTCCATACAATTATGCTGACTGATATTATATTCTGGTACCTGTTCATTTGTATATACTTCACTACTTATAGCTACAACCTCAAGGTGTCCGCCAGAATCGACCGAGGCTTCTTCTTGGCTGCCAACGACTGGACTTGCTACCGCCGCAACTATTTCCAACTCAGCGCCTCCTTCTCCTTCCAAGAGGTCGACTCGATGATGCATCCGGAGCCACCATGCCTGATCGACCGAAATGGAGAGCTGCTTCGGGTCCGATGCTTCATGATTTGTATCGGCGCACAAATCCAAAACGGCGAAAAGATCATCGAGCTGGTCCAACATACCCCCAAGCGAGACAAGGGCCCCCAGATGACCCCACAGCCCACCCGTGTGCGTGCAGGAGGCGACTTGACTATGAGTTCGTCGAATATGAACCCCAATGTCATCACCTTTGAGCGTGTTCAGTTCAAGACGGCTACCGCCAACAACGGCAAGCGGAGGGCTGCTCAGCAGTACTACCAGGTGCACGTCGATCTGTTTGCTGAGCTCGAAGGAGGCGAGCTTGTCCTGGTCGCCAGTGCGTTCTCGGCACCCTTGGTCGTCCGTGGTCGTTCCCCTGGCCACTACGCTGACAATGAGGACTCTCACTTGTCTGTTTCCTCTCATGCCATGGATGGTCGGCATTCTTACAGCCGCAGCGACAGTACTGGAGGCGGACCCCTGTCTCCTGTTCCTGGCAATGGATATGCCCACTTTGGCGGCTACTCATACGGATCTTCCTATCCATACCAGTCGCTTGGCTCAGCGTCACATCTCGCTTCGCAGTCCCACGATGGAAACTACTACGACAGAGATGAATCATACCCGAGTAGTCCACTCTCACCACCAGGAGCTCACCAAGGAGGTAACAATGCGAGTCAAATGGGAGATCCAGCATTCAGTAACATCTCCCTGTTCGACTTTGTATTAATCTATTTTCTTATATTTCTATTCCGTGTGCTCTCTAGCATCCGTATCTCCCGATATGTACAGTCCTCCAGGATTCTCAGGACCTGAGAGTCCAACGTCCTTCCCTCGCCTCCCACACCTGCACAACCACGGATCCCATTACCCATACGGGTCGTCATATTCCCAATCTTACAGGAATGACTCGCACTTTGACCAGGATCACGAAACACAAATGGCAGGATTACGAATCCATTCTCCCACCAGTCCCATCCCTGGTTCTGCCAACCCTGTGGTGATGTCCGCACCATCGTCCCCCTCAGGCACGCCTCGAAGACAGTCCTTCAGTACTTCGTTGTTGTCCTCCAAGAAGAGCGAGCGTGGCGTAGGTGCCTCGGCCATTAACACTCGGAAGTCACGGTCGATCTCATTATCGGGCACAGTGGTGAGCAAGCGCTCGTCGAGCAAATCGCAGTCCATCAGGTCAGTGCCTCTCACACCGTCAAGCAAGGACCTTGGCCGGATCAGCGGAGGCGCTGTCAACGGCGGGAGCGGCGGCCTTGTTGGCGGCGCGCTGGGTCATGGCCACCATAGCAACAACGGCCACCATAGCAGCAACGGCCACCATAGCAGCAACGGCCACCACCACAGCAATGGTCACCACAACAACCATGGGCACGGTCTTGGATTCTCAAAGGACCGTATCCCAGAGTCTTTAATGGAAGATCCGAACGTCCTCTAATCAATGTCAGCAAAAAAAAAAACACACACACACACAGACACACCAAACAAGACGACAAAACTAAACAAAGCAGCGAAGTGGAGTGGGAGCACGCGACACATACCCTATTGATCCCCAACTCTGCCCCACCTACTAAGATACGCATAAAAAAAATAGTATATTAAAAGCAAGTCTTAAGAATTAAAAAAAAAGAAATACACGACGGGTCGCGCAGGTCGCACCAGTCTGACGTTTTCACACGATCGCCTTGTTGTCCTCTTCCCTCATGCTCCAATGTTTTGGTCCGCACTGAAATGGAAGTGCTGAGCAGTTTGGACAGAAGCAGTGAAGCAAATGGGACTGCTCTTCCTCCAGAGCGCGAATATTTAAGAAACGCGAGCTTATTTAATCACCTTTGCCATCAATCCAACATCAGCTCAACCATAAAGTTGTGCATTAGCAGGAGCAAGCAGGCACAGGAACACCCATCGCATTACCAGCTCAAGTTTAGGCGCATGTCGGGATTCATGTTAACAACATCACTTGCAGCCAAAGGGCTTACAGCCACGAATTCAGGCTCAAATGCATCAACGACGTCTACGGTACCACCTCGTCGTTCTCTCTTTGCAGCCAGTACGACCGGATCCAAACCATTCTTGAACGATACTATCGGCACCAGGGGCGCCAAGGACGACAATCCTTTTATCGAGCCTCCTGTGCGAAAGCTGTTCAAGCCAAGCGTGGGTTTGTCGACAGTACGTCAGGGTCCAGGAGGGGGTCAAGCAACATCCATATTCGGTCGCTCCAGACTCCTTCAGAAATCGATCACGGGGAAAAATCTATCAGTATCAACGTCTATCTCTAGCTCAGGACCTAGTTCGACGAGTACCGAGAAGGATAGCCAGATGGGAGCACGGAAGAATAACAAACAACGCCTCGTATTGACCAGAGTGTACCCGATCAACAGTTCGGCTCGATTTTCAGGTTCCAGTAGCTCGAACAACACATCTTCGGATCCAGCAGCCGTAGCAATGGAAACCCAACGTCCTATTTTCAATTCAAGAGCAACAAGTGTACCCACGCCAACGAGCAACTCTCCCGAGGAGGTTACAAACACAGACCAGATTTACTCGACTCCACTTTATCACCACCCGAGCACAACACCAAAGGCGCCACCACCAAACAAAGAATTCTACCAAAGTTTGTCCAAGGTTCCTGCTCCACGATTCCCCGAGAAGACTCACGACAACCCTCGGGAGAAGGATACATCCATGGAAATGGACAATATCTTGGGGCCGTCCGACACCCTTGCACACGATTCATCTCAAGGATCAATATTGCCACCAACCAACGTCATGGCTTTCGCTCGGAAATCAATCATGAAGCACGCTGCCTCGTCACCACATTCCATATTCCGCAAGTTTGACAAGAACAAGCCCAGTGCAGATACCCTACCGATTGAACCTGTCCACTCACCACAGGAAGCAAGTTTGGAGACAGAGGCGCCAGCAAAGCTCAATAGAAGTTCGAGGACGGAGGTTGATGGTCGCTCTACAATTGCTGTCCAGCTGCCAGAGCGTCGAACCATCCAGCCTTCGGATGGATTTTTCGTGTTCCAATCCCAACCCAGGCCCGATATCGCAGCTAAACACACAACAGAGACAAAGACCAAACCAGCCCGTTCTCGCCCATCCATCGAGCATCCTGTGCTCTCTCACAGTGTTCTCGACTTTTCCAAGCAACCAGACCCCCAAAAGAAGGACATTCCGAGCTCAGCGCCAATTTCAACCGTGCAGTATCGCTCCAAGCGCGTGGACATTTCCTCTGAATTGATCTTGAACTCTAGACCTACACTGGATCCCATTCCTCCGAGAGAGCCACAGTTGACTCCAGAGACATCGACGTTGGAGACGGACAACCTTGCGGCAGCACAAAAGTTCGACATCAGAGCGGCACTTCGCACGGTAAGGCCCCGAGATCGCAATACTATTGTGATATACTTGGTTGCAGAGTGACTATTAATACCAAAACAAGGATGCTAACATTCTCCGGCTTTCTGCGTCTCTTTTGCTACAGGATTCTGCGCGTTTCCAGTACAACCTTCCAGGACTCACAGCGACCTTGACGCCACCATCCCCACCTTCCAAACGCAGTTCGCCGTACTTAGTTCCATCAGCCCATGAACGCGAGGGTTTGCGGTTCAAGAGGCTGACCCAATTCAAGGCCAGGCCACTGGATCCAAGGGTCTTCACCAGTGCTGGCGATCTCGGTGTGCCCAAGATTGCCAAGCGGCCAGTCACGGTCCCAGTGTCACCCGTCTTTAGTCGTCGGAGGGTCAAGAAATCAGTTGCAGCTGGATATGTCAACACGGCGGCGGCCACTCGGCTGAAGAACGTTATCGGGGCAGCGAAAGCAGAAGCACATCAAGGTGCCAAACCGATCTTGAAAGCAACAGCGCCAGCTCAGACATGGGAGGGCCCACAAGCTTCAGTGCCTTCAACGTCGGCCACAACATCATCTAGCCATGGGTTAAAGGCCAAGAGTCTCCGACGACCAACGGTACCGACGCGCCCTGTCCCGTTCCAGTTTGCGACCTCGGAACTTCAGCGAAAGCGAGCTTTGTTTGAACCTACGACGGCAGAGCCTAGGAGAGAGCTGGAAACCTTTGGTTCGTCGCGGTGATGTTCTCCAATTGTTATATAGGATCTCCAGTAAATTCCCCGACTACATCGATAAACTCGCTAAAAAGAAATACCGCGTAAAGATACACCAATGGGTAATCAAAGCCAAGAGCGAGAAGGTGTTTTCCGCTTTTGAACTCCCTCTAGTGAAAAACGCCTAAAAAACAAACAAACATGCGGGCGTAGCATGGACATGCATGTTCTCATCGAGACAGAGGGGGAAAAAAGGGACGAACAGACTCCGAGGTCACCACGGATGCGCCTCGGACAAAGCCAGGCCGATTTTTTTGTTAGCTCCGGCGGCCACACGAGCACCCAGATCAAGGGCTTCATCAGAGAAAAGAGCCAGTCCCCACGACTTCAGTTTCTTTCATTATGACGCCCGGCAATACAAAGATCAGACTTTCATTCGCAAGAGTGGTTCCCCGTCCTTCCTCTTCCCTCGTTGCGCCCCTATTGGAGGTCTTCTCCCTCGTTCCTCTCTCCAGAAGGGATATTAGGGCCGTGCATCTTATCCCACTCTCTTTCTTTCTTTCTTTCTTTCTTTCTTTCTTTCTTTCTTTCTTTCCTTTTATTCTTATTCTCATTCCCACAAAACACCAAACCCCATCAAATCCACAAAGACACCTTTACACAAAAAACAAACAAAAAACAAAATGCTTTTCGTCTGGCTGGCAGTGATCCTGCCACCCACACTCGTCTTTGGCTATGTGGCCCTCTCGGGCCTCTTCCTCCTACTCCGCTCGGGGCTCCAGAACCCTCACTCACGTATGACCGCGCCTTTACTCGTGTTCCTGATCATCATTTCGGGCTACCTCCTCTCTTTTCATGAGACCTCCCGACCCCTCTGGAAGCAGGTTGGCACATTTGTCACCCAGATCCTGCTCCAGCTCGGCTCTATCGCGTCGGCGTCGGCGTCCTCGGCTGCTGCAATGAAGGGCCATGAGAACAATGACTGGCTCGGGGAGAGTACCAATGTGCTCCTGCCGGTGATTGAGAAAAATGCGCCCCTGAGCCACTTGATTGCCGTGGTACTTGGAGTGTTCATGTCGAGCTTTGTGACCTCGATGACAGACTCTCTCAAGAAGAGAAGGATCCCAGAGTATATGTAAGCGTCTTTTTCTCTTGTCTATGAAAGTGAGAGAAAAAGTACATGTGTCTTTGCATTGAGTGGGTGCCACTGCACATGTGCTTTGTTCAATTGAACCATTCTCAGGAATGACAACATTCACAACTCACAGCAAAAGCGACCTTAGCCGCATACTGGACACGACTAGTCAACACTTGCCAATTGATGCATACCTCTTTTCTCTTCTCTCGGCTGAAAAAACACTAAACAGGTACTCCTTCGCCGATACCTCTTTCCGTATTGTGCTCAGTCTCGAATTCTATCTGGGCACTGTCCTCTGGTTCCGATTCGGCTTGGCCCCTGTCCTGGCCTATCTTGGCCTAACAGAGTCCAGGGCCGCCAAAATTGAGTGGATGGGCGCCCTGGTGCTGGGCTTCTCCCACACGGTCGCCTTTTGCTTTGGCAACTTTTTGTTCCAGGACTATGGCCGGCGTGGATTCGACAAGAAGCCCGAGCATGCTTTTATCAAGTATTACTCCATCTACGGATCTATCTTTGTCATTGGCAGGATGGCCAGCCAAGTCCTGTGTTCACTGAGAAGTGAGTCGATGAACACCCACATCTTGCAGGGAAAACAAATGGACGAGATTAGAGTTGAACCACTCTTTTGTCCACTTTTGAGCTAACCAAAATCTGCCCCTGCATTGTCTCTTTTTGTTTGGCGACTCGCGTTTTTTCAATACTTTCCAGCATGCACTCGCGACGGTGAGGCTCTGTTGATGTTGGCCATCTACTTTTTGGCGTTCCTGCACGTTACCATTGAGAACGAGACATTCCATGTAAGTGTCGCACATCCACACGCACATGCCTCCATCCATCCATCCAAAAAAAAAAAAAGGTCCAAAGATCTCGGGTGTGCCTCTTTCACGATGTTTTTGTCAACACAAATAAGCAAAAGCCTAATGTGTCGGATGGACCTTGGACAAGTGCTTTCGCCCCCTTTGTTTCTCGCGCACTGATAGCGCCTTTCCTCGTTCGCTCTCTCCATGGAAAAACGCGACAATAACAAACCCCCGATTGCCTCACATTTAAATGTTTTCCTTTTGATCCCGGACCTCTTCATTTTATAGAACGTGGTCTGGCCCTTGATCACGATCGGCAGCTTTGCCGTCTTCTTTCTGGACGCGTATCTCATGCCCCTTCTCGCCCAGACTATCAATTTCCTGACCGCTCCGACCATGTCGACCCCGCCGATCCTGGTCCTGCTGGCCTGCTTGGCCGGCGTGTGTTTGCTCCGCTACCTCGAGACACCCGCCAAGGTCGAAGATGCCCCCGTATTCGAGCAGATCCACGACCAGAAACGCCGCGCCGGCAGATTCCCGCCCCCATACCCGAATGGATGGTACAAGCTTGCCAAATCAGACGATGTTAAACCAGGGCAGGTCATCAGTGTCAATGGGCTTGGACGTTCGTTCGCCGTGTTCCGTGGCGAGATTGATCACGAGATCCATGTCCTGGACGCCATGTGCCCACACTTGGGAGCTAATATTGCGATCGGAGGCGAGGTCGAAGGGGATGCAGTCAAGTGTCCCTTCCACGGATGGAAGTTTGATGGCACGGGCCAATGTATCGACATCCCATACGCCAAATCGATCCCGACGGTGGCACGCACCAAGCCGTGGACCCACCGTGAGTTTACGGGCATTATTGTGATCTGGTACGACGCCGAGGGGCGTGATCCCATGTATGAGCCAGTCCCGTTCCCGCTGGCCGAGGGCACTTATCGAAAAGTTGGTTATCGTCTGGGAACATTGCCGATGCACATCCAGGACTTTGCTGAGAATGCTGCAGATTGGTAAGGAGGGGTTTTATTATTGTGGGATACAGGCTTGGTAATGCTATGTCATCGTTTTGCTAACGCATCAAACGTTTGCCAAATCGGTTTATTGCAGGATGCACTTCAGTTTGTTGCATGATCGACTTTCAATCCCGATCCTGGACCGATTCTTTTACATCAAACACAAAACCAAGTGCAACTACGACCCAATTACCAACCCCTACAACTTTGTTTTCAACGACTACCCGACAGTGCACTCGATCTTTAGCGACGATCCGATCGAAGCCGCCGAAGCCATGGCACAGGTTGAGTTCACTGGACCCGGTGGCCTTGTCTACTTCCGCTTCTTCACCCCCCGGGGCCAAGTGGTGATCATCAAGTCTTTCCTGCCTGTGGGTGAGAAGGGCCTGCAGCTGACAATGGAGGACGAGGCCTACGCCGAAAAGTCGGTGCCCTACCTCGTGGCTCGGCACATTGTGCGCGAGGCCAACAAGGCCTTTGACGATGACATCTTTGTCTGGCGCCACAAAACGTACCTGCATAAGCCGCTCTTTGTCAAAGAGGACTCGTCCGTGAAGCAGTTCCGGGACTATTACAAGAAGTTTTATTCGGCTAATAGTCGCACCTACGCTCACGAGACTCTGGATTGGTAGGGGCTTTAGTTCCCTTTACTATTCAACTTTTTTTTTTTTTCCTGTGCTCTGTGGTACTTTTTTTCTTTGGTGCGTCCCTTCTCGACCTTGGGAATAGCTGCAGGGGAAACACATGTATTCACACAATGGGTCCCATTTGCAGCGTGTGTGAGTGTGTTTGGGATGAATAAATATCAATGAATTATCCCCGCATGACGATTGTCTTTTGCCAAACGCCATTTTCACTTCAAACTCTCTTTAGCACATGATTGGGGAATGTGGAGAGAGAGAACGAAGAAAAAGAAGAGCCGAGCGATGGGTTGCACAAAAAACGAATGCGAATGCGTTGGCAGCCAACCACAGGTCGAGAGCTTCTGTCCTTTGGTGGTCCCTGACAAACATATCGAAGCTATTGGCTGACACTCGCTTACCCATAAAGCTGCTTGGGAGTTGGGACGCCCCACACGGATAACCACTGGCCAATTTGTCCGTTGCGAAATAAAAGCCCGCTTGCACGCTTCGCCAATAGCTAGGACATGAGCGAGGGAGGTGAGCGTGCAATGAAAAGCGACTAATGCAAGAGAAAAAGTAAACTCTTCAAGTGACAAAGGTTCACTTCTTTTTGTTTCTTTCCTTGTCTCCCTCTTTCTCTCTTTTCCTTTTCTTCTTCACTCCTCTCCTCTTATCGACCCCTTCACTCCACCCCTCTTGTACATATCACTCACCCACAACACGCACACAATGAGAATCTCGACAGCCATCACCCTCGTTGCCACCACCCTGGCCCTCCTCTCCTCCACCACCACCGCCCGCCTCACCGAGCAGGAGCGCCGCGCCGTCGAGCTTCTCAACCCAGAAAACCCCAACTACTGCCCCGCCTGTATCAAGAAGGCCATGACCAACCACTTCCCACACGCCTGCCCCGCGAACCTGCCCGATTACAACGACCCCAACCGCACCGCAGGGCCTGCACCGACCGAGATGCGCTGTGTCTGCGTGGCGTTCCACGACCTGCACTGGATGAAGAGCGATTGCAGCCGTGAGTGTACGTTTGTGCGGGACGAGAGGGCGATGACCACGTTTGTAAAGCCCAGCCAGATGAAGGGGTGTGAGGCCTTTGTGGACTTTGAGACGGGCGAGGCGCTGGAGAAGGAGGGGATGGCAAGCAAGGACCCGGCGCACCGGCCGGTGGTGTATGAGCAGGATGAGGACGACAACGAGGACAAGGAGGTGGAGAAGAAGGAGGAAAAGACAGAGCAGGATGAAGCGAAGGAAGAGACAAAGGCTGAGGAAGAAGTCAAGGCAGAGGAGCCCAAGGAGGAGATCAAGACTGAGCCAAAGATCGAGGGGAACGTTGAGAACATTCACGAGGAAACCAAGAAGGAGGCCAAGGAAGAGGCCCAGGATACCCAAGCCGAGGAGCCCAAGATTGAAGAAGCCAAACCAGAGGACAAGGCAGAGGAGGCTACGGAGATCAAGGAAAGCAGGGATGAGCTGTAGTCTGGCACTACTCATCCATGCATCCATGCATCGCATCTTTGGATGTGCACCATAGTAGAGAAAAATACAACAAGGAAAATGAAACTTCAAAAAAGTTGACTGATATTCTACATTCCCCGCATTTATAAGATTTGGCCCCATTTTGCCCGAAAAAAAGTGGGAAAGTGGGAAGAGTGGGGTGTGTGTGCTGAACATGGCCTAGAGCACAATGAACGGTGAAAAAAAACGGCGATCACTCTTATTCTCCGTGACCGTGGTAGACAGAGTCACTTCTTGGTCGGAAGAAGAAAGAAAAGTATAAAGGACGACAGATTCCATTCATCAACTCTACATTTTCATTCCATTTGTTCTCATTTACCCATCACCTCTCTCAGCCTCACACCCTCCGACCTCAACACAGTCATACATATCCACCCGACGACACATATACCCTATCCCCCTTTATACATCCTACATAATAATGGCTGTCACCGCAGACATCTTTTCATTTCGCCCAGTACGTATAATTTTCAGGCACCTGTACTCCCCTACAGCACTAGATCGATCTAATTCAACACTATTGCGAACATAGGCTGAGCCCAAAGAGCTCGACATCTTTATTGACATCCTCGAGCGCGCCGCCGAGTGGATGGTCGCCAACAAGCTGAACCAATGGATTCCCGGCTCCTTTGTCGCCCCCAAAACCCGTGCCCACATCGAGCACACCATCTCCCTCGGCAACGCCTTCTTCATTATCAAGAACGACTCGACCTCGACCTCAGCACCAAGCTCTGGCAGCATCATCGGCACCTTCACCCTCAACTACACAGACAGCTTTGACGAGATGCTGTGGAAGGACCTGGTCGAGGACTGGACGGATGCTGTGTACTTGCACCGCCTGGTGGTCGAGCGCGAGTATAAGGGCTACGGCCTGGGGCCCAAGGCACTGATTTTTGCTGAGGTCGAGGGGCTCAAGCGAGGCAAGCACTACTTGCGCTTGGATTGCATGGCGGACAACAAACTGCTCAAAGCGTACTACCGCGAGAAAGCACAGTTCAAGGAGTTTGAGGATTACCCTGGCGAGCGCTTGTTTGGTCGATTCGAGCGACCCATCACTGCAACTCTTGCATAGACCAAAATAAAAGCTCATCTAGCTGCCACGAGTGTCCATGTATGTCGATTCCTTATCGTGCCTTTATTCCATTCAACCGTTTTGATCTGTTCTTGAACATCTAAAACTTTGAAGGAGAATGGTCCTTCGTGGGCAGATGGACGAGAGTGAAACGAACAAAAGAAAAAGTATCAGTGCGTTGTACCAATCTCGGTTTACAAACATCGCCATTGAGCTTCATCCTTGCTTCTATAGCGCTGTGGTAGGCTCGTGTCATTTATCTCCATGTTACATGGTGACGATAAGCGCAAAGTTAATGTCAAGCCTTTACCACAGCGCTACAGAACAAGGATAAAACTAATGGCGATGACTATCGCTCGTAACATCGGGTTCGATAGAGAAACAGCGACTTAATTCGTTTTTTGTCATCCACCTGCCTAGGGAAATGTCTTCATCTAGTTGCGATCGGTCAGGAGCAGAGTAAATAGGCGACAGAGAAGATTGTGAACTAAATAAACGTACCTGATACTCACTACAATGTGTGCCCCGAACGTCGATCATCCATACGAGAGATCTGTCTTCTGTCACTCCAAAAGATGGCTGAAAAGAACACGCTTTTCTTATTTCATTCACTTTTGGAGCTGACTGTAGCCTGGCTTGTCCATAAAAGAGCATCGCGGAAACGAGAGATGGACAGAGAGACATATATCTGATTGATAGTGCTGCGGTTCGTGGCGCAGAAAAAGAAGCAAGGGGTCTGTGGGCCTAAAAGAAACATATTTTTTTCATCTTTTATTTCACCTCTCTTCCTCATTCTGAACCAGCTCATACCCTCCTCGGTCTCCAATCTCCAATCGTATTGCATTCTCTCGCTGTTCTCCATATTCAAATGCCATCCACCACCGCTGCATTGATCGAAGGAGCCATCTTTGAGTTGGACGACTTTGAGCTGGACGAAGGAGACGACGACGATTACTTTGACGATGTCCAGGTTGCGCCTCGAGTCCACATCAAGTCCAAGCCAAGAACCCAGCGCAACAAGGCCAAGACAGCTATAAAGCCAGAGCCGGTCTGCACCCGTTCCCTCATCTTCCCGCACGAGATCCTCGAGCATGTCTGTGAGCACCTGTCCCAGGCCACCCTCCGCTTCTGTGCCAGCCTCGTCAGCAAGCAGTGGCACATCGTCTGCAACCGTTTCATTCGTCGCGTGGGCGTCTGGAAACCTCTCGCCGACGACTACCAGAACGCACTGCTGGCAAAACTCCCTACTTTGAACGCACTCGAATGCTGGGCCGTGTTTGATCCTGATATTGTTGAAAGGGACAACAACATCCCATTGTCACAGCACCGTATTGCATGGGAATACTTCTTCTCCAAAGCACTACAGTCTTTCGAGCATGTCGACCAGTTGCCTCCATCTGCACCACATTGCCTCCTCCACCATATCCGAGATTTCTCGGTCCGGTTCAAACACAGTGCCCTGGATGCACACGCGGCCATGCTATCGATTCTACCCGGACTGCGACTGCTGCACACGCTCAACATTCAGTTTGAGAGCTATGGTACAGTGGCTTTGTTCACGGTCTTGAATAACTGCCCGTTCCTGGTTAATCTAAACGTCCGAGCTATTGCATACAACATATCGCACGCTATTCACGGTGATGCCGCGGACGAGATCGAAATCCTTCCTCCTGCTCCGCCCACGCCTGTGACTGGCACTAGCGGTGCTCTAGTAGGGCCTCGTAAGGCGCCACCAAGGCCCGTGTATCTGCAGCGCTACCGCCTCATCAACCTTACGCTTCACGGCCTGGTTATCAACCAATCCGTCCTGGAGCGTGTGGCGACAACCTGCCCAGATCTCAGGAGTCTCCGTGTTTACGAGGCAAACAAGAGTGTCTGGAAGTCGGGAGTAAACGTCGCCGAGCCTTTGAACCGGTCAGAGATGATGGAAATGATCACGGCACAGTGTCCCAAGATCGAATGGATCCATCTATCCCTCTGCATCACCTCTGACCAGCTGACCATGGACCTCAAGACGAGCCATTGCCAGGCACACAAGTTTCTGGCGCTGCAGTGTTCAGAGCACTTTTGGAGCGAGCCTTCGCTCAGCTCACGGGCGATCCTACACGGTATTACCGTCCTGGAGATACCACGTTGCACGAGCGCCACCTTCAGCTCACATGCTTTGGGCCTCATCCTGCGCCGCACTCCGAACCTGCAACGGCTGGATGCGAGTGGCGTCCACTTTGACACAACACAGCTGGCTTGGGAGCCTGTTCCCAATGTTCCAGAGCCCAAGAGCAAGCGAGAGGCCAAACAGCTCGCAGCAAAAGACAAACGAAAGCAACGCGAGGCACGCCAGATCGCGGCTCTCCAGGCCGCAAAAGCCGCCGTCGCCGAAGCAACGCTCTGTCCCTTTGGTGGGCAAAACATTCCCATGCACTGGAACTGTCAAGGGCTGAGATCACTGCGTATCCGGACGTATCATCAAAGTGTCAACATGGACGATAGTCTGTTCAAGTACTTGGTTCGGTACTGCCCGCTGCTAGAAGAGCTGCATCTGTGGATCATGTATTTCCGGATCGGCCAGATCGTCAAGTTCCCAGATGTCAAGACCGCTCGTTCGACTTTGGGGGCAGCCAAAGGAAGGAAGGGACACTTCAAGGAGACAGAGCCTGAGCGAATCGCGAGCAGTATCGTGTTGCTGAATGATCTGATCCATATGCGGCACCTGTCCTTTGCCGTCAGCGAGCTTAAAGGGATCCTGCAACCCTCAGACTTTGAGTTCCTGAGGAAAACGGAGGCACCAGGAACAGCGCTTGATACAACTGTCTGGCCCCACCTGGAGTCGTTCCATATCCGCTGTGGCAAGATCGAGGTGCACCAGAGCTTGCGCTCGATTACCTCAGTGGTACACGAGATCCGACCCGCGGTAGAGTTCCGTATCAAGATAGACCCGTCAATCCATCTGTTTACTTGGCTATAAGAGAAATCATCCTCATAAATTCAAAGACAATTAACGACATGTGAAAAAGTCCTATACATTTTGTTTTATTGGATGTCTGCATGGTCGCTTCCCTCACATGAACATGTCCATGTATCCTGGAGGCGGCGCCTCATCATTGTCGGGTTCTCCAGAGAATGGAACCCCGCGTCCAGAGCCTCGACCTGCTGGACCCTGCCCTTGTCCTTGCCCTTGACGGTGAGGATCCTGATGGGCAGTGCCTGCGCCTGGAGCGTTACCAGCGCCTCCGTGGCCTCCAAAGGGTCCGATCGGATCAAATCGTGCGCCAGGAGGAACAGATCCTCGAGGGAGTGGCTGTGGTCCTCCATAGATTCCACCACCACCATTGCCACCGCCAGGGGGTCGGCGGAACATTGGATGGTTGGGACCCACAATCATGCCGCCGCCAGAGCTGCCACCAATGCCGCCACCAAATCCTCCGAACCCTCCTCCTCCAATGCCACCAAGGCGTCCTCCAAACGGATCCAGATCGTCTCTGCCAATGTTGAACGGGTTATGGGGTCCTCCACCCATGCCGCCATATCCTGGATCCTCCGCCGAGAATGGATCTCCGAAAATAGGAGGTCGAGGGTACCCAGGTCTTGGCAGTCCCCCAACTCCGGGCATCCTCAAGGGGTCGTTGTCTGGGTAGTAGTCGGGTTGCTCGCCACGTCCACGTCCTCTGCCTGTGCCTGTGCCGGAAGTGGTCGAGCCTTCGGTTGTGGTGGACGGCACGCTCTCCTCCTGGTACCCGGGCTTTGTCAGACCTGGGATGAGCTTCTGAATAATGCTGATCTTAAACTGGCTGATCAAGTCGTTGATTCTGGATCGAGAAATGAATCCGTTCCAAAGTGGGTCGCGCTCCTGGTCTGTGGCAGTCGAGAAGGGGAAGTAGGAAGCCGAGGTAAAGTCTTTGACTTGCAGCTCCAATGAACAGATCTTGCTGCTCTCGATGGCCGTGCCGTGGATGACAAACTTGTGGGCCATCCGAATGCACTTGATGAGGTAGTTGAGCTGAGAGTGTGAGTGCGTGTATCGGAAGGAGTAGCTCTCCGAAGACGCGTTCCATCTGGCGGGGAGCGCGTTCGATTTGGTCGTATCTATTGGTAGTGATTGGAGAGAGGGCGCGTCAGTACGACGGTGTTTTTTGTGTGTGTGTTACGCCTATTGCAAAGGAGATCCAGATCCATATTTTTGTTTTCTATACCATCCATCGTCTTGCGCTCGTTTTCCAGTGAATCATCCTCGCCCAATCCAACCAAACGGAAGTCAACGGCGGTCATGATGGCGTGTGAAAGGGCAGCAAGTGCTTCATATTCAGATGCGAGCACCGTCGTTGATGGTCGTGAGGATGCGGATGCTTCTGTTGTGGTTGCTTCCGCGGGCGTGGTGCTGGTGGGAAGAAGGCTCTGCAGCAACTTGAGGACCGTGTCACAATCCAGCAAGTTGGATGTGCCGGCGGCAGATTGTGATGGGCTTGACATTGTTCGCGTTTCTAGTTGTATCGTGGCAGTCGGTAATGTCGTGTGTTGTAATAAGGAGAAGGTGGACAAAGAACCCGATTTTTAAAAAGGCAAGAGAAACGAATGAGGAGAGGAGCAGCCATTCAATTTCTTTTATGCTCCAATGCCAAGCCCACTTCGCGAGCACACGCAAGTGTCTCTTTTTGGAAAGCGGACGGCGAAGCAGCAATCGAAGCACACTCGGACTGCTTTTTTTTGGAACGAGTCAAAAAGGCGAGGACCATGTCCTTGCATCCATTTTCTTTTCTTCACCGCAACAGAAACACCGAAATCAAATGTCGTTTCAGCCCCAACGATCGTTTGGGCCGGTCAAGCCCTGGTTGTTGGCGAAGAACATCCCAAAGAAGTGCGTTTTTTTGTGTGTTGGTTACCCTTGGATGGACATTATACTGGATTGACAATTTATTAACAATCTGATCCCTGGGAATTCATGTTTCAATGTATGTAGAGTGTCCGCCGTGCGACTGTCCAATGTTCTGGGACTCGGCAGGGATGACAAGTTTTTCGACAGAGCTTCAGAGAGCAGCGATGCGGAACTTGTGAGAGATATCAAGATCTCGCTGTTCGAAGCTACTGTGCCACATTGCATGTCTATCATCGCGTAAGAAACTTTTGCAAGCCCCACATGGTGGCTAATCTTCTATAACCGAACGCAGACAACTAGCTCTGACGATATAATTTCTTCCGCTTAGTAAACATAACTACACAACCTTGGAAGGAACCGTCATCAGGATTGAGCTTGCGCCACTCGCAAAGTACAACGATATGCATGAAGTCTACGTCGAGGTTGGTGCCGAAGTAACCCTCAAGGTACGGCACTTGGTCATAGCTATATTCATATGATGTATAGTTGATTCTAATACTTCTTCGCACATCAACAACTAGGATATATTCGATCACTTCAGTCGCTGGGGATTTGTTGCAGGAGGTATGCGCTGGTTTTGATTGCGGACGGAACACGTCGTCTTATCCCCGCAAACAACTCACGCTCTTTCTGCTCACACGCCTTTTCTTAATCATAGTTTTCAGGAAGGAGATCAAACCAGGACAACCCCCACCTTCTGAATCTGGACCAATCCAATACCACGTTTTCTTCACCACAAAGCAGGCGGCTTTCGACGCGAGACAGGCGATCATCAAGCCTGGAAGGGATGCAAGAAGAGTGGTGAGTGTACAAGGAAAACGTCTCACTGGATACTACATTATAATGGGTGCTGACGAGTTGTTTTACTACGAACAGAAATACATAAAGGATCACGACGTCAAATTCATCTGGATCAAGAACGTTGGGCCACAGGTACCGGATTTCTGGGTGCCGCCTGTCATCAAAGGGAACGTCATTGCAGTGCCAATCAATGTGGCATCAGCTGCGTCAGCATCAGTTGGCCGAGCGGTCACCGTAAGTTTTCGTCAAGTGGAAACGGATAGAACCTCCATCTTTCAATGCTAATAACCTATTGTCATGGATCTAGTACGGAGAATCACGCCCGATGCCTTCCAGAGTTCCTCCATCTAAACCAACGCCAGTCGTAGCTCCTTTGCCACCCAAGCCTTTCAACGACACTCCCGAGACACAACGAGCGAAACATTCCCAGGACAAATCTCCAGAGAGAAATATTTTTCAGCCAGGACAAATCAAGCCAAGGAACTTGATCCCTCCAAGGTCATATCCACAACATCAGAGCCCTGCCAAGATCCACGCGGACTGGTGCAATAGCGCGTTTGTCGCATACGAGACACTCTACAATATGTCCGCTCGATCCGACCAGGGGAAAGTTTCCATTTCATCGATAGCCTGGGGCTCACAGCTCGACATCTCCACGTTCCGGATGCATTACGGTAAGATAGCAACACGACAGGGCACCACGATATCTACCTCCCCTTCCCTTCCTTGTCTCTCAAGACTTGAACACATCATCTAATTCGCAAACTTTCCATTCAATTTAACAACACAATAGGCTCCAAATTTACAGCTGCCATTGAACCGAAAAAACCGGTTCCTGTGGTATCAAGCTCAACAGTGGAGATGAGGCAATATGGCGACAAAGACTCTGCGGCGGAAGTACTGTCCATCCGTCACCTCGGCAAAGTTGCAGACCATTCTGATGTAAGTTGAGAACAACACAAGAAGTTTACTCTACGTCGCCTCCCTTTTGTGATATGAAGGATGTGAAGATATGAAGAAAATGAAAGCTGATTGCCTTTGTGGAATATTTATCGACATTTAGGCATTTACTGAGGGCATTAATATGACTTCCAAGGGCACAATTTTGTCGATGAAGTAAGCTTAAGCGAAATGGCGACTCCAAATGGTAATGGAAGCTGTATGCATATGTTTTTTTTGATACTCCCTTCTTCTGTTCGATAGATGTCTGGAATCTGGACACTTGGTTACCTCGACAGAGCAGCAAGGCCTTCATGTCTGGGACATGAAGGAAAACACCGAGAAGGGCAGGGCCCCAATCGTGTTGTAAGTCCTGTGCCTTGTTTTTTTTCGAACCCAAGAGAGGATGTGGTTAACGCTTCATTAACTTACTACTTTCTGTAGCCTTGAAGGGAAAGAACAGGACAAAAATCTTTGGTTGGATGTGAAAGGAATGGACGTCGTCTCAGTTGGTGAGTTACCTTTCTGCCTTTTTCATGTGTACGACATTTGCCACCGTTCTTACTATAACTTTTACTCCCAAAATTGATGCTTCTCATTAGATCGCGATGGCGTGTTGGCCAAATGGGATCTCACGAGAGCGGTCACCAGTGATTCCAAATTTCGTAAGAGCGAGCCAACAGTGTTTTTATGCTACCCATCTTGTTTAACTAGCCATGACTAACATATGCCGTTATTTTTCACCGTCATCTCCCCAGCCCTCCCCGAAGACAAAACTATTGCAATTGACGGGCAGTACAAATTTTATTCATGCTCCGTTTCGCTTCATTCGACCGATTCAACCGTACTCACGGTCTCTGATCGCCACTCACAAGTTATTCGATGGGATATGAGAGCAAACGGACCCGTTCAATCGTCACTCTCATGTATGAGGCGTACAAATAGGGACCCTAACGATAGGCGCTTCAGCATCAGAGGCAACAAACTGAGAACAGCAATACCCCACCCTTTGACCGGCTGCGAATGGAACCCACATAACCCGCACGAGTTCATGACGACAAGTGTGAATGCCATTCGGATCTGGGATGCCAGGAAGATGAGTGACGATGTAAGTAAAAGCAAAGCACCCTAATCTTTGAGTGGACATTTGTCGTTTGGTCTCATGTTTGCCTAATTGTCTCTTGTGGTACTTTCAATACTGTATAGGTGCACTGCCGATTTTATGATATCGGCGACAAGATCCAGAAGGCCCAGTGGTCGCCACATAAGCCCGACGTATTTGGCATTTTGGGTCAGGATGGTCTTCTCCGGATAACCAAGCTTCAGATACCACCGAGCCCTCCATCCTACCTTGAGGAACTGAACTCGGAGGACCTCTTCATCCATTTGGGCCATACGTATGTTGTGCATTTACCAGGTTTGGATTTTGAGGGCCTTTTCACGTTATTCTCATTCTCACGCGGATCCTTTTTTTTTTTTAATTGTTTTTTTAGCTTATGCGTCACGGATTTCGCGTGGTGCCCATACTTGGAAGATGTCATCTGCACCGTGGCTGCAGGGTTCGACAAAGAACCCGGTGGAATCCAAGGTACAACACTGCCCTTCCTTGCCTTGGATAAAAGCGATGCTGTTTGCAGCCAATTCATCCCGAGGTTCATTCACTAATCGTTTTCCCACTTTTTCCGTCAATAGTCTGGAGACCACGAAACTTGTACGATTTAGACGATAACGAGGAGCCCTAGGTCTTGAACCAAAAAGGAAACGGTTTCATGGCGCCGTGCGCTTGAACCACATTGCATATTTTTTTTTTCCATTATACCTTTTTATCCGCAACACATCGTACTTCATTCACCAGCAATAGCAAACCGAAGAACAAATCTAGCAATAGAAAACTTAGCAAAAGCAAACCTAGCAAAAGCAAAACCAGCATGTAAAACAATGATTCTATTCAGCTTTATGACTTGGGCTTGCGCCACTTTTCTACGTATGTGCCTGCTTGAGAAAACACCAAAAATGTAGTCGCGCTGGCTGGGGCTGCTTTGAGTAAGCCGGGAAGCAGTCCCTTGTAGAGTGCCAGGTACCCTTCTCGACGCGCAATGTGCACCATGCACTTCCATACGGTCGCGGGCAGTGCCTCAACCTTTACCGATTGCGGAGAAAATACACTGGCGTTGATCTTTTGTTGCTCTGAGCCCTGGATCTGGAGCCGTTTGCGGACCATATCCAGGGGGTACACGCCTGTCTTTGAGATTACTCCGGACAACGCTCCACAGAGCAGATCCTCCAGCCCTAGTAGTACTTGGCCCATAGATTTGGTCGACCCTTCTGATGATGTTGTTGCTGATGGAGCTTTTGAAGAAGAGGAAGAGCTGGAGTGTGATGCGAGGTTGGCTTTGTTCTTCATCCATGCTGTGAGGTGTTTGAGAGTGTCGTACGATCCAAACATGATTCCCATATATGGGATGACCTGAATGAGTGCCGGAGACATGCCGCGGTAAAATCCAGGGATACCGTCCTGTTTAAAGATATGTCGACACGCCTGAATGATGCCTGTGTACACCTATAGATGTTTATCGCCATTAAGTCAAATTATAAAGCCTTCCAATTTCCTGTGCTCGCAACGTTTCGCTTCTTCTGTACCTTCACATCGCGCTGAATGGCAAATCGAGTCCGCAACAGATCGAACGGGTAAGTGCAAGCAGTGGCAATGATGCCAGCATTAGCTCCGGCGATAAACGACTGGATCGCGGATGAGCTGGCAATGACAGAAACTGCGCTCAGTGGTGCGGCCACTGTTGCTGTGGCTCCTGGGATCTTGGTAGTGGCGGCTGCCGAGTCCTTGATTAACGCCGCTTTCTCTGCCGACATTTTGGCAGTCTTGGCCAGAAGCAGCTTTGTTTGTGAGTATACCAAAAATTGGATGCCGCTGTAGGTGAGGTAGAGATATTCTGCAGCCATGTTTCCTTTCCACAGGCCCTAGAGTTTCGTCGGGATTAGTCAAGAAGATATATAATATTGTTAAACTGAACTATCACTCTTGGTAGTTTCGTATCAACAATGGACAAGATCGTATTTGTACCTTGATGCCTTCTTCACGAACAATCATGACCATTCCTGAAAACATTCCTCTATATTTTGGGCGCACAAGTGGTCCCTTTACACCAGCTTCTCCATTACCAGTCGATCCCCGTCCCAAGACCGTCGACAGATCTTTACGCTGGGTTTGCATCTAGTTTGGAGAATGGCCAATTGACAAAGCGATAAGCAATTTAGATAGACAAAGCGAGTTTCCTGGTCGCGCTTCCTGGACATACTTGTAGCCGAATCTTGACAACATCCAGAGGCGCGATGACGAATCGCGAGACAACGCCAGCTGTTGCGCCACAGAGTACAGTTTCCGTCTTTGATAAAGAAGGTGCTCCTGCAGCAATACTGGATCTCTCCTTAGGTCCGGCGCTGCTAGTCTTGGTGGTGGTGTTTTCTGCCGAGTCCGCGTTCTTGGTAGAGTTGTCCCCATTGTCATTCGCGAGTCTGGCATCCATTGTTGGCGATGTGAAGTGAGATGCAAAGAACAAGAGACGCAAAAGGCATTCACTTTTTCTCACGAAAGCTTAAAATCGTCAAGAAACAAAAAAAAAGCCACCCATCGATCTTCCTTTGCAACTTTGGAGGGGAAGGCCATCCTTGATGTGTGTGCTGCCCCCTTTGCCCTCGATGATCTTCGATATCCATCGTTCTAGATAGTTGCGGCCGCTGGACCCTGAGAAACTCAGCCCTCTCAAGGGGAGGCTGGAATGATGTCATTATCTCCCCCACATGGCATCAACGAAGCAGAATTCTCTTTCTGAATATCTATTGTGTCACAGAAAAAGACCCGACGGATACGACGACTCCATGATGCAGTGGTGGGGTTCTCATGGCACGTTTCGCACCCACCAGGGTGTCTTGGGGAACCACATTCTCTTGTGTCTCTCTCATCGATCAACAGCCCAAAAGACAACGTCGGAGGATCAAACGAATCAGAATCAAAGAGGGAAAAGCAAGAGGATCTGCGCAACGGAAATGATTTTGGAGAGGGCGGACGGACCAAACGGACCAAACGGAGAAAGTTCTTCCACATTTGTGCAGGGTTGGCAGAGGACACTTTTTTTCCCTTGGGCATGACGGCCTCGGCTTTTCTGCGTCCTTGTTTGCTTTTTGTGCTTCTTCTCCACAATCACTCTTCACTCTCCACTCCTCTCCACTCCTCTCCACTCCACCTTTTCATTTGCATTCCACCTATATTCGTAGTTGGGCAACACTAGAATCATACCGCCATGGACCACATGGACGACGTCAACCCAAACGCACATCCTCTCAGCGCATCACACCTCTCCAACCCACTCATCATCATTCATGTCACCCTCATGCTCACCGCCTACGGATTCCTCATGCCTGTCGGCATCATGGTATATACATATATGTATACATATGCTACATATTCACAGACGCTGTGTTTATTGGATACTCTTGATATCTAATCAGTTTTACGGGATAAATTTCGTCAATAGCTCGGAATCCGGAGACACAAGTACCATGTGCCGTGGAACGCAGCCATGTTCATAGTAGCCATGGCAGGATACTTTTTTGGCTACTTCCATCATATGTTCGGGATCGGCGAGGGCGAGCACGACCATGACGGCGACAACGGCGAGCAGACTCACCCTGCAGATAACATGTCCGGGATGCCAATGCCCGCAATGAAGCTCCGCAAACGTGCACCTGCCGGAGATACTTCTGCCGAGCACTACGGCCTTGGCTTCAAGGGTTCTGCTCACGGAGCCCTCGCCAACATCCTGCTGCTTCTACTTCTTGTGCAGGTCGGCATGGGTGTCTACCGCAAAATGACCAAGACTCGGCCACGGTTGCAGCTTGCTTGGTTGTCCAACGCTCTTCCCCGGAAGATCCACTCATACTTGGGCAAGGCACATCTGGTACTGGCGTACATTCAGATCACCCTGGGTTTTATCAAACTCTTTGAGGCATGCCCTGGGCAGGCTTTTGGCCAATGTATCTCGCATATTGTCATGGTAAGTACAAAGTACAACAAATAACGTGGTGCCAAGTAAATAGCTCGGATGGGCGTTCGTTATCTACACAGCCCTCGAAATTTTTGCATGGATTCATGTCTCCATTTGAAACTAAAACTTTATTTCCGCCTATTCTGTTTCTCACCAACCACCATACTATTTTCAGGGTTCCTCGTTCTGGTGGTACGGAGGCATTTACATTGCCTATCTTGTGGGATCCTTCCCAGGCGTCACTCAGCCAGAGTGGTATGAGTCCGTCGTCATGACCGTCTGGGGCGTCATCAACTTTTCCATCCTCCACCAATGGGGCACGCGCTGGAGCCACGCTGTACGTCCACAAACGTGTTTTTTTTTTTTTTTTGCTCGCCGTTCATGCAATCCTTCGTTCTCTTGCAAACCACTAGCACATCGTATCTAACACCCCTGCCTACTTTTTTTTTGTATGCAGGACTTACAACATACCTCGCTTGGATTGTTGTGGGTTGGCGGAGGGCTCCTGTCACTGTTGATTGAGTCCAAATACAACCCGTTGGCACAGTTCTCGATCCGTAAGAACCCCTTGCCAGCCCTCCTCATCATGTTAACAGGATTCGCCATGGGACAGCACTCGCAATACTACGCCTTTGCAACGACCGTTCACACATTCTTCGGCTACTGCCTTATGCTTGGAGGCGCCTGCCGGTTGGTCCAGTTGGGTCTGCGTACTTCTGTCGCTCCCGAGGACGTGGACGAAACTGAGGAGACGGGCTATAAATCCAAATCGCGACCCGGCTCTACAGGCATTGCTAGCGGAGAGACGCCCACCTCAGCCTTTTTTGGTCTCTTGTCAGCACTGGGCATCATTTCCGCAGGGCTGCTGTTTGAGTCTGCACATGAGGAGCAGCTCAACATCATGATGTACTACCTCACCGACGCCAGCACCTACATCAACTGGATCATGTCGTTTGCTTTCTTCTCAGTGACCTATATGTTGCTCATCCTTCAGGTTGGCAAGAAACCTGCAGGTGCATCTGGAACCAAAGGCCAAAAGGCCTACAACCGACTCCAGACACGGGATACTTCTGAAGAGGATCGCACCTTGACCAGCCAAGATATCGAGATGAGCGGCTTCCTGGATGCTGAAGAGTGAACCGTGTCATCTTAAAAAAAAAAGTAATAAAGCCACCAATGACTTTGGCAAGCGTTGTCAGTCATCGTATGTGGAAGAAAACCCCCTGTGTTTCTATATGTGTGTGAAGACCTGGGACGATATGCGAGAGGAAGGGAAAAAATTGACACGCACTTCTCACACACAGATGCACACCCAAGGTCACCGTGCTCTGTGCTGTTTCTCCTTTTGTCTGCACTTTTGCCACCAAAAATTTGAGCCATGAAGTCACTGGGTACCTTCCATCCGTCAGCGAGCATATTCTCCTAGATCGGTCCCAGTCTCCGTGATATGAGGCCATGAAACAAGGCCATGACGTTCCATTCATTGAGGTCGTACATGTTTCCGTTCTCTGAGTATCTTGGGCCAGTCTGCATGGTGTGAAAAGAATAACGCGATGTTCTCCTTATTTTTTTACCTTTGCCACTTTGCCTCGACTGGACCATATTTGGCTCGAATAGTGTGAATACCGCAGACTCAATAAGGTTCAAAGCGAAGGGACTTCTTAGTCAAGCAATTGGAGTAACTGAGGTGCCTTTTTTTTTTTTTTTTTTTTTTTTCGCTTTCTCAAGTCCTTCTTCAGCTTCCCACACACTCTCCACTTTTCCACTCTTCAACTTTCTCCCTCCCCACTCCCACCCTTATACATTCCACATCCTAACATGGTCCGCAGAGAAGCCACAGCACCACTGCTCGCTAACGAAGACCCTCGCGATTCGTTCGACGAGGATGAGCGCGCTCTCCTTGCGGAAGAGCAGAAGGCTAAACAGCAAAAGGTACAGGGCAGTGCAATGCGCATGACCCGATTACATCTTGCTTGCCAATGAAACAACTCAACTCAGTTGTACTCTCAATCTTTGTCTCTTTTAGGGAAAGAGGCGTCTGTGCCTCGGTCTTGGTCTTGCTGTTGTACTCGCATCTGCAGCTGCCATTGCTACCACCTACTACTTCGCACACACTCCATCAAGTAAATTGCCGCACAGGACACACTTAGAACATGAGCACGTAGTGGAGCGATTGTCTACTTGGATTCATCCTAATCACACTTGCACTTCCATTTTTTGATGTCACTCCAGAGCCTGAACCCATCCCTGCACCGAAGCCTGCACCGAAGCCTCGCAATGTGATCATGATGATCTCTGACGGTTTTGGACCCGCCAGTCAGACCTATGGCCGTAGCTACTGGCAGTACCAAAACAACTTCACCGAGAGTGCCCTGACCTCGCTCGACCACATTCTCGTTGGTGCCTCTCGCACCAGGAGCAGCAACAGCCTTGTCACCGACTCTGCTGCTGGTGCCACCGCTTTCTCCTGTGCCATGAAATCTTACAACGCAGCAATTGGTGGTAAACAACCCCCCCCCCCCTGTGTGACCTGCAGGAAAACGTTTCCTATTGGAACAGCTTTACGATCTCTTGTCTCACGCTTAATACTTCTATCAATACAACCTTAGTTGATCCTTTGGGTGCTCCCTGTGGAACGGTCCTGGAGGCTGCCAAGGAAAAGGACATGCTGACTGGACTCGTCGTCACCAGCCGCGTGACCCACGCCACCCCCGCTGCCTTCTCGGCTCACGTGGTCCACAGAGACATGGAGGATCTCATTGCTCAGCAACAAATTGGAGACTACGAGCTGGGACGACGGGTGGATCTGATGCTGGGTGGTGGCCGTTGCTTCTTCTTGCCCAACACCACTGAGGGCAGCTGCAGGACAGACAACCGCAACTTGATCGAGGAGAGTCAAGAGAAGCACGGATGGAAGGATGTTCTCCTGAACCGCAGACAGTTTGACGAAAAGCTCACCAATGGCAAGATCCTGGGCTTGCCCACCATGGGTCTCTTCCATCTCGGTCACATGAACTTTGAGATCGATCGCCAGCCCTCCGAGGAGCCAGCATTGCACGAGATGGCCCAAGCGGCGTTGGATTCACTCAAGGTGCACTCGACCAAGGCCGACAAGGGCTTCTTCCTGATGATTGAGGGCAGTCGTATTGATATGGGCGCTCACAACAACGACCCCGTCGCCCATGTGCACGAGATCCTCGAGTACCACCGCACAATCGCCTTGGTCCGTGAGTTTGTGGCCAACAACCCTGACACCGTCATGATTTCGACCAGTGACCATGAGACTGGTGGATTCACTTTGGGCTTGCAGCCCGATCCTCACACCTACCCCGACTACTTGTGGCGGCCCGAGGTCATTGAGCGCGCCAGTGCTTCAACCGAGATCTTGACCAAGAACTTGTTCCTTTTCCAGGGCAAGCATCGTCGTGCGTTTGTCCGCGACGAGATCCTGGCCAAGGGTCTTGGCATCAAGGACCCTACTGAGGAAGAGATTGAATTCCTGGCCGACCCTGAGGCTGAGCCAGGCGATATCCTTGTTTTCTTGGGCCATGCGATCAGCCGCCGGGCGAACCTGGGATGGACTACGATTGGACACACGGGCGTGGACGTCAACCTGTATGCCGACGCTGCCGAGGAATCTGTTTCGGGTCAGCAAGGTGTCAAGACTCTGAGGGGCAACCATGAGAACACAGACATTGGCAAGTTTATGACCGAGTACCTCGACCTCGACCTTGCGCCTATTACAGAGAGACTGATCAAGTAAGTTGCCTTGACACTTTCTGACTTTGAGCAAACGTCCTTATAGTTTCGAATATCTGATTTGACCGAAAATCTTTTTTTTACTCTTATAGATCATCAGACAAGTGGTTCGAGCGCCGGGGTGACTTCTCGAACATGCAGAACGTTCGCAGCAAGCACGAGGAGACTGGACATTAGACAAACAATGGATCAAGACTACGCTTATCTGTATTTCTTCCGCCATATATTTTACAAATAAACATTAAATGAATTAGAAAGCCATACGCCCTAGTAGGACGAAGCCTCCATTGGCGCTTCACATCGAGGTTGGTTACGTGTCGCCAGGTGGATCCCACCCCCCGCCGAGACGATCGCATCGAGGCGCAAGGGTACTACCTCCCGCCCCAGAAAGTGCTCCCCCAGGACATGCAGTGCCAATTTATCTGCCGCCCTGTTTCCGTACTGAGGCACAAAGACTGCGCCGTTGGCAATGTAGAAATTCAAATACGAGGGCCCAAAGGAGACGCTCTGGCGAGAGCGACTTAGGGACAGGCCGTCCATCAACTCGTAAGGGAATTCGCGCACGTTCGGGTACGGATCCTGAATATCGACAATCGTAAAAGGCAGACCGCGACTGTCCCGCGCAGAGGCCAGGATCTCGGCGGCTTTGTGATACTCTCTCGAATAGGTCCCGTGCGGACGACTGAGAGCCACGACCCCAGGCGCCAGGAACCGCGCTTGTGAGTCTTGATGTTTGCCCGAGGGCCCCTCATCATTGACCGCAAACGGGTTGTCGTTGTCGAGCGTGAGCCAGATGACCTTGGTGACTCCTAAGGTCCTGATCAGCTCCTGCTCGATCTCTGCGCAGCTCATATTCGGGTTGCGTTGCATGCCGACAAGGGACCGTTCTGTGACGAGCAAAGTGCCCAGACCATCGGTTTCCAGTGCTCCACCCTCGGCGACCATGACGGCTTTTGTCCGTGGCAGGTTGTACTTTTCGAGGAGCGACTGAGCTAGTTTCGGGATTCCCTGGAGCTGATGGCGCCTGTACCAGCCGTTGCAATTGAAGTCGACGCCTGTGAGCGATCCTCCTCTTTGGAGTCCTGTGGTAAACACAGGCGCCGTGTCGCGGGCCCAGAAACCGTCGATAGCGAGAGCAACGACTTCGATGTTGGTAGAGGTGGATCCTAGGGCTGTTTGAGCAGAGTCAACGAGATTGGGGGCGAGCGAGGACGACGACCGGCTCGCACTTGGCAATGGCCTTTGTTAGCAGGACAATCTCTTGGCGGACAGCCTCCACTTTTGTGTCTGTGATGTTGTTGGTTGGCCAGACAATAAAGGTGCGCTCGTGAGGTTCCCACTCGGCGGGAAGTCGGGGTGGAGAAGGGACATCAGGGGTATCCGCTGTGGTTGGCTGCAATGAGAAAGCTTGAACAAATAAAGTCTGAAGGAAAGATGCCATGAGATATAGAAGGGTATATGGCTGTAAGTGGCCGTTGTGGTGGTTGTATGGTTTCTTGAGATGCGTGGTTTTGAGAAGACAAGAGGAAGTGCCCGATATATTTCGAAAAAAAGGACATATGAGAAGGCTATCTGCTTCGCCATCTGAGAAGGGCACATTTTGAGCAAAGCCTTAGAAGTTGGGACGGTGGCGCGTGTCGGTTGGGCGTGGGTGGACGTGTGAGGGAAGGTGTGACAGCTCACTGAGCAAACTGACGTAGAGAGGGAATGGCGCGCACCACGCACCTTGTATTTCATTCCTTTCTTTCCCTCCAACACCCCTTCGTCGTCCCTTTCATCGGCAACCCTCAGCGCCACTCGATCGACCCTTCACCATCCTTCGCCACCTCGGGAGCCAAAAGAAACCCAGATTCAGCACCGTCTTGGGAACATCGCCTGTCGTCCAATCGCATTACCTCTCACTCTCTCGCTCACTTGAAAGCCTAGATCGCCCTAATTTGCCACTCATACCCCAACCCACACCTCCAAACCAAAGCAGGACTGCAGGACTTTAAGACATAATGTCAGGCAAGGATACACAGGACAACAGGCCCAAAGGCCCCTCTCCTGTACCACTCCCGTCCGCAAGCCATATTCCCGTCTCCATCGCTGGCATCTCATTATCCTCCACCTTGCCAACGTCGATCAGCACCACCATGTCTCATACCACCACGACCCATGCCACCGATGCATCCCATCCCATGACCACCACCACCATCACTAGACGCACATCCACCATCAGCCAAGTCGCCGTCGACGCGCTGGGCGACTTGTTGGAATCCGCCTCTGTACTCTCATTACCCGACACACAGGAGCAGCGCAGGAAGCAGAGCTACAAGTCCACTGCCCTGATCGCAAAGACCCTGAAACAGTCGCAAGAAGAGCGCAGGCGGCAGGCGCTTGCTGAACAGGCAAAGGTATAGTACTATGTTTGATACCAAAAGTGATAAAGAATGAGGTGACGACGTAAGACAGCGCAGTTTGGCTCAAGCCTTTTTTTTTAATCTTTCTACTTCCTGATCAAATTATGGTGGTACTGTTTCTAGAAACGATACCAATTCACGAACCACGCAAGGAGACTGGCGCTCTTTTCCAGTGGGCAGCTTTCAGACGAAGGATCAGAATCTGAAGAGGAGGACGATGAAGACGAGGAGAGTGAAGAGGACGAAGACGACGAAGACGATGAGGCCAAGGACGAAGGTGCAAAGTCCAAAAAGAGCAAAAAGGCAAAGTCGCTTAAGCAGGAGAAGGATACCATCACCAAACCAAATCTCACGGGCGAGGAAGATTCGACGACTCCAGTGCCCGTCAAGCACAAACGCCGCCTGAGCTCAGGATCTGAATCAGAGGCGGCCAAAGGCGGCCAAAAGGGAGGCAAGCGCAGAGATGCCGCTGATGCGCTGTCGCCAAAGAAGCCAAGACTTCAAAAGACGTCGCCCAAAACTGGCAGGAAAAAGAAAAAGGACAGAAACTTGTTCAGGTACTTGTCAGTTATGGAAAAGGGGGGAGATAGCATGTGATTTTCATTGACTTTGACTTGCCTTTCAGGACCTTCTAATGACTTTTTTTGTTGTTGATGTTTCTAACCACATAACGAAAACAGCGATCAACTTATGATGCCAGAGGTCATGACCGAGATCCCAATAGACTTGGACTCCAGCTACTACATTGTACCCTTGCCGATCGGACATCGCTGCTTTGTTATTTCGGCCGACGGCAAGACGACAGCCCGCCTTCCTTCAGGACAACTCTTGGTCGCACCCTTTGAGTCGTGTCTTCCCGCAGGATCAGCTGCGTATCGCGGCAACCGGCGTGCAGACTACTGTATCCTGGACTGTGTCTACTCCTCTGTGACGCGGACGTTCTGGACTCTGGACATTATGTGCTGGCGCGGACACCCTGTCTATGAGTGTGAGACCGAGTTCCGGTTCTGGTGGCTTCGAGGCAAACTGGCCGAGATTGAGACTCTACAAGCGAAATGGATTTCGACACAGACAAAGGACTGGGAGACAGGGCAGGCAAAGAAGCGGAACCGGAGGGCGAAGCAGGCAAAGAGGCGGCAGGAAAAGGCTGCAGCGGCGGCGATGGACCTCTCGGATTCCATCCATGCTCCAGAGGCGAATGGATCCAAGGCTACGTTACCATCGTCACGGAAACAACACGATGGTGAGGATGGTGATGACGGAGATGATGAAGCAGGTTTCGAAGGTATGGACATGGAGGACTTTGAGCCAAATTCTGCTTCAGTCTCTTCAGTGGGAAGTGCAAGTAAGAGTCATCCAAGCGAGCCCAGCAAGTTCTGGCCAGTGGCGTTCACTCCATTGCCGTACTTCAATGCTTCGACAAATTTGGTCAGACTACTGGCCGAATCCATGTACCACCCCAACAATGTGTCGTCAACAACATTGATTTCCAATGGACAAGGCTCTGGACCCTCAATACCCACCATGACGCCCAAGCCAGTACCCTCCGAAAGCACGTCTTGTTCAACATCGCACTTGGGCACGATGGCTCTGTCGGGTGAAATTGCAACGGCAGCTTCCTTGTTCCCAGCCCACGATAATGCACAAAAGGCACGGCAGGACAAGACACTGAGCTACGAGCGTGCAGGGGGGCTTGTGTTCTTCAACAAGAAAACAATGTACGTCCTCGGCACGACCCCACTGTGTGGCTGGGTGGCGATTGAGCAGATTGGCGATGTCTTTTTCGGCGAGGAAGGAGGTGTCGGCCCTGTTCCTGGGACTTCGGCGGTCGAAGGCCGCGAAGTCGAAATGGAGGACGCTCTGGAACGAATCCGCATCTGAAGACCTGGAGATGTCACGTTGGCATCAAGGTTATAAAGCAGCTTTTCAACCAGCATCATGCCACTTTTGTGTTTCGTTTCTGATTTTTTTTTATTGGGACATTAAGAAGCCTGGTGCACGTTTTTGTCGGTGAAAGGAGGGTGAGGGTGAAGAGTGAGGGTGAAGAGTGAGGGTGAAGGGTGAGGTCTATTTCTTTGTATTTTTTCACACGGACAGTCCAACGGTGCACACAAGCACTGAACGGCAGCTTTTTTTTTCCAATGGTGGGAAGTGCAAAAGTTGTTGGTGGGGTTGTTTGTTTGGTTGGGTGATATGCAACAAGAAAAGAAAAAAAAGATTGCTCTCTCTCTCTCTCTTATTGAGCACCTTCCCGCCTCCTCAGTTCATCAAAGTAGGGATCTATTGTGTAGAGAGCAGGAGAATGGTTAGCATTGATGAAAAGAGGAGTGGCCTATAGACAATCACAGGTAATCTACATCAACTTACGAGCAAGTGCTGCCTCCGCTGATATCCTCCTGTCAGGATTGTAAGTGATAAGGCGCTGTAAACAAAACCAAAGAAAAAAAAAATTAAAAATATATTAAAACAGTGATCAGTCGTATTGTCCTAAAAAACAAGCGTCTTGTGAGCTGCATCGCCCCGGAACGTGCGCGAGCTGACTGTGATTTTTGGGGTTTGTGCTTAAATTTCTGGGAAGATTGTTCTTTCTCAAAAATAATAATATAATAAAGCACATCCAATTCCTTGTATGCTTGCACGATGTTTGTGTTGTTGGTTTCTTCATATCGTTGGGTTGCTTCCCATGCATGTCCTGTTACTTTGGTCGATAAGATGCGCGGCTCACATCTTGATCCTGTCCTTGCTGACAAACAGAAATAAGTCTATCGTGGATGGGCGGGCTTGGGTGGGGGATCATATAAACCTATTCCATGGTCATAATCTCATAAGCATGCCACCAGTGAAAGCACTTACACTCAAAAGGTCGATGCCTGAAGGCTCCAGTTTGGGAACCAAGTTCTCGAGTTGGATGGGGTTGAATAGGGGAAAGTCGGGTCGGTATTCAGGTAGCCTCGACACACCTGGCCATGTCTCCTCTGTCGGTGTTCCCAGGATTTTGAAGATTTTGAGCAGTTGGTCCTTGACTGAACTTCCTGGGAAGAGTGGTCGCCCTGATGCCATTTCTATGGTGGGATGTCAAGTATGGAGGAGAGTCAGAATATGTATGACAAATCATCGATACACGACCATTGATACGCACCTGCAAAAATACATCCTGCAGACCAGATGTCAATCGAGGTAGAGTATTGCTTGGACCCCATCAGGACATCTGGAGCTCTGTACCACAGTGTTACCACCTACACATGTTTGCAATACAAGAAGGAATATGTTAGATCGACTTCCACGGCTTCCATGCATCCTTTTCTACGCAGTATCAACCCTTTACCTCGTGTGAATAGCTCCTCACTGGAATACCGAATGCACGAGCAAGTCCGAAATCGCCCAATTTCAAGTCGCCTTTCTTGCTGATAAACAGGTTTTGTGGCTTCAAATCCTACAAAAAGGATCAGGTATTCAAAGAAGAAAAATTAAGATGTGTCGATCGATCGAAGGGAACGTGGCGTCCACAAGTAAGATCCAAGTCGCGTACCCTGTGCAATACTCGGTGTTCGTGGCAATAGGCAATTCCGCGCATCAATTGGTACATCAGTTGCTAAAAGACGTCAAAGCAAAAGCAAGGTGAATATTGATGTTGGAATATTATCGACGCCATCGTTATTTCGGAATGGTCCAAAAGTAGAGCAAACGCATTGGCGCCCACCTTTATCGTCAGCACGTCAATGTCACCACTGTAGGTATCCAGGAACTTTTTCAGATCCGAGTCCAAGAACTCGAATACTAGCGTCAGCTTCTTTTCTGTGTGCAGGACATCGTACAGTCTAGCAGGTAATGAGAAGAAGCAACAGGTAAGTTTACAATCCCATCAGTACCGTCCGCAGATATCAATCAACGTACTTGACGATATTAGATTGCTTGAGCTCCTTCAAAAGCGAGATCTCACGGATAGCGGTACAAGGAACCTATGGAAACAACGTAGAGAGTCAGTTTTCCTGCAAGGTATGTGTGATCCTGACCTGGGATGTTTTTGCAACTCTGGAATAAAGGCTGTCCGGGAGAAATACACCTACACCTTCTTCTTCATTATCCAGGCGGATACGCTTCAACGCGACAACATCGTTTGTTTCCCTGTTCTGAGCTTTGTAAACAATTCCATACGTTCCTAAAAGAAGAAAAGGGAAAGGCAAAGAAAAACTGTTTCAGCGGGCAAGGTTCTTGTCCATGGCTTACTCATTTCACAATCAGTTGGCATCGATGCAAGATCGTCCATTGATGGATGTTTTGCGTTATCGCGTTCTTGCATTCTGTCCATCCATTATTTAGGGCATTGATGCGCAGGTTTTTTTGCCAAGAAGTGTGGGGAAAATGAGGTTGAGTGTGCCTTTGGTCGGGTGATTAGTCTGGACGTGTGGTTTGGAATAACCCAGGTTTGGAAGGGTCCAATCAGCATCCTGATCGACACTAGCACTAGGTCATGTTCAATCTCCTCCACCATCCCAACGTGTAACTGTCGATTGTGATTTGCCCTCGTGCCCCCATGCATTACCTTCGCCGAGCTTTTCGATTTTCTATTTGAGACGAGAATGAGGCGAGCATGAATGGTCAGTTCAAGTCACATGGTATGGTTTCGTAACGAGTGATTTGTGGAGAATGAATGAGTGATGTCCTTGTTGTCTCAGGTGATGAGAACCCTCTCTCAATTACCTGATATTTGTCCATAGGATGGATAGCGAGTGAGAAGGAGAGGAGAAGGAAGAAAGAAGGAATGGATGGGAAAATGGATGGAGTGAGAGAGAGAGGGACGTGTGCAACCACGGGAGGGAAAATAATTGTAAGGGTGCTTTTGCAGGTTCGTTTTTTTTTTTTTTTTTTTTTTGCTACGGTTGGTGAGGTGGAGTTATTTTTTCAAGATCCGAGGACACAATATAAGATGGGGAATGAGCTGCTTTTGCTTGCACGATCTGAATTTGGCCCTTGTGTCTGTGTGTGTGTGTGTGGGTTTGCTTGTGTGCGCGTGTGGAGATTGAAGCCAAACTGCAATGTCCAAAGTGTGTGGCGAATAAACAGCACTTTGGAAATGATATGGAGAAGGGCGAGATGGCGATGGGGATGGAGATGGAGTGGGATGTGATGACGAGGAGACAAGAAAGAAAGAGGAAATGAGAGTCAGAGGTGAAATGGAAAAGGAAGAAGAGCAAAGCATCTTCTCGTTTTTAGCTTTGTTGGTCTCCCTTTTTTGGCGTTGCGCACTTGTCTCTCTGCAAAACTGCAAACGGGCGCGTGTCCATTCCCTCAGACCTTCGAGCTTTTTTGTTTGCGTTTTTGTCTCTGCAATGCTTCTCTTTGCTCAAGGGAATTGAATAATATCCTCCGATAGATTTTGCTGACAAGGACATTCCTCACCAATTGCCTCTGTGTTGCTCACTATGCACCTGTACAAAGAACAAAAGAAGAGTTATATGAACGAATCGGCATATCGCGATAGCAGATCAACCACGCCCTCTGTATCTTCACACGACGTTGTGCTTATGTTGTTGTTGCTCACTCGATCCTTGGATTCATATCCCACAGAGCGCAACCAAACAAGAATGTTCCTTCCATCTCCAGTAACCACACCATGGTCGAGAGAAAAAAAAATCGCAGCTCAATTGCGAGGAGAATTAAAATCGACACATATACACAATATACACACATCATGCCATGCAACTCTCCACCATCTCGAACCTTCGGATGCACATCTTCTTTCCTCCACTGCTGACAAAACAGCTCTTACGAGATGGTAAGGAAAAAAGAGCAGATGATCTTGTAGATGGGTGGTAAGGAAAGGGATTGGATTGGGGGAAAAAACGAGAATACCTCTGCTTTGCCTCTTCGACTCACGTTTCTCGTCTCTTTCGCCTCTTTCACTGTCCTGTACCCATGTGGGTGGGACTATTCAATGCTTGCCATCCAATGATTTCGCGCGAATGGCCAGAGGTGCCCATGCCATCGCCCCGTTTCAGCCAATCGTTGTTCCACACTCCATTTGTGCTGCGTTGCAGCTCTTTTTTTTGTTTGCTCTTGTGTCTTTCGCTAGCGCGTCTCGTCAATTGTCAATGAATGTTTTGGCCCAATGGTATCATGGCTGCTCCAGAATGCAGCATGCCAGCCAGTCGATCAACCCACGATGTCATTTCATACGCCAACATCGCTTTAGAGCAAAAACATTGGTCTTTTTGTGCAACGAGAGAACGAGAGCGTTGGAGGTTGCGGACAAGTGGCGTGGGTTGCATTTTGGATATAAAATTAAATTTGGTGGCAATTGAGAACAGTCACTGTTGATGACGGTGGCTTTTCCCATTTTTTTCTTTTTTTCAGTTGCATGGCAAGACTTGAAGGCGCTCGAACCCAAGTTTCCCATCTCACAACCCACCACCCATCCACCTCCCACACACACATCCATCATACATCATGGGCAAAGCAAGGAAAAAGAACAGGACTCACGCCAAACCAGAGGAGGGCGAGAACCCCAACGCTGTCAAGGTCCCCAAGACCTTCGTTATGCGGTCAGGGGAAGTCGGCAGCTCTGTCATGGGTCTGGTTGGCGATATCCGTCGTTTGATGGAGCCCAACACAGCTACCAAGCTCAGAGTAAGACCCGAGGAGATTCACTTCGACCCACTTTCTTGCGCCAGCACCCGGATCAAACCTTCCAAGGAGACTGACACTGCTTCCCCCACTGACTATCACTTCTAACTAGGAACGTAAAAACAACAGATTGCGCGATTTCGTGGCTGTGGCTGGACCTCTGGGCGTAACACACTTTGTGATCCTGTCTCGAACTGAGCATGGCACCAACATGCGTATCTCCCGTGTGCCTCGTGGGCCCACCCTGTCCTTCCAGGTCAAGACCTACTCGCTCGCCAAAGACATCGCCGCCATGCAAAAGGCACCCAAATCCCCCGGTCTCGAGTTCCAAGTCGCCCCACTCCTGGTCCTGAACAACTTTGGTGACTCGAATGAAATGAAGCTCATGAGCACAGTCTTCCAGAACATGTTCCCTCCAATCAACATCCAAACTGTAAGTTGTCGCACACTTTTGGACAGTTGTTTACAGAGAAATCATATAATGCATTTTGCTAACTGTTTATTTCGCATTTCTTTATGCCTTATAGATGCAACTCGCCGATGCTCGTCGTGTTGTCCTCCTCAACTACAACAGCGAGACCAAACACATTGATTTCCGTCACTACAACGTTTCAGTCAAGCCCGTGGGCATCTCAAAATCGATCAAACGTGTCATCACAACCGCAGTACCGGATTTGAAGGGCTTTGACGATATTTCGGACTACGTCCTCCGTGGCGCATTCGCTTCCGAGTCTGATGTCGAGGACGGCCCCGATTCGACAGTGACCCTGGGCCAGGACTATGTCGGAAGGAATAACAGGAGACAGGACCAGAGAGCCATCAAGCTCGTCGAGCTGGGACCTAGAATGGAGCTCAAGCTCGTCAAGATCCAGGCGGGCATGTGTGATGGCGAGGTTCTTTACCACGACTTCAGTAAGTTTGGCTCCGTTCTTAGTCCCCTGTTCACTATTCATGGGTTGCAATTGCGTATACTTACATATCACCTACCTTTTTTTTTACTAATAGTTAAACGCTCGCCCGAAGAGCTCAAGGCCCAGAAGGCTGAGCGCCAGAAGAAGGCCCAGGAGAAGGCTGCCCGTCGCAAGGCACAGGAGGCCAACGTTGTCAAGAAGAAGGCTGAGAAGGCTGCTGAGAAGGAGGCGCACCGCATCGCTACCGGAGGCGCACCCCGCAAAGCAGGCGAGGACGAAGATGACGAAGAGGAGGCACACGATGGAAAGAGGAAACGTGCCGCTGACGACGAGGATGAGGAGGAAGAAGAACAAGATGAGGAAGAGCAGTACCAGGATGATTCAGACAACTACTCAGACATGGGAGATTTGGCACCACAGTTCTCAGACGATGAGGACGAGGGTGCATTCTCTGGGGAAGACGATGACCATATGGAGGGACTCAGCGACGACGAATAGAACTCTCTTTGATCAACATTACCAAAAAAACATCATTCATAAAATCAGCATTTTCCTAGTATTCACTTGTGAAGAGATTTATTTTTTTTTGTCCGCTTTTGCAAATCCTTCGGTTTCGATTTTGGAGTAACTTTTTCTCCCCATGATCAATGAGCAGCGCGGTATTAGACACACTTTTTGTTGACGATGCTTGAGCCAGTCTCATCGTATTCTTTGCGAGAGATCCAGAGCTGGTGGAAAGTACCCAAGGAAGCCAAGATGGAGCCACCCAACCAGCTGCCACACTTGCGCTCGACTGTGTTTCCGGGGGCGTGCAACTTGACCTTGTACTAGGTACGGTCGATAGGATAAAAATATAGGGCGGGAGATGATTAGCGAGACAATACTCTACAAAAGTCTGGATTAAGGCAACGCCAGATAAAAGTGATAAAACTCACCGAGTGGGGTATACTGTTCAACTCCCAGTGCAAGCGATCAGCGAATCCAGGGAATAACGTGTTTCCTCCAGTCAAGACAACGTTGCTGAACAAGGTGGGGCGGAAGTCAATATCACAGTTCTGTGCACTGTTGAAGATCAGCTTGGGCAAGCCAATGTAGTTCTCCTGCTCCAGTGTCGGGTTCTTCAAAAAGTCCTTAGGGTTGAACATGATCTCGGGGATCTTGAAACGGTCCGCACCAAAGTTCTGGTTGAAGCCATCAGGCAGCTCGTATGGCTTCTGAGGGCGACCGTTAATATTTTGTTCATTATAGGTCGACTCTGACACCTGGCAAACAGACTCCTTGTAGTCGTGGATCACCCTCATTTGCATCATCTTGTGGAAACTGGGGGTCGCGGGCCGATCTCTCAATGTGACGACTGGCTTCTGACCGACCTCCACGGGCGACTTCTTGGCCACCAAGTACTGGGGGACAACATCGACATCGCTCGCCTGGAGCTGCTGCAACACCTGCTCCGAAAGAACATCGCCTCCGAGTGACTGACGAACAATTCCCTTACGGAGCACATAGCCGTCATACACTGGCACAACACTCGTCATATCTCCACCAGAATCCACTACCAATGCGTGAGGGCGTCCAGCGGCAAAGCTAGAGGAATAAAAAATAAAGGTATTGTCAGCAAAAACGATGGTTCCAAACAGTTCATCCCTAGGTGCACATCAATACATGTCGGTTCTTACGCAGTCATCACAGCATCCTTGGCGACAAAGAAAGCAGGAAAGTTGTACTTTTCAAACGCCAACTCGGTCAACTTCTCACGGATCTCACGGGTGTTCCATGCCGACTCTGTGATGATCAAAGGGTGCTCTGTAGGGTCGCAGCGAAGGCGCTTTAAGAAGGCGTGGTCCCAGATCTGCTCCAAGGCGTCCCAGTCATCGACTAATCGTAAAAAATATCCGTGCAAAAATAATATGATCGAGCTGTCAGAATTTCTGACGACAAGTTGAGAGAGGAAATATCCTCCACAAGAGTCGTGTTTCTCCCATAGTTCCTGCAAAACGCTTACCGAGACCGTCCTTAATAGGCGATTTGATCTCCATATCGGGTCTCCAGCAACTGATCTCGCCATCGCCGACATAGTATTTCCCGCGTAGCGTCTTTTTCTTCGTTCCTGCACCAACGGGCTGTGGTGCAACATCTCCACCATCGGCGTCCTTCTTGGTGATGTTGTTTGTTGAGCCGTCTTCGGAGATGTCCATCTGTGTATCTTCCGAGTTGTCGGCGTCGTCGCCTTTGTCAGCCTCTGGAGGTGCATCGACCCAGCCAACACTGGTGGGGAAAATAGATTTGGGTGTGTCCTCTCCTGCGTATCCTGCTTGAGTCCAAGTGTGGCCCACAGACAGCACTAAGGCTGCGACTTCGTCTATTTTGGGGGGAGAGGGGGGTCGAAGAGATTCTGATTAGGCTCGACGTTTTTCTGTTGATAATGCACAAAATGGAAGAGTGAGATTGAAGAGGGCGCGTCAGATTTTGGTCTGCATTCGTACCTCCACCATAAGTTCCCATGATTAGTGAATGTAGTTTATAATGTGAGTGTGGAGGAAAAAGTGGAAAATGGAAAGCGTCAAGTTGGTGGCATCAATGAGATTCGACCTTTGCTCAAACGCAGTGAATGCGAGAGATACTTGCCCCATACGTCACATTGAGATTCACGTGACCCGATCCAAGAAATGGTTTCCTTGAAGACAATTAGATATCGGTTAGGTATGTATCTCTCTTTAGCCTTTTTTTTCTTTTCTTTCATTGGCCACTACTCCTTTCCATATCGCTACCGTCAACAGAAAAATAATGATCAAAAGAGCCCTTTACATCTTCATGATGCTCGCTCTTGGCGCACTTTTGAGACCCTCAGCACTGTCAGCAGCAGAGTACAATCCCAAGGAAGTCGACATTGAAGTGATTCCCTGTAGATATGACGATAGGCAGAGCCATGTTATCTCAACATATGTAACGAAGGAAGCTTGTACTCGGCTACCTTTTGACCATCGAGGAAACGCGACCTGCACAGTCCGGGTGGCACTGTATGTGGGCGGCGGCTATGGAGGCCAGGAATGTCCCAGATTTGGTGACTCTGCCTGCGAGACCAAGGTTGATCATGGAGACTACTTTGTCTGCCACGGTCCTCCTGTTCCTAAGCCATAATACGAGATGGCTTTTTCTGAGGGTGGTAGCCAACAGGCAATACAAGTCAAGCGTGTGTGACTGTGCAATTTGGGAACCCTACTGTCTTTCTGAGCCAAACAACTTCAAAAAGGCAAAAAACAACTAAAGGCATTTCTGAGCTCTGTTTTTACATTCAATCCCCTTTTTTTTTTTTTCATCGCAACCCACACTCACATCCAACATGCTTCTTGCAAGACTCAACCCTGTTGCCAAGCGCGTTGCCGCGGTATGTTTTTCTTCTCTTTTGTTGGCGCAACGAATGGCAGCATGAAAGCACACCTTGCTTAGAATCCAAACCCGGAGGAATTTGAATGCAGTGGTGCGAAAGGAACGCGTGGACCATTTTGAGTTTCACATGCGCAACCTAGAGCAATGAATGTAAAAGCCAAGAGAACCATTGGCTGACAATCCTCCACTCAACTACGAAATAGCCCGCTATTGGCTCTGTCCGCACACTCAGTAAGTCAAACTGCTTGAAAAGCGTGTCTTTGTGAACAGGACCGAATTCTTACTGTCTTTTTTTTTATTTCTTCCTTTCCCGAAATAGTCAACAAGGCCACCATCGTCGGTCGCGTTGGCCAGGATGCCGAAATCACCAACTTCAACCCAGATCGCAGCGTTGTTCACTTCTCAGTAGCCACCTCCGAGAACCGTAAGGATAACGAAGGTAATAGAAGGCCCTGGGTTGGGGATCACGGGTTTAACATAATTTTAGTGGCGCGCATGGTTAAAAAAAAATCCGATGGCATTAAACTAACACTCTACCATGGACATAGGCAACTTGATCAAGACTACCCACTGGCACAGAATCGTCTCTTGGGATCAGAAGAAGAACCCGTTCTTGGCTGACAGAGTCAAGCGTGGCGATTTGGTCTTCGTTGAGGGTCCCATCCACTACCGCTCTTACACCGCCAAGGACGGCACGGAAAAGCAGCTGACTGAAATCACCTTGAGTATGACGCACAACCCCTCGGAAGAAAATCAATTTCTGTTTGTTAAGTCGACGAACAAGTAAAATAGCAAAACAACTCACATCTATTGGCCTGTTATTTTTCCTTCTTCTGTTCCATATAATAGAGACTTTCCAGGCATTGTCCCCCAAGGAGCACCAGGAGTAGAAAATGATAATACAAAAAGGATAGTATCTAGGACGAACACGAGGCGACGCGAAAGAAAATACTTCAGAGCAGCGGAAGCAACTGAAATAAAGTCGGGCAACATAATATGTCAAAACGAACGACATGTCCTATCTTTGGGGAACAAGGCGATAACGCAACTGCAAGCAAGCAAGGTCGCATTACTGTCGCGAATGATAGTGTTATCTCGAAGTGTAAAGAACGTATTTTACTTTTTGGAGGCTACAAAACGTCTTACACCTGCGGCTTGACAAAATACGGAACATCATCTTTCGTGCCATCGGCCACAGGATCGGGAACACTCAACAGATCCATGATCTTCTCCAAACGGGCATTGCCTCCCAGGCGACGAATCTCGGCGCGGGCCTTTGCCTCGTAAATGAACATCTGTTGGCGGCAGTACTCGAACGTGTTTGTGCCCTCCATGATCTTGACAGCGTGGCGTTTCAACTCGATTTCGGTTGGTTTTTGCTTCAGGATGTCTTTTGGAGAACGAAGACAAGAACAAAAAGACGAGTTAGGAGTTAGTATTTCGAAGAAAAAACACTTTTTTTTTTCGAATATCATGAGTTCGCAGACTCTTACTAAGCAATTTTCGGCTGTTTGGATCTGCGCGGATGGAGTGAATGATGGGGAACGAAAATTTGCCCTCAGTCAAATCTTCACAGAACCCTTTGTTGGCTGAGTACTGTACAGTTTTTTTTTTTTTTTTTTTTTTTTTTGGGTGAATAGAGATGGAAAGAAACCCCATATGAGTATTGGACACTTAATCAAGGCGACGTGTGTGCAACTTGTACTCGAAATGCGAACATAGCCACTTACTTGACTTGATTTCAAGTTCAGATAATCATCCCTGATTTGGAAGTGAATACCAATGAGCTCTACCATGGCCACGTAGTCACTAAAAACAATACAAATCATGGAGTGAGCGACGTTTATCAACGAAAACTGTCATCTAATGGATGATGAACGTTACGTTTCGCTTCCACTAGAAGCCTGCATGAGCTTCACTGCGAGTCTCAAAAGACCTCCGGTTTCTACGATGAAGAAAGGAGAAGTTATTAGCGCGTTTTCAGAATATCGGGCCCTGTTTTCAGAGGACACGGACACTTACTGTCGTTGACCATCGCAATGTACTCTTCTTCGGTTGGGCAGGTCAGACTGTCTCTCCAAAGGAGTTCCATGCCTTGGCCGCGGTGGAGACATAAAAGTTCCTCTAGTTCCATCCCAAGCAGAGAAGCGCATAAGTTGGGGGATACCTCTACAGCTTCAACAACCCATAGCGACGTCCTTACCAGTGAAGATGGCGAGCATTTTAGGATTGGGGATCTTGGCCAGTTCTGACAATGCCAGGAAATAGACGTAGTTCGCGCAGTTGATAGTCGCAGGGACTCCAAAAATTTTGTGTGCAACTACATATGTGGAGTGACACGTATCATTTCTTAGCGTCATGTGCGATTTTTTGGTGCTTTTTGACTTTCTTTTCGCGGGTGCGACACGTGTCCCAAATGTGGAGTGGCCACGGAGGGACGCGTTCAAGGCACATCATCAAATAAGACAGCAAAAGGCATGCTCTGATTCGTTTACCTGGTTCTCCTCGGCGCAACTGTGAGTCGTCTTCAATATCATCGACACTGTTCCAACGGTGAACAGGAACAGAAAGTGAGAATCAAAGCTGCAAGACTGACAGATATTTGTGTAGAGCAGATCAAGTAACAAAGTTGGATCCACTTACAGCAAGCTTGCGGTGTGAAGCATCTTGACCACCTTGGTGATGATGGCCAGTTCCTTGGGTGGTACTTTGAGCCACAGGTTGAACGACTCGATGAGCTCTGTTCGCATCTCTTTTCCTGGAGTGGAGGAGATGTATGTGTAGGGCTCAAGTAACGCCTAAAAGAGAAAGCCGAAGGCAAGGTGGAGAGGGTCAGAGGAAAGTTCTATATGCCCTTGCTTGGCGAGGAACAAAACGAGAATGCATCAATTTTACCATCTCATCATGGTCGGTGGGGTATCCTGTTGGGGCAGCCATTGGATTTTGGATGAGAAGTGTTATGGAATGGGTTGTGTGATGGTGGATGGAAAAGGATGGGACAAGGATGGGACAAGGATGGACAACTTTATAGTTGAGTTCGGGCGGAGTTACTCTTTTTGGGCTCACGACAGAATCGACAGAATCCCCTCACGACAGTTATCATGTGACAGTTCGGCTTTCACAGGAATCTCCACACGAACACGGAACCTCAATCATTCCACACACGACAATGCTGCGCCAATGGGTCTCGCGTCCAGGAGCAGCCTGCACAAGGAGTGTTCATGCTCAACATCCATGGCTTCTTCGGAGGCTCATGTTCACCAGCCAGGCAGGTGAGGGAACCCGGCCAAGGAATCTGATCCACAACAAATGGGAATCAATCATCGGACTGGAGATTCACGCCCAAATCAAGTCGAAGACAAAACTCTTTTCTGGTAGGGTGACCAAGGATGCAACTGTTGCTCAAGATTGAAAACGGACAGCGGCACGGCGCACCAGATAGTATACTAATTGAACTCAGAAATCAACTCTTCCAAGACTCAAATACGTCGTTCAATGCTCCGAGTAACACAAATGTCACCCTCATCGATGCCGCCTTTCCTGGTACTCTTCCAGTAAGTTTGGCAGATCGTGATATTGAGAGAGGAGTTGTGTGATCGCTTAATAACGAAAACTGTTTCTATTGATAGCAATTGAGTCAAGAGTGTGTTGATTTGGCCATCAAGACGTCATTGGCCCTGGATGCTCATGTATACCCTGTTTCGTCGTTCGATCGAAAGCACTACTTCTACCCAGATCTGCCACAAGGATACCAGATCACCCAACACTATGGTAAGCAAGACAAACCATGGCGCTTGAGGTCATCAATGGTAAAAGTGTTCACGGATGTGTAACATATTTCTTCCGCTGAAACCTAATAGAACCCTTGGCACAAAATGGCAAGATCGACATTTCACCGCTGGACGGATTGGACTATTCACTGACCGTGGGCATCGAACAGCTGCAGTTGGAGCAGGATACTGGAAAGTCCCTCCATGACGTATACCCAGGGCTGACTCTGATCGATCTGAACAGAGCAGGAACAGGACTCATGGAGATAGTTACTAAACCCGATATGAGGTCGTCAAAAGAAGCTGGAATCTTGGTCAAGAAGTTGCAGACACTTTTGCGTGCTGTCGACAGTTCCGACGGCAACATGGACGAAGGCTCGATGCGATGCGATGTCAATGTCTCGGTGCATGAGGTTGGGAAGCCATATGGTGCCCGGTGTGAGCTCAAGAACCTGAACAGTATCAAGTCCGTCATGGACGCTATTGGTATGCGAGAGCCTAAATACTAATCTAGCCTGGTCGCTGTTGAATTGTATGAATATCTAACGTGTATGTTTACTACAATAGATGCGGAAGTCGCACGTCAGATCGAGGCCAACGAGGCCAACATTCCAGTAACACAGGAGACGAGAGGATTTGATGCCTCGACAGGAAAGACTTTCAGGATCAGAAGCAAGGAGAGTGCGCCCGACTATCGCTATATGCCAGAGCCAGATCTGCCAAGGTTGGTAATCACAAAGGATGCAATCGAAGGACTGAAGGCGTCCTTGCCAGAACTGCCCGATACTCGACGTAGCCGCATCATGGCCAAGTATGACCTTGGAGTGGTCGAGTGCAGGACATTGATGGGTGAAGACGGCATGGTCGAATACTTTGAGCAGGTCGTGTCTGGGCGGCCTGTGAAGAGTGTGGTCAGTTGGTAAGTAATCCTATGCGGTTATACACATCTTCTAGTCTTCCTCGAAGCAGCAACTGACCAATATGAAATTGGATTTTACACCTTAGGACCATCCATGAACTGCTTGGAAGACTTCACTCGCGTGGTCTTGAGTTTGATCCTGAGACCGTAAATGCCAAGCAGTTGGGCACCCTTATCGACTATGTGGACAATGGCGGGATCTCCGCCAAAGTAGGCAAAAATGTCCTTGGTCTGATGATCGAGGGAGACAAGCGCAATGCAGAGGCGATAGTGGAGGAAAAGGGCTGGAAACAGATGGACGATATGTCTGACCTTGAAAAACTGTGCGAAACCATCATGGCTCAGTATCCGGACAAGGTGAAGGTGATACAGAAAGGCAACCTAGGCGTGCTGGGATTCCTGGTAGGCCAGATCATGAAGGAGAGCAAAGGTCGAGCAAACCCCGTCGTTATTAACGAGCTGCTTCGTTCGCGAATGAGCATCCCCGCGAGCGCCGACAATAATGGCAACACCAACGCCAACAGTAAACAGAGTAAAAAGATGGCGAAATCAACCTGAGAATAAACTTTCATCTACACGCCACCAATTTTTTTTCGCTACTGATATCGACCGTTGAGACTCCCATAGCGCAACGACAAATGGGAAGAATACGTCTGTTGGGATGAAGTTGGATGATGTTGAACATATCTCTACACTGCTGACCACCATCTCTCACTCTCTTGATGGGTTGTAATTTTTATCAAAGATACAGTCTTAGGCCACATCGCTGCTTGAAGACGGATTTTGAGTACCAGGGGGAGAGCACACAGCGAGTGGCTTAGCTCTAATTTTGTGTTTATTTTTCTTTTTTTTCTTTTTTCTCAGTCTCCTTGCGCAAAGGATAGCATAACCCATTGTTACCCTCTCCACGGCATTCATTCTCACCATTACCCCTCCATTCCACCCTTAAACCACATCATGCCGGTTACTTTGGAGGACCCATTCCAGCTTGCGAGCTTTTCTTCGACCACACATCACCACCAGCATCACAAGGCTGTGAGCTGCTCGCCCGAGAAGGAGGCAAGGTCGGCCGAGGATGGCGAGGACAACCTGCTCGTGGTCGCTGTTCAGGGTGAAGGAGTCCAGCTCTTTAACGTGAGTACACCACTGTCACCGCGAGCCTCTTGCTTGATCGGGGTGTGTCTCTTGTGATGATAATAGGCTCAATTGTACCCTGGCTGACCACTCTGGATCTTGTCTTCCTTAACCCAACAGACCGCAGATCAAAAGTGCATTCTGTCATATTCATCGCCACCAGGATACTCGTTCACAGGATCAGCTCAAACTCTTCACAAGGCCACTCACCGCAACGTTTATGCCGTAGTTGCCAAAGGAACCGACATCCCCACTAAAGAAGAAGGAAAGGTCATCTGGATGTGGAAAGACGAGTCTTCAGCAGACAAGGACACTGATATGTCTGAAGACACTGTTGTGACTCCCTCGACTGCTCGCAAGAACGTCCAGAAGGTGTGTTTTCTGCTTGTCGCGACCGAGGCTGGGACTTCTAATGGCTTCGTGTGCTAACTTTCTCTCCCTCTCCTATATCTCTCCTCAATCAAGTTTGATCGCAAGATTCACCAATTGTTCGTTTCCTCGTTGCTCCCCAGCCACGTCATCTTGACCAACACTGATGGAAGCTTGTCTCTGGTCACTGAGGATTTGAAGCGAGTCGTCAACACAAAGGATCACCCAACTCCACCAAAATCAAAGAAGGACAAGAACAGCAAACCTCAGATCGTAAACACCACTTGGGCCACCACCTTCAACACCACTGGATCATGGATCCCAGTCAGCGCCCTTGCACGCAACACTCTGATCATTTTGACCGTCACTGAATCTTCTGCTGACAAGATTACCGTCACTTTCTCGTATGTGAACGAGGAACACCGCGGCTTCTCGACCTTTGGCCACATTGATATCGAAGGAGCTGGCGCCTTGGGATTCGCATTCGACATCAAATCGGGACAGTTCTCTTTCATGAGTAAGTGTGCACGCAGCTGTGCCTGAGAAATTGGGCCTTTAATACTAACCACCGCGTATGAACTACCCTCTTTCAATTAGCTGCTGGTCAGCTCAAGGTTTACCAATTCGCAGTGTCACAGGGCGATCACATTGTCAGTGCTACCGAGAGTTTGACCCTTCCTTTGCCAGGATACGTTCTTTCTTCGGCCGCTTCACCATCCAAGAAGGGCGCAAAGGCTTCATCAGAGACCGACTCTAAGATCCAGCGTACTGACAGCATTGCCCTTGGCGACAACTATCTTGCCGTTGCTGGAAACCACAAGACTGGAGGTATTCCCGAATACATCGCCGGATCTCTGTTGCAAAAATGATATTTATGTTGCAGCTCTAACAAACGACCATCTCACTTAGACAAATCCGAGTTGACATTGACTGTGTGGGATATCAAGTACGGAACACTTCAGGCTAAGCACATCATTCCCGGAAACTTTGCTCAGGACACCACCTGCTCTCTTACAGTTCTCCCCGATTCAGTCCTTGTCTTGACCATCTCAGCCCTTGCTGGCACCTCGATCAAATCCGATATTTACCTCTGCCCCTTCTACTCTGAGCCCATGTCGCTTTTGGGAGCTATGGGCAAGATGATGGACACTGCCCCTTTCATTGGATTGCAGGGACCAGCACTTTCTCAGGACGCATACACCGCCACCACTACCGCACTGTTGGCCCCCAGCAACATTGGAGGCACTGTCAAGGTCAGCGCTTTGGCTGCAACTCATTTGAAGAAGCAAGTGGATTTGGCCATGTCGATCGAACAGGAGACCCTGAAGAAGCTGAGCTCCGAGTCTTCCACCCCAACCGTGGCTGCGTTTGAGAAGGTCTTTTTCGCCAACATTGAGCGTCTCTCTCAGGAGGCCATCGACGACATGATGGCCCGCTATGGTGTCGATCAGGAGAAGGCACGGAATGTGGCCAACACCGTGGTTGACAACAAGCCCGAGGCCATGGAGGTTGACTCTGTTCCCGTTAAGACCACCGAGGAGGAGTCGTCAAAGAAGAAGAGCAAGAAGAAGGCTGCCAAGGCTGCCAAGGCTGCTGCCGTCAAGGAGGCCGAGAAGGCCAAGGAGCCCGTCGATGGATCTTCTTCAGAGTCATCATCAGACGAGGACGATGACGGCGATGAGGAGGAGGTGATCATGCTGAGCTCGGATGAAGAACACGACGATGAGGGTGACAAGGATGTCGAGGACGAGGAATACAAGCAGCGGGAGGAACAGGAGCGCGCCAGTTTGGAGGCTCACATGGAGAAGATGAAGGGCTGGCTCAAGACTGAGGAGGAAGCGATCAAGAACCAAAAGTTGCACCGCCGAGAGCAACGCGTGGCCCGCAAGGCCGCTCCTCGCCCCGAGCTCTCTCATCATTTCTTGACCACAGTTGTTGGACGGTGTTTCCGTCGGTTGCCCAACGGCCAACCCGACATGACCTTCTGGCCCGAGATGGTGGTTCGGTACCTGATCTTTAACCAGCTGGTTGGAAACTCGAACCCTGGCGCTGGACAGTCTGGCATCGCACTGGAGCTCATGGAACGCGAGCAATGGTCACTGATCGAGTTGGCGCTCCAGAAACTGCACGATATCCCAGAGTTGGATATGATCACAATGTTGAAGCAAGTGATTGGACTGAACAAGAACAAGCACCACCACTCGACATCCTCTTCAGAAACAAGCACATCACCATCCAAATCCACAGCATCTTCATTACCATCCTCCACATCAACATCAACCGCCACATCAACGTCATCTACATCAGTACCGGATATCTCACACTTTTTGCACCTGATCATGGCTGCGCCCAGGAACGAGGTCTTTATGCAGCAAGCCGTGAAGCGTCTCAACGTGGAGGAGTTGTCGATCGTGCTCGAGATCTTGAAGGACTGGATCTGCAGCTGGAGCGAGCTCGGAGGCATTGGTCACTCAAAGAGCGGCTCTGTCAAGCTTCCCAACTACAGTCTGGTATGTCTTTTTTCCACTGCTTCCCCGTAGGTCCTTCGCCACTTTTTTTTCTGATTTTTTTCTAACAATTTTTCTTTTTGTTGGCTTTTACTTTTTAGATGGTCGAATTCACAACAGTTCTGATGGATGTGCACTTCCCATCGCTGATCATGTCGCCCCACCTGCACCCACTGCTGAAGGCGATCCAGGGCTCGATCCAGCGGGAGACAGAGGTGTCGAACCAGCTGGAGCAGACGCTGCGTGGGCCTCTGGGGCTGTTTGACCGCAAGCACAAGGATATGATCCGCCGCAAGAAGGCAGCACGCCTGAATGGCGGTGTCCCCACCGCTTCGAGCTTCATGGCCGAGAAGAAGAAGAAGCGCGAGGGAGACACAGTTGCCTCGGACTATGTCGTCGAAATTATTCACTTGTAAAAAAAAACATACACCACACAAAAGCACAATGAGGATGAGGAGACAAATGAACACACAAGTTTGGTGGGAAAAGCATAATAAAATAGATTTGCATTTGAAAAAAAAAAGTTCTATGCGTTATTGGTGGGTCTATGGCATGTTCGGATCGTGATCTGCAGCCTCTCCTCTTGTTCTGCACTGAGCAGCTCAAACCGATGAATGATCTCTTGCCGAAGTGTGCTTTCACTTGATTCAGCGTGCGGTTGGTGTGTTGTGCCTCGCAAAGAACTGTTGGTCTGGAAATCTGACCACTCGTCGTCGTCGTCCTTTCTGGTATTCCTTGTCGAGCTTGTGCTGGTCCTCGCGTTGCTTTCTGTGCTCCTCCGAATGGCATGGGCCTCTGATGCACGTGTTGCTGATGATGTGGATGATGAGAGCATCTCGACGACGTTGATTGTGCTCAGGGGCTCGAGGATCGATCGGTTGGACTTGGGAGGCACATCCTGACTCGAGACGACTTGCAGGACTTCGTTGGGATGCAGCTTGATCGATCGAGGAATGATTCTACAACGAAAGAGTGTTGTGAGAGAGCATTTCTCCTTTTTTTTTTTTTTTTTTTTTTGGTTTTTCTATTCCTCCTCGGTTATTTTTTTTTCTCTTCAAGGGTTACTATACTAACCTCTTGTGGCTCTTATCTCGTGCAGGCATGACAATGCCATCCTTGTCCCGGACATAAATTGCATTTGGAAAGATCTCGAGCAGGTCTTCCCAGGGGATCAGTTGCATCTTGTTGGTCCGATCGTTGAGAGCTTCGATGTTGAGGACGGGCCCGCCCGAGATGGACTGGAACGACTGCGTCTCGGTCTTGTCGGGCAGTTGTGGAGAGTTGAGCCAGTTAAACATTTTTCTTTTGTGTGTATTGTTGAAAGTGGAAAGGGGGATGTGAATGGTTGCTAGTAGCGTATAAGTAAGTGAAGCGAGGAAACAAGAAGTAGAGAGATAAGTTGGATGCGCTTCTTGTGTTTTTATATGATTTTTTTTTTTTACGCTTTGTGTCTTTCCTCGCGCTTTGTGTCTCACCCCTCTCTTCAAAGTCGACAGAATGGCTTATTGTGGCACCACCTCATTGGGTCTGGACTTTTGGGTCTACATCACAATCACAGCCACGCACTGCCTCTCTTGGCAGTGGCTGAGCCAGAAACCAGGGAAAACCTCTTCCTCCTTCCGTCCTTTCTAGCATTCGAAGTCACCTCATCCTAGAAACGATAAAAGTCTGTTAATTGGCGTATGGCTCCTAGGCTACATTACTCATCATTTCATGAACACTAGCTTATGAATACAAGCCGGATGTTGATGCCGACGCCGCGCCAAATTTAAAGTAGATCCAATATGTCAATATGTTCTATCATGCGACCAGGATGATGCATTGGTGTCAAGGTACGGGCTCATGCTAGCAAAGTAATAAGAAAATGGCGCAAGAGGACAGGATAAGGGTCAGGATAAGAGTAAGGGTAGGGATCAGGGTCTGATGGGAACATTGTGTCAACCAGGATATCGAGCCAGAAGTACATCTGCTCATGGTGCCTAGATGCAATTGTGTGTCTCGATTGGGTGGGAAGAAATCTCTCTCTGAGAATAAGAGTTGGGAGAGGGTGAGAGCGATGAGAGTCGAAGCATGGCTAAAATGCAATTTCACGCATGTCCATCCTCTTTCCGCTGTCCAACTGACCCGAGGAGTGAGCCCAGGGGCAATGTGTGGTGTGAGAGAGAGGGCGAGAGACAGGGCGGAGGGCGAGAGAGGCCCAAATAGGGCAAACGAGGGCCAGTTGGATAAACCTTTATTAGCCAATATTTTGAATCATGACATCTCGCGCTCTGCAGACCAATCGCCGTCGAGCATTCGTATGTCAGGGATGGAAGCAATGGAGGCAAACAGTCGTACTTTTTGCTATGTATCTGTACGCAATTGCGCTGTCATTGTCAACCTGAAGAACATATAAAACCCTGGCAATACTCATCCTTTTTTCTGATTCCTTGTCTTTCCTTATACCCCCTTCCTTCCTGCCTTCTTTCCTATTCTCTAACCTTACTCTACCCTACCGATCCTCTATACCCTAAAAAACAAAAGAGCCAAGAACAATGAAAGTTACTGCTACCCTCCTCTCCGTGGCCTTGGCCGTCATGGTCGCCGACGCCGCCTCCGTCGCCCCTCACTCTGGCACCGCTGTCCCCCTGTCGCTCAACCCCAACCACAAGCGCGACTTCCGCAAGACCATGGCCAAGCTCGCTGCCCGCTACCCTCAGCTGGGTCTCCAGGTCCCTGCCGAGAAGGTCATCTCCGGTGCTCAGGACAAGGTCGGCACTGGCAAAGTGCCTCTGACCGACGTCGGCCCAGACTCTGAGGTAAATGCCGATTCTCTCCTTATTCATTCAGCTCAAATTAATTAATTAAGTTTCGCCATGAATGAAATTTCAAACGTCTGACCTCTGTGATTCGTGTTTGTGTTTCGCTCCTCTTTTTTTTTTTTTTAGTACTACGGCTCCGTCAGCGTTGGCACTCCCGCCCAGGTGATGCGCCTCGATTTCGACACCGGCTCTTCCGACATCTGGTTCCCTTCCTCGACCTGCAACACTGCCGGCTGCAAGGCCCACCACCGCTTCAACTCTGCCAAGTCGACCACCTTCAAGAAGGACGGTCGCCCCTGGAAGATCGGCTACGGTGACGGCTCCAACTCCAACGGTATCCTCGGCTCCGACATTGTCAACGTCGGTGGTATCTCTGTCCGCCAGACCATCGGCCTTGCCACCAACGAGTCTGCCCAGTTCGCTTCCTCTCCCGAGGACGGTCTCTTTGGCCTCGGCTTCAACACCATCGAGTCTGTCGCCGGTGTCAAGACCTTCCTCGACAACGCCATCGCCGCCAAGGCGATCACTCTGCCCGTGGTTTCGGCCTTCTTGCCCTCTGTTCGCAAGAACGGTGGCAAGGGTGGCAACTACCTCTTTGGTGGCATTGACAAGACCCGCTACACCGGCGCCTTGACCTACGTCCCTGTGACCAAGAAGGGTTACTGGCAGGTGCTCATCCAGGATGCCGCCTTCAACGGCAAGTCCCTGAAGCAGACCTCCCAGGGCATTGTCGACACTGGCACGACCCTGTTGATCATTGGCAACGCTGTTGCGGCCGCCATCCACAAGCAGATCCCTGGTGCCACCAACTCGGCCCAGGAGGGCGGCTGGGTCGTGCCTTGCTCCTTGGCCAAGAACACCAAGGACTCGATCTCGTTCAAGATGGGCGGCAAGAGCTTCCAGGTCCCCGTTGCTGATTTGGCTTGGGCCCCTGTGTCCAATGGATCCAAGACTTGCTTCTCCGGTGTCCAGGGCGGTCAGGATGGCTTGTGGATCTTGGGTGATGTGTTCATCAAGAACAACTACTGTGTGTTCTCCCAGACTGGCAGCCCCTCCATCGGTATTGCTCCCCTCAAGTACTAGATCCTCTTTCATGTAGATATGAGTATGAGTTAGAAACACCATTTACCCCTTCCTCACTCCCTCTTACGAACAAAGCGCAAAAAGACGCTTAGAGAAAAAGCAAATAATGATGCTTAGAGAAAAAAACTAGAAAGAGGAGCAGGTCCTCCTCATTCAAACAATAAAAAAACAAATTAAAAAAAAACAAATTAAAAAACACAAACAAACAAAGGAGCATCCATGGTGTTTGCGAACAATGTTATTGTCATACGGGGTGATCATCATGAGCAAACTCGACAAACACAAAGAAGAGGGGGACTGTTATCGCTCCAGCACATACTCCATCCCGTCCGACAGCGTGATCCGGATCTCTTTCAGCAGCGAGCTGGCCGGGTCCGGGATCCTTTTAAAGAACCTATCCAGGTGCTTGCTCTCCAGCCCAATGTCCATCGCGATCGACACCAGCTTCGTCAGGTCGAACTTGGCCACCAGCTGCTCACACATTGGCGGCTTCAGCTTCATGTTGCGGAACGTCAGTCGCTCAAAGGCCACCTCCGAGACCATGTGCAACAGGCCCTGGAACCCCTTCGCATCCAGCACCACGGGCTCTGCATCCACTTCGTAGGCCCGGCAGCACGGCTGCACCTCCTCTGACAAAGCCCGGCTCGAGACCACGTACTTGTTCGTCGACACCGCCTTGACAAGATCGGTCTCGGGTGTGTCCTCCACGTCCGGGTCCAGCGTCAGCGTCATGAACTCGAGTGACTTGAGGCCATCAAAGATCTCGGAGTGGATGCCCTTCATACAGTCTAGAAGCGCGTTGGTATCACCCTGGATACTGCAGTGGCTCTTGCCGACAAGGAACCGTTCAAAGACGCGGGACTCCTTGATCTGGCGATAGTGGACCGCGCTAGCGTCCCTCCAAAGCTTGATGTCAATCCTAGAAAAATCAATTGTGCTGGTCTCGGATGCGCTATCATTTTCCTGAGAAGTATGGAATTTGGTCATGCTTGGATTATCCAGAAAGTGGACGTGAAAGTTGAGAGACCGAAACCGGGTATCCTTCTTTGCTACGAGGCTCTGGGCTGTGGTTGTCTCAGGCTGTGTTGGTGGTGGTTGTTGATCGGAGGTCTCTGATTGGGTGGGACACAAGGTATTGGATTTTTTCGGCTCTTTTGTTGATCCTTCTTCCTCCTTGGGTGGCTGCTTGACACGGAGCTCCATCACGGGTGAAATGTCCTTCATGCCAGTGAAGATCCACTTTGGCAGATCATGCTCCTCGTCCATATGCCTTGCCTCGAACCAGACCAGCACCTTATTCTCCAGACGCAAGCGGACCATACCTAGAGTTGGATGCTCGTTTGCCAATCGCCACGTCAAATTGAACAGTCCAGCCATATTCTGCTCTGTGCACGTGATGTCAAGAGTCGTCAACCCTTTGTTCCTGGACATGATCCGGCATAGATTCTGGAACCCTTGATTCTCAGACACGCTGACGCGAAGGTTCTTTATCTGACTCGACAGCAACAGGTAGTTGCTCGTGGGACTAGGTGCTCGAAGGTCCATGGCAGTGATCTCGCCATTGTTAAAGTCGATCAAGGCTTCTTCATTATCCGAGTCCAGACTCAAGCGATCGAGACAGTCAAAGTCTTGGCCCATTTGCTTCTTGATCCACTCGAGAGCGCGTGCAATAGGTTGGTGGTAGCGGCTGATGCTGGCGAGCTTGTGTCGGTCGCGGCAAATGGTTACCATCGAGAGGCTGTCCCGCTGCCAGTCCGACAAATCCAAAGGGCGACGGAGAAGGGACAACTGAGTGGGAATATCGAACTGGCGCAACTGTGGAGTGAACTCGCCCAGCTGGAACCGTTGAAAGCACACGTTCTTGAGAACGAACGCGATCAAGGCCTCTGGGCTCTGGTTCTCGGCGTCGGTGGCGTCCTTGCGCTCGGCAAACAGGATCCGGATGCTGGGGTTCCTGCTCTTCTGAAGGACCTGGAGCAAGCGGTCGAAATCCTTAACAGTCATGCGCCAGTCCAGAATCAATCCCAGGTCAAACACAGCGGGGAGAAGCTCCAGTGCCGCATACACCTTTTCCGCTTGAGCTCTCTGTCGGATCAGGATATGGGCCAACCCTAGCGACTCGTCCTTGTAGTAGCCAGTACACTGCTCGCACGCCTCAAAAAACCTTGCCAGTGCTGGCTGGAATCCGAGCTCGTTGAAGTGTTCCTTGCACATCCAGAAGAGAAACCCTTCCTCCAACACAAACCGGTGGAACCCCAGGCTTGGCTTGCACCTGTCCTCGGGCTTCAAGAACTCGTACAGGCCACTGATAAGAGGTCGAGTGTCGTCCAGATCAAATTCGCCCGTCTCCATGATGTGCTCCATGGCCTTGTTCACTCTGCTCAGCAGTGATCCAGGCTCCAGTGGTGGGATGATGCTCCCTTCAAAGTTGACTCCGTACTTGAGCATGTTCAGAAAGTCAAGTATATATGATCCAAACACTTGGATCAGCTTGGTGGGGTCCTGGATTTCGTATCCTTCAGAATCGGTCAAGTGCAGGTGTCGTGGGATGCCGCTCGAGTTGGGCACGTCGGGATAGTCCTGGCACTCGCACAAAAAGTGGATGCGGTACTCGGTCGAGCTGGGGTCGTCACTGACGGGCAAGATGACAAAGACTCTGGGGTATGTGTGTTCGAGCATGGCCAGCTTTTGGGACAAAATGACGTATATCCTGTTCTGGATCAAGGGCTCCCTGATCTGTTGAAGAGACCGCTGTGTGTCCGCAAGGGCTCTGCAGAGCTGTGCAAATTGGGGTCGGAGCTGGCTTCCCATCTCCAGCTTGGTCTCTAGGTCCTCGAGTTGACGGTTGAGCTGCAGTCCGATCTTGTCCGCAATGGTCAAATGTCCCTTGGCCGATGCCTGAATAAAGGCCTGAAAGAGATGGGTTGTGTTTACGAGCCCGTCCTTGGCAATCTCGAAGTTAAACTTGAACTCGTTCAGCTCCTTGATTTCATTCTCAATCTCCTCTGGGGATTTTGGCTCCTTGGCTTCGATCTCAATCTCCTTGGACGTTGTCTCGTTGTCCTTTCTTTCAACCTCAGAGGACTTTGATGTCTGGTTGCCGACCTCTTTGGAGGATTTTGCGTTGTCCTCGTGTTCCTTCTTGGGAGCTTCTAGCTTCGTGCCCTTAGCCAGATCGTTTGTGAGTACAGGTTCGCTGCGTGTTTCTGGTAGTTGTGGTGGTGTCATTGCTGGCGCGTCCTTTGCACTGGTGCCTGGTGATATCCCATTGATGGGTGTTGCTTTAGTTGACGCACCCTCAGAAGCTTTCACTAAGGCTCCATGCGTGTCGGTGGTCGGGGATGAGAGTCGAGTAAACTTGTCCATGATCTTTTCCAGCTGAGCGATTTTAGCCTCCTCATCCTGGATCTCGGCCATGTACCGTGAAATGAGGTCGATATGTGACAGTCGATCCACTGGATCCCCCTTGCTACCCTTGTTCCCGTTACTGAGACTTGCGATAAACTGGCTCAGCTTCTCTTCTACCTTCTCGTCCAGCGGCTCCAGGGTTTCGATGTCAGAAGGCCCAGAGGTCACATGGCGTCGATATTCCTCGTTCGGCAAGAGCTCCTGAACGACGACTCCTCCTGATTGAGAATTGGTCTCTTTCCCTTGAGCTTCGATCCAGAGTTCATCTGTATTTGCCTTAGGTGGTCGGGATGATGTATGTTGTGCACTCCCGTTTGGGCCGTTTTGTTTGTCTTCATAGACGACATCAAGCACTGCGTCTGGGACATACGCGATTCTCAAGGGCCGAAGACTGTGGAAGAGCATGGAGAGCGAGTGTCAGTCCAATGTCCTAGCATTCGAGATGTGTTTTCGAGGAATACCAGCACACAGATCCGTACCGATATTCTCTTGGGCAGCGCAAGAAAGTGACCACAGTGTCGTGGTGCTGGATCCTGATCATGTTTGGAAAGCATGCACGCAAGTCGGACCAAAAGATGTAGTATTGTCCTGTGATTGGATTCTGTGTTGCTTGGATGCGAATCAACTCGCCATTGGACCGAAAGTACTGATACATCTTTGCAGAAGTATCAGCGGCATCGATGTCGGCATTGAACTCCATGGGCGTGTTTGTAGGTTTGAAATTGAAGTCGAAGGTTGAGGCTGCGTCCGCGAACAAAGCCAGGTTGCTCATTCCTTAAGGGGTACGTACCTTGGTCACATAATGTAGCAACAAGTCGCGTCGAGCTAGAGCGCCCTTCTCGGGGGCACCTTGTTGACGCAATGATATTTATAAAGTGGAAGCTGGTTATCAAAGGGCTTCTCTCTTTTATCAAAGGCACGAAGCTTTTCCATACGTCTGCATATCTCGGGAATCTTCCCATCCCCCAACAGCGAGGCCCAAGCGTAGATAAGGAAGGCGTGAATAGAACGCTGCTGTTCCATGGCCATGATTAAAACAAGCTCTGTTGCACAACCGTCTTTTTAATGAGGTCTACAGGGATATGTTACAATTTTGAAGAGTAGGAGGGTATTAACCGCAGGCAACGGTCTGGGTCATCAAGGCCTTTCGCCACTGCATGCTCTGGAGCTGGACTTTTTCTTTGATCTCCTTCATTCTAGCTTCTTCCTCGGCTTCTTGTTGGCGCTCAGCGATGGTCCGGACTGGCGGAATCACAGGCCAGACTTGCTGCAGATCACGGTGCATCAACACTTTGCGCATCATCAACTGGCAGCGGCACTCGGACCTCTTGGAGTGGGCAGGGACAGGTGAAGCCAGCGTAGGACGGTCCTCGTCGAGATGGACAATAAAAGACTGGCGTGTCGGCAGAAACTCTTGCGGTAACAGGTACTGGATCTTGGGGATGAACTGGAGCTCATAGAGACCATATTCGAACTGATCCTGTCCGTCTGTTGAGGGATCCAAAAGTGGCGAGTATGGCTCATGGAACGTGGACGATTGTTGTTGTTGGTGCTGCTGATGCTGCTCAAACGAATAGTCCTCGCCATGTGAAGGGAGTGCGGATGATGTGCTATCAAGAGAGCTTGAGTTGGTGGATGGAGACGACAAGGCAGGGGCGGGAAGGTTGTTGGGGTTGTTGGTGTTGGAGACAGGTGAGGGAGAGTTGGATGGCGTCAGAGGAGCAGAGTTCTCGTCATCGGTCTTGGAGTTGTTGGCGTTGGCGTTGGCGTTCGTGTTCGTGTTGTTCGTGATGCCAGCGCCATTGACGGGAAGGGAAGCATCCCTGCTCTCTTCGGTAGTAGGAGATGGGTTCGGCGAGGAAGGCAGAGGCATCTCCTTCTTTTCTCCCTTGATGCCTGACACCCCTTTGTTATCCAAGAGGTGCGCACGGCCTTCATCCTCCTCATGTCCCTCTGTTGCGTCTTGGCCATCCTCCCTGTCGTGGTCATCGTTGTGCACCCCGTCCTTATCTCCTTCCTCCGCGTGTTGGTTGAGCCTCGCTTCAGCCAATGCAGATGCATCCTGAGGATCGTGGTAATCGGGTAGGGAAGCATGAGCGATATCAAGATCGATGGCACGGTCGTACAAATGTTGTTGTTGATGTTCCTCATGATGGCGAACTTGTTGCACCGTGTCGTTTGCAGATCCATCTTGTTGTTGTTGGAGGTGGTACAGCATGTCGACTTCTTCTTCGTTCTCGTTCTCGTCGACATCGTTCTCCTCCTCTTCGGGATCCATCCACTTGGGGTAGAGATAAGTGGATGCAGGGCCTAAAACCGGTTCCACAAAAATGTATCGGCGACCACGTTTCAGATGAGCGACGCCCTCGCGGATAAAAGTCTTCTTGGCAATGTAGTAGTCGCCTTCGGGCCACTGCAGATCATGGCTAGCAACCCAGTCGTCCACCATCGCCCTGGCATCTTCTTCCTTGACGTGCTCGTTTTCCTCCTCTTCATGTGGTTGGTGTTGTGGTGTCTCATGATCGTGACCTTTCAGTGCTTCTTGGCAGACGTTGTCGTCTTTCTGAGTCATGAACCAGTCCAAGAATTGGTGAGCAAGGGCTGACTGGAGAGCTGAGAGTGGAATATTAGCGGACGGTTGCCAGCGATCCAAGACTGAACCAGGAGGGTGTGTCGTTGGCGATGATATTGAAGGGTGGTCGAGATAGCCATTGTTAGCGAGAATTGATAACTGTGTCGCTTTTTGAGAAGAGGAAAAGGAACGCGACGAAAAAGTTGGTAGAGACGGGTGGGGTGTTGTCGTGTGATCTGTGTTGTTGTTGTTGTTGTTGTTGTTGTTGTTATTGTTGTTGATAGCGCGACGACTCGTGTCCTTTGTGCGCCGTAATGAAGAGGCGTGGTGGGCGAGAGCTAACCGTGGCAGGAACTCTTGGAGACAGCATGTGCGCAAGCGGTAGACGAGCGGATTTGAGAGAGAAGCCGGTGTGGGAGCCAGCAGCTCGAGGCTCGAGTGCGGCGGTGGTGGGGGTGGAGGAACAGCACGGCACGGCATGCTTTGTCGGACTGTATTAGAGTACTATGGGTGCGATGGGTGTATGAGTGTGTGTGGATGTGTTTTCTTTTCTGGGTTGGTTGTACAGTGTGTTCCAAAGGACGTTCCCCACAGCTCGAGTGGAGAAAGGATGGAAGGGTGCACAAAAGGGTGTTGACAAAGAAAAATGAACGGTGTGTGGAGAGAAGAGTGAAGGGGGGAGGGGGGGGGATTGAAGAAGGAGCAAAATGGAAAGAGGGAAGTGAGGACGAGGAAGAGAAAGAGACGGAAGGAAGGAAGGAAGGAGGGGGGTAGTATAAGATAGAGGCTGACACGGAAGGGAAGGGAAGAGAAGGGAACAGAGGAAGGGAAAGGAAAGAAAGAAGCAACAAAAGAGGATGCTGCAGTTGCTGTTTTATGTCTGAAGCACGAGTGAGTAAGCGTGTATGTTGTGGTTTTCTTATGTCTGTCTGTCTGTTCTGTCTGGAGGTGATTGTTCTCTGGATATGGAAGCAGGGGTGCACACACACTCTTTGGAGAAGGAAGGACGAAACAAAAAAGTAGGAGTCAGGTAGGAGAGCGAGGGTGACAGTGAGAGAGAGTGTGCGAGTGAATTCAAAATCAAGGGAAGAGCGAGTTAATGGGTGGATTGTGGGTAAGGAGAGAACCAAGAAGAGTGTTGGCAAATTGGATGGGTGAATGGGGAGAGAGTGAGAGAGTGAGTGAGTGTAGATGGGAAGAGAAGAGAGAGAGAGAAGCAAAGAGAGAAAGATAAAAAAAAAATTCGGTGAGCACCAAAACACAATAATGTCATGACAAAGACAGCGGTGTGACCATGACATGCTTGTTGTTCAATTACAGGTCCTCTTGCTATCTTACCGACCTATTCATGACGGTACGATGTCGCCTCGCCTAATAATACACTGGGTTCAAACTCGAACTCAGAGAGGCATTTGTACATCTCACTCACCCAGTGGTGGGAACATTTTTTCATGCCTCCAGACAGTCTGCCTGGGCACACAGAACAGGCAAAGGTGTTTGATTCAACGCGTACAAACAACAAAGGTGGGAGGAACCCTTTCCTCTTCACTTTCTATCGCCTGTTGCCATGTGAAAATGAGAATGTGAAAGGTGTGTGAGTAAGAAGGGTGTTTGGGCAAACACTCATCCTTTTTAGTTTTCTCCCTTTTTTCTTTTCCTTCGTTTATTTCGTCCCGCTTTGACATGCCGGAAGGATGGGCAACGACGACAGACAAGAGGCAATGATAAAATTGGTCCGTGGGCTCGGTGGAGACAACATAGAAAAGAAGGAAAAAAAGGGAACCAACCCATTGCGTTGCACTCGCACTCGCACTCGCTCTTGAATATCGCGAGGAGAAAAAGGTTGTGCATTGACATTTGTCAACAGATCGGGTATCCTGGACAAGATGGATGGGTCGTGTCGAAGCTAAAAATATGATTCGTTTTGCTCTGGGTCACTTTGGGCTGGACATTCCTGTTTCCATCGATGTCCATCCCACACTTCTGTAGACAGGCTTCCGAAGCATCAAACACATCAATATAAAGAAGAAAAAATAATCGTTCATGCAAGTGACATTAACCGAGATCCGCGGAATGGTGGGATGGTATTAGACTGGAAAAGAAGGCATGCGTTTTCAACCTGAGAAAGAGAAGAAGAAAACACAAGACATTGCAAACAACAACGCAAATGGTCCCACGAGAAAATATTTTCGTATATTACGATGCGACATCATAATGCAACATGTCTAGAGAGCGATATTTTTGTCTTTTAATCGCTTTTCTTTCTTCTTGACGCTACCGATCCAAGGAATCGTAATAGGCCTGCCAGTTGATTGCGCCCCAATCAAGATAAGGATCCAATCGAATATTATGCAGGTCCTGGTACTCCCTGACCATCGCTAGGGTCACCACTGCCACTTGAGTCATGGAAGATGACATGTCCACTCCTGAGCCCTCCTCATGATGGTTGTGATTGTGCTGAGCTAATGATGCAACTGGGTCACTAGCCTCTCTCTTCTCATGTCCATACTCGCCTTCGCCCTTGTTCACCTCCTTTTCTTCATCCCCTGCCATGTCCGGGATGTCCAAACACTCAACCGGGTCGAACACTGAGAGGCCTTGGTCGTCCCTTTCACCAGTCTCCGACTCATCCCAGCTCTGTCGACTTTGGGGCCGTGAAGGAGGGCCTTCGTGATCATCCTCGAGGGAGCCATACTTTTCGAGCAGTTGCTGCTGTTCCTGAAACTTGACCAACTTGCGGTAGTTTGTCTTGGCCTTCTTAACTGCACGTGGGAGTCCCTGTGTCCAGCGCTGCATCCAGCCCATGGTCACAAGTGTCTCTAGGATGTCTTCCTCCATAATGCCCGTCCTTGTTGCCAGCTCTTGCACGGAAAACGCAATCTCATAGTCTTCGGAGGAGGGTGATGCTTCCCTGATGTGGTCAGTTTCCATAGGTTCGGAACCTTGAGATGTGGGTGATCCAGGTGGAGGAGAAGCCAGGATCGAAGTCGTTGCTGTTGAGACCTGGGGCTGAGGTTGATTCTTTGTTTTGGATCTCTTTCCAGGACCCAGTGCCAAGGGGTAGATCTTCCGCGCAGGCCATGGCTTAGGGTATATTTCTCGGAGGATGGCCGTGGTCCAGTACGAGACATAGCCTAGCTTGCCTAGATCAGAGAGGGGCTTCTCGGGCGATCCAACTTTCCCCTCGATTTTGGACAACTCATAGCCTTTTTTTTTTTTTTTTTTTGCTCTTCCGATCTGGGGGAGAGATATAATTCAAGTGGTACAGAAATTCGTTAGTCTCATGGACTCACTAGCGCTTTTTTTATGCGACCAATGCAGAATGACGTGGGAAGGAAGCATCAATGAAGGCATAAAAAATGGTCTCTCCTCCCGTTCCACTCCAGATGACCAGTTCAACAAAGAAAAATAGCGCAAAATGATGAGAGAAGCCTTACTGAACTCGATCAACAGCTTTCCGTAGCTTTTACGTTGGAAAGGAGGCAAGATGAGAATACATGCCAGATTGTACCCATCATAAGACACGATCTCCTAGATAATTTTTAGGTTCACAAATAATGTACATTGCTTAGTACGTTTCAACGTGTCCTGACCATGGCAATAAGAGAGTAGCCCGTAGCAATTAGGCCCGTTTCTTGCCTTTGAGAAAAAGCCGACGGGAACATCCGCCTTGTCGCTCGCCCTGGTCTCTGTCAAGACATAGAACTGAAAGCCATGCACATCAAAGTACAAAGTTTTGTTGTCCAGGAACAGCTTTGCTAGCAGCGAGAGGTTTTGGCAGTAGAGCTATATACGAGGAGAATCATTTTGGTATTAGCTTTCAGAGAGACTATTGACACTTACAATATGCCTCTCCTTGGTCCATACGTAGTGGCTACCTTGTTGCTTTTGCCGTCAACCTTGTAAATCTTGTTGATGCCCTTAGAGTAGACAACCACGCCTGGCGGTTTCCTGCGCTTGCAAGCCTTTGTGTGGGTGATATAGCTCTCCAGGTGGCGAATGTACTTCAGACAGGACTCGCAGATGAATAGTCGTTGGCAGTCCTGGTATTCGTCTGGGTATGGCGAGTAGTACCAGGTGGCAATGTCGAATCCTGCATAAAGGATCCACTCTACGTTTCGGACCCTGGGCACATCGTCCTCGTCGCCGTCGTGATGTACTGCCTCTGATCCAGCCTCCTGTCCTTCAGCTCGCTATTGATGTTCCGTGTTCAAAAGTTTTACATTTGTGAGATACAGCCACCACATGCTGTCGTGGTATCTGAACACATGGAGAAGGAAATCCATATCTACCTTGCGCGCCAATGATGGCATTAGCTCTGTCAACATTGCAAGCTCGTCTTTGACAATTTTTCGCTTTGGTCGAGATGTTGGCTGATCTGGGTCATCCGGCTCGTTTGTGGTTTCTGTTGTCTCTGCCTTGGGTGGCTCCTCTGCTTTGGACTCCATCGCTGGTTGAACTTTTAGTGGCTTTATCCTGTCAATGTCGACCCATTCATCCAGTCTTTTGTCCGCTATCAAACAAAAGGGAATATGGAACTCAGTACTTTTTGGCGTGTTGAAACTCCATGCAATGGGGTGTCACTTACTGCCATCATAATGGACATAGACATCGGTGTCTGTGTCTGCCACACGTTTCCCAATGATCTCGACCTTGTCTATAAGGACATGAGAATGGTGATGAGTCCACATATGTTCTCTGCAACAAAAAGTCACTCGCCATTGCTCGGAAATCAGGCTGTGTTGTGTGTGTGGGATCGCCGGTGCTGTACGCCTTACATTCTCTGCCGTCTTTGCCAATGATGGTGCCGAATCCGCCCACCTCGACTACTATTCCCGCTCCTGCTCCTGCTCCTGAGGTGCTCCCCGATGCAATGGTCGCTGGCTGCATTTGTCCGTGGTCCACGAGGTTGCAATGAAGTTCAGCTTTTTTTTTTTTTTGGCTCTTGGTCCCTTTGACCCTTTAACTCACAGAGCCAAAAAGAGGACGAAGACAAGCCACAACCGAGATCATTTGGTGGCACACATGCATGAACCCTCACAGATTAGGAAACAATACTAACGAACTCTCAACATCACGCACAAACACCTTGGCCTTTAGCCCAGTATTATCCACGACGGCGTTCGGTTTCTCTTTGTTCTCGACAGACCAGGAAAGGCGCCACATCTGCCGTACATATTGTCGCTTCAGGGTGTCGACTTGAAACTGGGACTGTGTCGACAAAAAACAGGTGTGGTCACCTGCGCGAACACGGGAAAAAAAGCTAACTTTGAAATTCATTCATTTCGCCTCCTTTTCTTCCCAGTTTTCCCACCTCCTTTCCTCATCCTACTCCATTCTTCACTCTTCAAAACCAAGATTAACACAATACTTACAACATGCCCACTGTATACGTCAAAGAAGACACCATCCGCGACGCTGAGGCCGCGAGGAAAACCTACAAGCCTACTCACCCTGGCCTCTTTGAGATCGTACACGCCGAGGGCAGTTTCAACTCTGAACTCGTTGCCAGCAAGGGCTTCAAGAAAGGCGAGGTCATATGTGCCATCAAAGGCACTATCCCAGGGCCCAAGAAGTACACATCCGTCCAGGTCTCCAAGGATTTGCATATCGAGCTCAACTCGGATCGTACGTTCACAAACCGGATCGAGTATTATCGTTAGTGCTTGCAAACGGATCGAAATGAGAATAATGCTAACATTGATCAACTAATTTTTTTTTTGATCCCTAGTCGTCTTCCTGAACCATTCGTGCAATCCTTCTGTATCGTTGGATACCGACAAAATGCAGCTTATCGCTGTTGTGGATCTCCACAGAGGTGAGGAGGACATTATTGGCGCATCGACCTATGTGATTTCCACATTGTTCTTCTAACACTGTACTTTTTTTTTTGTTTAATAGGTGACCCACTGACTTTCTTCTACCCTTCGAGCGAGTGGGAGATGGATCAGGCGTTCGAGTGCAGGTGTGGAGCAACACAATGCATGAAGTCGATCCAGGGCGCCAAGTTCCTGTCAAAAGAGGCCATGTCCCGCTACTTTGTCACCTCACACATCCAACAACTTCTCAACGAACGGGACCAGAACGGTGTATGATGATCTGGATACATACTGGATGTGCGTTTATATTCCCAATTGTCATACTTTATAGATATCTCTTTCCTACACAATATACAAATTTCGCTGCAGTGAAACAACCCTTGTTTTTTGGGTGGTGGTTGGTTGCATGTGCAACGAACTCCTCTCGGGCAGATTGGGCCAGAGGGACTGCTTTTTCTTAGCACGGGTCAACAAAAAGTTGAGATCCGCTTGTCCCATCTCGCATTCTCTACCTCTCTCTATCACTCCCCACTCCCACATCTTGATACCATGTCTCCCGCTGTCGCTGTCAACCCCGTCCGCAACGTGCGTATTTCTTCCTTCCCATACTTTTTTTATTCGCCATTCCACCATTTCGACATTGTCATCTACATGCTCTCTGGACAGGACAGTTTGCACTGGATTTGGATGATTCAGGAACAAAAGAAATATCTCGGAAGCTAAAAATGGGTCGAATAATCAATCTCGAAACCAGGCAGACGAATTATGCGATACCCGATAACACAAGATTCACATCGGCTAATGAGGGACAGATGGAGGGCTAAATGCGTCATCTTTCAGCTTTTTGGAGCCAAAGGAATGGAATTGAACTCGGAAGCCAAAGTGGAAAACAATGTGCAAAATTCCCGTCGCTTAAACAACAGTTCCCCGGACGGGAGGCCATTATTTCTTTTGGCTGCTTGCACAGCGTCCTCCCTACTATCCTGTCGTATATTCTCCACTTGATATCATGACTCGAAAATACTTACCCAAAACCTATATACTTTTTTTTCCCTATCAAACAAACACAGGTCGCCCGCTGGTCCGCCTTGGTTGGTGGTCTCGCCTACGGTTACATCCACCACAACACCTTGACCGCCCTCGAGCACAACAAGGCTGAGCAGATCAAGATTGACAACCGCGACCGCCTGATCGCCCAGGCCAAGGCCGAGTGGGTCAAGATGAACACCCCCTCCGGTGGTAAGGGCGCTGCTTTCATGAGGCTGCAAGGATTGTGTGTCATACTATTATCTTGGACGATCAAAACCTAACGACCTTTTTTTTTCTTGTTCTCTTTATCTTTAGGTGTTGTCACTGATCCCGAGAGCCCCAACTTCGACTTGGAGAAGGTCCTTGTCCACCTCTCCGAGACCGCATAAAGAACGAAAGAAAGAAAGCAACAACATGTGTTTTTTGTCATTAAATATTATATACAAGCATTGAGCTCCAAAGGTATCCCTCAAAGAAACCAATGACCAGGAAAGGCTTAGAAAGACCTGGATGGAAGGCAATTGTGAATATCCATCAAAAGAGTACTCGCCCTACATACACTTTTGTGTCAAATTAGAAAAAAAAAATTGTGCACACGAAAAGGGACAGACCGCCGCCAGAGCGACCGGAAAAGACAGCGATCACACGCGTGGTTCGGCGATGGGCGAAAAATCCTGGTATTGTTTGTTGTGTCTACTTATTAGGTCTATGTCGGCGCTTCTTGGGATCTATGGCAAACGGCTGATCAAACGCCTCGAGTAGTCGCTTCACTTTGCGCTCGCCGAACCCAGGAAGAAGTCCCAGCTCGTCCACAGACGCGTTCATGATATTTTTGAATGACTACGAAAAAGTTCAATGGACAAATGAAAGAAAGAAAAAAAAAATGTCAGTGAGAAAAAAACAATATATATACATTATAATCAACCAAACATCAACTCCCCCAGAAAATGTGTGTATGTGTTTACCCCAAAGGTCGACGACAATGTCACCACATCGGTCTTGTTGATCGACTGGATCTGGGTCAGCGAGTCCGTCAGCTTGGACAAGTAGTCGTTCTCGACCCGCTCCTTGATCGCATCCGGCGCCTTGTTCTCGTACGCCTTGAACGTCTCAATGTACCGCGCCGCCTCCTCGTTGCTCCACGCACAGATCACCGTAAAGTCGTTCACCATCCCAACCCGCGTCAGCTCTCGGATTGCTTGTTGATGCGAGTCCTAAGTGTGATTTTTTTTTTTTTTTGTATTGACCCAATAACAATATTTTGCTCCGATTGAGTCTTCTGTGTCAAGCATTATTTCACAAGGTTACAAGTTAGTTCAACGCGACTTACAACATCAACCAGGATCAATATCACGCGCAGCACGTAACTTTTGCCCAGATCCGCAATGCGGCTGAAAATGTATTCGGGGTGCAGTCGATGGTATCGAATACTAGAGACATCGATATAGATAATCACCATTAGCTTTTTTTCTTCACAGCCACTCGAAACAATAACATCATCTTTTTTGTTATCCCTTCTCTCGAAAACCAAAGGAACTCTCACCTAAGGAACAAGATACAAGAGGTAAAGCCGACCGCATAGTCTGGCACGATGTCGCCGTATTCGTAGGGCACGTTTCTGATAAACTGCAGCAAAGGGTTCCCCCGCTGCGAGGTCCGGATCACGATCGCGCTCTTGGATTTCGGAATGAATGGTGGTGGAGTTGCTGTTGCTGTTGATGGAGCACTACTTCCTGTGGTAGGCGTTGCGGCAGACGACGAGGGTGTAGATGACGAGGACGCTGTTGTAGGTGTTGCTGTGGTTGTTGGCGCAGGAACAAGACCTGTTGTTGACTTTGCTGGCGCATCATCTTCCAGGTTGAAAAAGTCATCGTCGTGAAAGTCGAGATCGTCGAGATCATCGAACCCGAACTCGTCGTCCTGTGCAATACTTGTGGTTGCTTTTGTGCGTCCAATGCTCGTTCTCCTGGGTTGACTAGGATGATGCTGTTGTTGTTGTTGGGGTTGTTGTTGCTGTTGTTGTTGGGGTTGTTGTTGCTGTTGTTGTTGGGGTTGCTGTTGTTTTTGTTGGCTACCATATATCCCTGGTCTTGCTATTCCTGGAGCCTGTGAAGAGTCGCTGGAAGCCTGTGGTGTCCGCATAGCGGATGAGCCTGACGAGGAATGGGCCGTTGCTGGTTTGGTGGCGTTTGCGGCGAATCCCGAAATCTTTGGCTTGAAGAGCAATGGTGGCTTCTCGCTCTCGAGCTTGCGCCGACGCTCCTCCATCTCTTCCAGGGTGGGCACCTTGAACACCCTTGGCTCTTTGATACTGCCATTGTTGGAGGAATTGTTGTTTGGCGCACTCATTGGGAAGTGGCGGGGAATGGGTGGAGACGAGAGACATTCGCTTTTCGACCTTGATATACTTGAATTTCAACTGCCAGTCACAACTCAAATTTCGGTTCGAGAACGAGCGCTGAGGTTGTCTAAGCGACGTTGTGCGCCAAAGTTTATTGCAATTTATGTTGCAGATTAGGAAATGGAATAAGTATCGCCGAGGTCTAGTTGCTGGAGTAGCAAGCCCTGAAGGATTAGCTCCTTGGAGTACACGCGCGCGCCGACTTCCTGGAGCTGCTTCCACATCTCCATGTCCTCCTCGCAGGAAACCACCACGATGATCTCTTTCTCCTTCATACCATCGTCAGACTCACTGGTACTGGACGCCTCGTCTTCGTCTTTGTCGGGCTGCTGCGATAGCTTAATCTTTTCCTTCAAGAACTTGAGGTCAACGCGCTTCAAGAAAACGGCCTTGCCTCCACCAATCTCCACTAGAGGCTTGAGCTGTGCGGGCTTGGGCTGAGTCGAGGGCGAAATGTAGATCGAACAGTTCTCAAACACCTTCATTTCCTTGGCTCGGTCCAATGCTTCGTACAGCTTGACATCGTACTCTTGCTTGCCCTCAGGATCAGCGAGTCGGTAATCGTTCTCGTCTATTTTGCCTCATGAAAAGAGGTCAGATGTCTATTGGTACCACCATATATCATTGACAGCAATCATTGAAACATAATGCAACTTACCCAGGACTTCATTGGCATCGATGCAGGCATTGAGATACTCCCTGCGCACAATGAACTTGGCCTGAGCAATGCCATACAAGAACTTTTCGGTTCTGGAACGTTGCTCAGCTACGATGTGGGTGCTATCCTCCACACTCTTGGCTGCCATAATGCCCAAAGCTTTCAGCTGCTTCGTCTCCTTAGCCGTCAAGTCCTTGCCAATGCCTGTGCACAGATACTTGATGGTTCTGGTTTCTTTCGGCTCTTTTGACTCTTTTGACTCCTTTGGTTCCTTGCCTTCTTCAATTGGTGGCGACATGGACGAGTCACTGGGCCCTGTAGCGGAGGCAACAGCTCGCTTTCTCTTGGATGGCGCTTTTGGTGAATCGATAGATATCGCCTCTCGACTAGAGTTGACTGACGTATTGACTTCCTCGTCATCACTCCGTGCAGGTGTTCCGGAGATCGATCCCTTTCTAATGGCTCGTCGTTTCTTGGTGGGCGAGGCTGGCTTCTTTGAGGGGGTGGTGGAGTTATCCGCATCCATATCGTTCTCCGACTCTTCACCTTCGTCATCATCGTCGCCATCCTTGGAGATCGAGATATCGTCCAGAACTCGTTTCCTCTTCTTCAAGGCCTTCTTTTCGTTCTGGCGCTCTTCCTGATAGGTGTTCATGTCAGCAGCATTCTGCTCCAGTGCCTTACTGGCTTTTAATGCCGCACCTCGCTGTCTTGGAACAATGAGAATGCCTCCTGGCGCGGATGTTGAAGGAACTGGAGAAGCGTCCTTATCAGAAGTCTTGCCTGTCGAAGAAGAAGAGGGTGCTGATGTGGTGCCGTCGTCAATAGAAACTGCTTTCCTTTGCTTTTGTGAGGTTGGTTTCTTGGGAGACTCGGGTTGGATTTTGATGGGTCGCTCGTGCTCATCATTCCGGTCTTGGTTGCTATCCACGTTCGCGTCGTTTTCTGGTTGGTTGGGCTCAAGTTCCGTAGATTCAGCGGGCTCTGTCTTCACGAGGCTCCTTTCTGTGAGTTCCTCAATCCAGTCGTCAATTTCTTGGGGTTGGATCTTAGTGCCAAAGACTTGGGAGAGCTGACTGTGAACCGGGAAAAGCGTATACCGCGGTTTGGCCTCGCTTTGCAAGGACCAGGTTTGAAAACAGTCTTCCAGCCAGAGATGGTTTACCACTTTGACATTCCATTCCTGGCCCTTTTCGTACTTTTCACCAGAAGCACTAAGAGAATAAATATATATATATAAATGAGTCTACATGTAACACTGCGCAAATGCCACGGGCGAGAGTCCTTACAAGATGTCTTACTTTCCGCAGATGATATGTGTCGTTGGCTCGGGTGCGGCGCGGCTTGACATGGTTGGCTTGTATACTGCACCGACCGCGACAATCATCCGCTTCAAATACTCGCGGATAGGACCAGTATAGTTCGATATCGTCATGACCTAAGAAAGATCGCACATCAGCATAACCAAGGCTTATTGTGCGAAATAATTACGTCCGACGCCCAGACCATCTATCAATCAAGAGTACATACCAACTCGGTCATTCCTGCAATAGGGTCGTTGGGTATTGGGTAATGAAGCAGGGATGCTTTGGGTGATGGCAATGTTCCCGTCTGAAGCACATGAAGGAGCCAATCTGCTGATGCAACTGTCTTTCCATCCTGAGATGACTATTGATTTAACCGAAACCGATGAAGACGTTGTTAAATGAGAGCTTCGGATAGGCAAACGATAAGATCATGTCTTCATATGGATAACGTACCTGGGTATATAATGGCCCGCTCCTAAAACGACAGATCACAATGTCGATCATGTCACTTGAATAATCATCCTCATCTGCAACACTGCCGCCCGCCTCCTCGATCCTTTCGATGAAGCGCCTCTTGAGCTCGGGTAAGATGTGTAAGTCGCTTGCCATGACGATATTGAGTCCCCTCAGAAATTGTGGACCGTCGGGACTTGAAGTATTCAAAAAGGCTGCGACCGTTTTGACACTGTTGGAGAAGAGTTGCGGCGCTCCCGTTTGAACGACATCTTGCGGGTGAACCTCAAAGGTGTCGTCCTGTAACGGTGGGTCAGGAAAGAGGTAGATGGTCTACTCGGAGCACATAAAATAGTGTTAGATCTTGTTTGTCCTAGATGACCCCTTCGTGAATATGACTCCACCATATATAATTAGAAAGTACTTCTGGAAAACGGCGCTTGAGGTTGCAGCAAACTTGGAACCAGTGTGGGAGAACAACTTTGATCCCCAGTTCCGGATGCTCCATAACGTAGCTGTACTTGGCCTGTGGTATATATCCATTAGTCAAGGTGCGTTAGAGTCCTGAAAAACATGGCCAGCTTTTCCCTCTCGTTAAGACTGATCAAACGTACCCCACTTGTTGTGAGCGCAATCAAATGTGTGACATGTTTGTTAACATCGCGTTCGAAGCTTCCTCCATAGTCCTGAACAGCCTCGGATATTACTTGGCGGTCGAATGCCGGCAACTATAATGATAGAGAAGATGTCCATTTGTCAGCCACCATCAGAGGGAAGTATTTAGGCCTTCCTGGTTACTGACCCCAGTAGTTGCTACTACAACACCCGAGAAGACCATGTCTGGGTCGGCGGAGAAAAACTCTGGACTGAAGTTGGAACACAAGATCGGAAATGAGAAGGAAGAAATAAGTGATCGCGTCAAACTATGCTAGCAACGAGGCAAAAATGGTGGCAAAAGCCGTCGACATACCCTTGAATAGAGCCATGCTTGACAGAGCGTGTCACCCATTCCGGCTAAGATGAAAGTCCATTGTACAGAGAGTAAGCAGGAACGACACGGTCAGATATAGGGCCTTCAGTTGATTACATCCGCAGAGAATGGTGACCATGGGTCATGTAGCTCAAGCTCATGTAAACAAAAACGTACTGTGACGATGTGAATCCCACGCGCTGACGCATGCTTATAATCGGCAAAGTCGTAATCCTCGGAGATAATATGTGTCGTTTTGAAGGTGTTTGACTGCCAGTCCAAGTCGTCCTGTGGTTTGGAGTGCTGTGTCTTGAGTGCTCCATGCTTGAACAATAGTTCTTCCAACTAACAGGTCCAGATAGAGAAGGCATGGATTTGTCAGCGATCGGAAACACAAATATAGTGTCGGGAGACACGGAAGACAACTACTTCAAGAGATATTTTCTGGTGCTTGTGCCAGTCCGGTGGTAATTGGTCAAATACCTCGGCGATCCGTAGTGCGCCAAGGAATGGATTGACATAAAAGACAACACCATTGAACAGCAAGTCGACTACATGCATGGATGAATGTGCAGGTGTGTGCTGTGTCGGATGCTCGGATTCACTGTTCTGTGTGGCGAGAACTACAGATTCGTGGCGGTCGTTGTCCGGAGGTGGCATGATTGAAGGAGGGTGGAAGGTGGGCAGGGTAAATTGTTTGAGGAAGCAAAATGTGATTAAATGCTGTGGAACTGTGGAACAAAAAACATCTATTGTCCAAATTTGGTGGCGCATATGATGTTTTTTTTCGAAGGTGGGAACGGGATCTTGATTTTTGCACGTGTTTATTGCGCTCTGCCCCCAGAAGACCGTCTAGAGTGTCCAAAATGGACAAAATAACGTAGTGAAAGTGCTTTGCGCTTTGAGGTTCATCTCGGGCTCGTCTGGGCAAGTCGAACTCTCCTTCTGAGGGACGCCAGGATTGGTTTGGGAAGTAGTAATTCGCGCGGAAATAGACTTCCTTTGCGGGAGACGCCCTATGGCTGCGCAGGCTCCGGGGCACATACCAAACTCCTCACTAGAACAGCGTTGCTAAACACCTAGACACTATTCAAGTAAATACGCTGAAAGTAAAATTCTGGTGTAGCCCTTCATTTAAGTAAAAAAATCCTCCACTGTCGAGGGCATGGTGGATGCTTCGTTCCAATCAGAGTTGGTGCGACCTTGCCCGAAAACTTCGCTCTTTTGTTGTGCTTCTGTGTGGTGAGAGAATTATAATGTCTGCTTTGTCACTTCATCTGCATTCCATCACAAACACAAAACATTCACGATCCCGTTACATGCCAACATGTCCGGTTCAACCCAAAAATTTGAAGACCCCAGCGGCAAACCCCTAGCCAGCATAGTGTCACATACGGACAGGACATTGAATTCTCGCTATGTCCTCTGGGATGAAGTGGAGAAAACGCTCGCCAACATTTCACACCTGCAGGATACTGCCGCTCAAAGAGTGTTCTTTGAAGTCGACAAGGAGTACAACCTGTATGTCTCTAAAAGTAAGTAGACATGCTTTTTTCACCACATTTGTTATTTTGCTGACAACACACTTTACCTTCGTTGTTGAACAGCATAGTTCCTCTCAGAGTCGTTTACTCGAGCATACCTTATGTTGCAGTTGTCAGAGCAGAAGAGGTGGACGGGCAGGCGCGAGCTCGACGCTGGCCTTTGACCCTCCAGAAGGAAGCGATCAACCCTCGGACATGGCTCCAGGGCGTATCAAAGAACAAGGACCGCACCAACGCCACATCCAACAACCATCTCGATTCTCTACTCGAAATTACTTTTGAGGCTCAGGAGCACATGGCTCTGCGTGGAGATATGCATAACCTCAGCGAACAGAATTTTCTGAAGGCTGTGGCCACCAGCGACTACTACAAGCAGGCACTGCTGACCAAGATTGACTCTCTCCGTAGCGCGGACTCTTCTTTGGAGCAGGAACTTGGCAAAATCGTGGACGAGCTCACTTTGCTGGATCAAGAGTTGATCCACCTATATGAACACCACCGCCTCAATAAGTGTCAGGCCATCATGGACACTTCCGACCACAGTCTTGAATACCCAGCGCCACACTTGTTTCTTGTCTTGCCGTCCAACCTCGCTCTTTGGGATGACATGGATCCCGCTACACATACCCTCCGACTTTACTTCATGTGCGACTCCAGGTCATCTGCGGCTCTCAGCCCGCAACATATTCATCTCATGGACCATCCAGGATACGACCTCGACCGGCCGCTAGAGTTCTTTCAGCAATATGGACAGTATGTCTTGACTCTGTTAAACATGGTCAAGCATGGATACTCAAGAGGTCCTTACTCTGTTCCGCCGTTAGACACTTGTGCAATTTTGAACTGCCATGGTGCTCCTGTGCATCACTCTTTGACTCGGTATAATATTGGTCCACTCGTGGACAAGGCCATAGCATACATCAGTCAACTGTCGTTCAAAAAGTCGCTGTGGAAGATTTTGTTGAACCCAGGGGAAACTCGGCGTCTGGGATCGTTTATTCATCTCAAAAGGAACGATGGTGGCTTTGGAGGTCTTTACCGAGTGATTGAAAAGGCGTTGAGCAACCATGTGCACTGGAGATGTTCTGCTCATGCAGCCGAACATTCTGACAATAGCCGACTCGAGTCGATCGTTGGCACTCTTGAAGGGAAGCTGGATCGGTGCCTCAGTACCATAGTTGTTCCTCTAGCGTCTGTAGCACAGGCTATGGGTATTGCGACGGCTCTCCTGCAAATCAAATCTGTTTATGACGTTACGATCCGACTTAACTGGATTGTGTCGAGAGATGAGCTGCGAGACGTTCTTTCACTGATGGCCCGCAGTGGTGTGGCGGCGTTACAACTGGACGGGCTGACTTCCAAAACCCGAGTCCATAACTTTGAGAACGAGGAGGATCTGTTCGTCGAGGCCATTGGGTTCAGTGTTCTCCAATTAGCAGCACTTCTCAATTATCCCCAGTCATCTGAGCAGTACGTCTATCTGGGGCGGACTGGCTCCGATGTCTACGGCCTGCAGTTGAGTCGTTCAGTCGAGTTGCCTCACTTTGACTGGCTCAATATGAGAATAGCGCTGGATCGAGGATTGACCAGGATCACTGACAAGAAGAACATATCCTTCGTCAAGCCAAGTCTGAAGGACTTCTTCCGCCAGTTGGTCTTTGAAACTGATTTGAACGTCAGGGGAGTCGATTTATTTGATCGCAAGACAAGGATGTGGCAAGGGCGACTGGGAGTGAAAGATGATGTTGTGATCGGCCCCTCAGACACCATTGCTCCCAGCTCAAAATTCTGCACATCGATCCTGGAGTATGGAACTTTACGCGCTCTAAGACTAAAGACTGAAGATGCTGTCGATATTCCGTACCTCTGCTCCTTGATCGAGCTTAACCCAGGATTACAGTATCTCGACATCCCGGCCCAAGAGGAACGAATATTCAAGTACCTCCGACCAGTGTGGAGCAGGAGAGCTACTGGACAGTTGCAAGTTGTGCTGCGTGAGCTATCGCCAGAAAACGTACTGCATCGCATCGCCTCACTGACCGTAAGAAATAAGACGGTGTCACTAAGTTTACTCGCATTGAGTCGAAACAAGGTCTCGGTAGGGCCACATCAAGTTGATGTCTCTCGGTGGAAGTGCGATTATGTCTCTGGAGCTCGAACGGACCAGGATACCAATGTATTGGACGTTGTCACTCTGCATTTTCCGTCGGTTATCACCAGTCTTACCTTAAATTTTTCATCTTTCTCGAGGTCGGGACTTTCCGGCATCCAGAACGTATTGCGGCGGTCCTCCCTTGAGCGTCTGGTCATTCAATGCTCTCACTTCGACCCCAGTCTCAGAAAGCAGCTGGGTCATGTCTTGAGTGACGTGCTGTGGCCAACCATCAAGTCTATCTCCCTGATTGGTGACAAGATCGACGACTGGATCTGGATCTGGACGAAGTTCGGCGATCTGTTTGGAACGAACCGTGGTCTTTTTGGCCCTCGGTTATCATGCTTGAATATCGTCGGTCTAGGTTCAGCGGATCCTCTTTCTCACTTCAGCGCACTGTCCCTTCACCGATTAATTTATTTGAGTGATCTTGCCGAGGTACGCCTTGAAAATATTCAGCTACAGGATCACGGCGACTGGAATGTAATTATCGGTGCCATTGACTTTGCGTCTCTGAAGAGTCTCAGTTTTCTCAACAGTGCAGTTGCCAACGTAGACAACGTAGACACCTTGGTGGATCGACTGAAAGAGCAGCTGCCAGATTTGGAATTGATTGTTTTCACCTCTTCACTAGAGGAGAAACACTTTACGTTTGTATCTTTGCTCGGCACGACGATCATTAGCGAGACCCAGTACCACGAACTGGAAATCGAAGGCATTGACTGGGACCCGACCAGCGACATCTGGCATACTCTTGCCCCTGTATCGGAAGGCTTCCAATATGGCGTTGTACGAGCGACAAGGCCCCATGGCCCCTCCAGCCCAAGAGTCCTGAAAAGTAGTACGCTCCAACGAGCATTTGCACGACCAGGGGCCTCATTACATCTCTATCAATTTCGCTCCATTGCCGATCGCGGGTCTGAGCTACAAAGAATTAAGCTTCCAACGCGAAAGGAAAGCATTTCTCATTTCCCCCAACGCCATCAGCGTTCTACGGCCGCTTTTTTGGACATGTCTGTGACAGGGAGACCATGGAGCCACAGTAGCTTGGTAAACAGTGGTGTTTTCGAGTCTGAAGACAAAACCGGTTCCGACCCTTCCGCAATCAAGGACTCTCAGTTCATGACGGATCATCACGCCGCACTACTAGATGCTTCTTCAGCTCGACATCCTTTCTCCCTAAGTACCCTCGATCTGAATATTGTCTGTCTGACGATGCGAGGACTTGCTAGCCTTCGGAATGTCCTGCAGCGGTCTACACTCGAGCATTTGAAAATCAACTGTGTGCCAATCAGCGAAGAGTTATGGGACGATGTCTTCCAACTCTTGAAATCTCTACGACCGTCAACGCTCAAGTCACTGGTTCTGGGTGGTGACAATATCGATGAGTGGCTCTGGCTCTGGGTCAAGGGCAGCAGTCATCCATCTTTGCACGGCTCCATGTCGGATCAATTGTACCTCTGCCCAGTCCTGCAAAAGTTGAAGATCGCAGGCGCACAAAAGCTGCAGCCGCTGGGCCGCAAGAGCGCATCTTTTATTCTCCACTTGATCCGGTCCAGTCAGTTGCAGGAGTTGCGGCTGTTGAATATCGAGATCGTCCATGAGGACGACTGGGATCTTATTGCCGGAACTATCGAAAAGTCACAAGTAACGTCTCTGGAGTTGTCCAGCAGGTTGCAAGCTTTGATGAAAAAGCACTTTTGGTACCACTTCCGCGAGAAGAACGACAAAGACAGTTTATTTGAGTCAAAGTGTTTGGGTTTGTACAAAGGAGTCCCCTGACCTAGTAAAGGAGTTTGCTACGCAATCTGTGTTAATGACTCTCAAGCATGATGTCACTCAATACTGGACCAGGAACCTATCTAGAACGAACATCGAGGACACGTCCATGATATGTCTTTACCGTTTGAGCAACTATGACTGTGTGTTCAGCATGGTTTCCGGAAGATCCTCTTTTGAACTTGCAGTTCTTCTCACTCTATGCTATGGTGGAGAGTGTACTTGTTCAAAATAGTCACTCCCACCTTTGGCTTACAGAAGTTGCCATTCCGCTTTCAATGCCCGCTCTGTACTAGTCGCTTGGAATTGAACACATTGAGGTTACTGTAGTTATTGCATTCAGGTGAAAGTAAAGAACAGGGGTAAGTGTTTGGTTCTTGGATCACCCCGGTTCCCCGATCCTTTATTAGGCCGACAACACATTTGATTCCACAGACACACAAAATATTCCCCGCGAATGGAGTATGGATCGACACACACGAAGCCCTTTATTGCAGATTTTTATTTTCCGCCGTTTGTGTGTGTGTATATGTACGTGTATGGACAGCACAAGAAAGCACCCCAAACCGTCCGAACCCGCCTCAGGGCTACGAAGGAGAAGGCCTTTGTTTTGTGTCATTACTCATGAACGTTTCAATTTTTTTTTTTTTTTGCTTTAGAGGCTACGAGGATGTCCTTAGTTGACTTCTTCGCCTCCAACCGTGATCATCTAGACCTTATTTCTTGCATGCCTGCTATTGATGGACGCCCGCCCACACTTTCTTTCTTTGACACACGAGCGTTCTTTTTTGTTCATTGTCCTATACGTATTTGTCCTTGCCAGTCTTCCGACCCAACATGGGATGGAACAATAGTCAATGTCCTTTTCTCCTTTCATCATCTCTTCCTCCGGACTACCCCGATACAATGTATGCATGTTTCGCCATTGCTTGATGGTTCCTGAATTGTGTGCCGTGGGAAGATGGAAGGCCATAGAAGATGATTCCTCCCTCCTTTTTTTCTTTGTGTTTTTGCTACGCCCAGTAGCAACGAGTGTTTTTTTTTGTTGGGGGGAGTGGAGAAAGTCGTGGAAGCAACCATTCTGTGTGTGTTCGTGTTTGTTGGTCCATGCGCTGTTCTGTCCTGTTTGCTGTTTGGTATTTGGGCCTCCTTTCTCTTCGCCTCGCCTCTTAATGCCCCTGCCAGTGACAACGGGCGGCATCTGAATGGTGGGCGTTATTATTTTTTGTTGCTGTTTGCTGCATGGACCTTCTGTGGAGAAGATCTATTCGAGTTTACTTTTGGGGACATGTCCTAAGTGTGTTTGAGATGGTCTTGATGCGCGCTAGCTGCACTTTGGTTCGAGGTTGGGCATGGGCTAGAAACACGTCATCTCCATCTCTTGTTGTTTTCAGATGGTTTTCAATGAGACATTTTTGTACCAACAAAAGCAAAGCCAAGCAAGAGGCAAGGAAGGGCGATGAGGATGGCCATTGGGCCATACAGTACAACATGGACACTACGTGTGCCCATCAAATCGATGGATCGATGGCGTGTCCAGTTTGAATGGTCCATCGGAGCCAGAAAATAGCGAAATGAAGAAAGAAGGGTGACAAACAACCAAACACACCATTTTAGATGCATATGCACGCAATTATTCATTCGTTTTTGTTTGTTTTTTTTCCTTCCCTTTTTGCCCAACACAACAAAAAATAAAAAAGTTGGCTCGGGCCACATCACACAAAGCAAGACCATTGCCTTGCCCTCTATTCTTTGTGTGAAAAGCTCATTCTTGTTCTTGGTATTGATGTTGTCATCTCTCTCTGTATGTGCGTGTGGATTGTCTCTTCCTCGATCGACCGAAGTTCCAAAATTAGTTCGAAACCATTGAACAATGTCGCAAGAGTGTGGCCCTGTGGACCCCATTCTGTCTGTCTTTCAGCCCTGTTCTTCCATTCTCTGACTCTTTGTTCCAAAGAGAAAAGGTGACGAGCAAAGTTCAAGCTCCCCTCCCCCTTCCCCTCACTTTCCCTGACAGTCTGTCAGACTGTGGAAGAGAGAGAGAAAAGCTTGGGCCATCGAGACCCAAAAGGGGCAGCATAGAGTACATTTTCAATAGAGTCGACAGAGTGCGGGGAAAAACTCTAAAACGGTACCATCGGACTAAAAGGTTTTCGCGGGGCACTTCGGAAGTCAGGATTCATCGGCATTCCATATTATTCCCGTAAACGGTCTATTTCCCTCCTATTACTGGTCGTGCAAGCATGTGCCTGAGTGGTAGCCAAGCCCACTCTGTTTACATGCTAGTCTCGTGTGCTCTGGCCCTTCTCTTCAAAGTCAAGAAAAGATGGGCACTTGAGTAGTACATCATTCTTCTCGAAATATATGCGCGCTTCATGAATCATACTTATTACATGTTCTAGCTACCCCACTTTTCTCTTTTGACTGTCCGCGAGCCTCGCTCTTTCTTTCATCCTTTCGTGTCTTCTTCTTTGTGAACTTGAATAGAAGCCAGAAAAGAATAGAAGAAAGTGCGGGGGAAAGGAAAGAACAATGGTAGCTTGCACTTCATACGTGCCCTTAGAATACTTGCTTGGAACACTGAGTTACATATTTCGCGTTTCCTTCTTTGGAAATCCAAACAAGGTTTTTTTTGTGGGGGAGCGGGCTTGTTCAGGAACACACCAATGAACACTCAGAAAAAAGAGTCATAACATTGCAAAAAAAAAGATGAGAATGGGGAAAAATGGGCCAGAAGTGGTGTGTGAGAGCTTTTCTTCTCTTCATCGATTCATTGCCGTCCCATGGATGGCCCCTTATTGCATGTGGAAGTGTTGGTGGGCAAAAAGACTTTACTCTAGGAATAGCTGGCCAATGGAACAGAAAACGAACTTCCAACAGAAGAGAAAGAGACAGTGAGAGAGACCGACCTGGATTCCGTCTTTGGTTAAACTTCTTGTCGTCACAAGCTCAATTCGACCGTATGGTGTTCACTTCTCTACGGCCAAGCAAGCAAAGGCAACAGGTATTAGCCCACGAGAGAATACTAACAAGGCAAAGAAAAAAAACGCTCATGTTGTTGGCCTGGCTACAACAAGACACCCAAAATGAAAACATGGAAAAAAACGATGCACACTCGCCCCATTTGGGCAACATACCTTTGGACGTTCAACTGTTTTAATTTCGTGGCCTATTTTTATTTTCTCACGATGCTTTGTCCGTTTTTGGGGAACAACAGTCGCTATTTTGTCCCTCTGGCTTGCAACCACGAAATGCTTTTGCAACGTCCTTTGAGTTGGTTCTTCCTGGGTAGGGGGTCCCTTGTCCCTCTGGTTACTATGGGGAGGTTGTTCCTGAGAAATTTTTGTGTGACTGATCGAGTGATGTGGCTATTCTTACAGCCACTTTCACTTCTTGGAATTGCAAGCCTTACGTCCTCCGTGTCTAACATCTTCCAATGATGCGAGGATGACACCTATTGCTGTCTTCAACGCCAAACAATTTGCATCTCCATACTTTGCACATTTGGATGGATACTAGGTGGCGAGTGCTTCAACATTCTGGCCGAGAATAACTATTCCCGGGCCAACAGGCAAAAAAAAAATAGTCATGAACAAACTCGTCTGTAAACTAGATGTTGTTGCACAAAGAATTAATAAAAATCATCTCATCACTCCCCATGCATCGACGCAATAACCACATTGCATGTGTATATGGATATTCTAGTCCACTTGGCAAGGAAGTCTGTTGTTGGGGGTTGTGATTGTTACGAGTTGTATGTTTTCTTTGACCATTGCGTTTTCCTTGTCCACAATCCCAAGAAACAGGCACCCCTTCCGATTCTATTCATACACTCAAAAATGTCGATGGTGACCTGTCAAATGTGGCCAGTCTTTCCCCAGAGTCTCGCATTCAGTCTCAGTCTATTAGAGAAAGAGAGTAGAGAAGAGTGCGCAAGTGAAGTATTGCCATGCAAGCCTTGTATATGAGGTATGGGTGTAGGTACACATGGGGTATAGGCATAGGAATACCAAGCAAGTGTGCCCTGAACAACAAACAATGTGTGGGTGTGGAAATGCCAACTCACTCACAGACATGTTTTTTCTCTGCCCACGGATTCCGTGTTTCTCTGTGAGTCTTTTTTTTCGTCGAGGTGCCTATTCAAATGGCATTACTCATTGCCCAACCTTAATTTTTCCCCTTCCGCTCTATTTCGCAGCGTTTTGTTGTTGCGCTCCGAGTTCTCTGCCCACGGATTCCGTGTTTCTCTGTGAGTCTTTTTTTTCGTCGAGGTGCCTATTCAAATGGCATTACTCATTGCCCAACCTTAATTTTTCCCCTTCCGCTCTATTTCGCAGCGTTTTGTTGTTGCGCTCCGAGTTCAAAAGGAAAAAAAAAAAAAAAAAAAAAAAAAGTATTTTTACGCATTGAATTGGTTCTTAGCCTACACACATACTCACAAACGCGCATACTCATACGAAAACACCCTCTCAGCAGTATTGGCAATAACCCAACGCACGCACTGCGTGTCTGTGTATTCCTCACTTCCCCATACCCACGGGCAAGCACCCTCGTCTCTTTGCCACGGACTTCACTTTTTTTTTTAGGGTTCTCTTTGTTTGGGGCGTTTAAAGTAAAATAGACTCGCACCATATGAATGCCATTCTTCACTCACTCCATACTCACTCTTTCTTGACTATTCCACTCACTCACTCACTCACTCACTCACTCTTTCCTTTCCGAATCCTTCCCCGCCAACAAGCCGATTTCCTCATGCCCATCATCGTATAAATACCCTCGCCTCCCTCCCTCTTTTTTTTTCTTTGAACCTCAATCCTCATATCCCAACTGCATTTACTCAAGACTTACAAGCCTCGCTTGATTTCTTTCTCCACCAACCAACCCTTCAACAACCTCCCCACTCTACCTCCCCCACCCTCTCACACCACACACATACCCACAATGGTCGCTTCAAAGTCTCCCGCTGGCTCCATCTACAAGCACGATGCTGAGCTCGATGCCTCCGTCGGCAAGGACGGTATCGACTACACCCGTGTCAACCTGCTCCGCAACACCTCCGTCGCCAAGCTCTACGAGGATGCCCTCCGTTACGAGCCCGGTACCTCCATCTCCTCCGCCGGTGCCCTCGTCACCTCCTCCGGAAAGAAGACTGGCCGCTCCCCCAAGGACAAGCGCATTGTCGACGAAGAGACCACCTCCGAGGACATCTGGTGGGGCCCCGTTAACACCAAGCTCAGCGAGCACGCCTTCTTGATCAACCACGAGCGTGCCGTCGACTACTTGAACACCCGTGAGCGTCTCTACGTCTTTGACGGTTATGCCGGCTGGGACCCCAAGTACCGGTAAGTCTTGCGCAAGAAATAGCGACACTCTTGGATCTGATCACGAATATGGCTATTAGCAATATGGCGCAGAGGCGAAAAAAGCGGACATCAAATTCGCACTCCAATTATTATTGCCGCAAATACCTAACCCGTTATGTCTCCCCTCAAAAAAACAATAGCCTCAAGATCCGCATTGTCTGCGCCCGCGCCTACCACTCCCTGTTCATGCACAACATGTTGATCCGCCCCACCGAGGAGGAGCTTAAGAACTACGGCGAGCCCGACTTCACCATCCTCAACGCCGGCGCCTTCCCTGCCAACAGATACACCACCGGCATGACCTCCAACACCTCCGTCTCCATCAACTTCAAGCTTCGCCAGATGGTCATTCTCGGAACCGAGTATGCCGGAGAGATGAAGAAGGGTGTCTTCACCATCATGCACTACCTCATGCCCAAGGCTGGCGTCCTCTCCCTCCACTCCTCTGCTAACCAGGGCCCCAAGGGTGACACCTCCTTGTTCTTCGGTCTCTCTGGAACCGGTAAGACCACTTTGTCTGCCGACCCCTCCCGCGCTTTGATTGGTGATGATGAGCACGTCTGGACCGACACTGGTGTCTTCAACATTGAGGGAGGCTGCTACGCCAAGTGCATTGATCTCTCTGCCGAGAAGGAGCCCGAGATTTTCAGCGCCATCCGCTTCGGATCTGTCCTTGAGAACGTTGTCTTTGACGAGGACACCCGCATCGTCGACTACACCGACAAGTCCCTCACCGAGAACACTCGCTGCGCCTACCCCATCGAGTACATCCCCAACGCTCTCCTCCCCTGCATCGGCAACCACCCCCAGAACATTGTCATGCTCACCTGCGATGCTTTCGGAGTCCTCCCCCCTGTCTCCAAGCTTACCTCTGCCCAGGCCATGTACCACTTCATCTCTGGCTACACCGCCAAGATTGCCGGCACTGAGGAGGGTGTCACCGAGCCCGAGGCCACCTTCTCTGCCTGCTTCGGCCAGCCCTTCCTGGTCCTCCATCCCACCCAGTACGCCACCATGTTGGCCGCCAAGATTGCCGAGCACAAGTCCAACGTCTGGTTGCTCAACACTGGCTGGTCCAAGGGTGTCTACGGTGTCGGCAAGCGCATTGCCCTCAAGTACTCGCGCGCCATCATCGACGCCATCCACGATGGCTCCCTCGCCCAGGCCGAGTACGAGACCTACCCCGTCTTTGGTCTCCAGATCCCCAAGGCCATGGCCAACGTCCCCTCGGAGGTTTTGAACCCTGCCACCGCCTGGAAGGAGACCTCCACCCCCGAGGAGTTCCAGAACACTGTCCACAAGCTCGCTACCCTCTTCAACGATAACTTCTCCAAGTACTCGTCCGAGGCTTCCGAGGAGGTCATTGCTGCCGGCCCCAAGCTCTAAATCATGGCTTGCCGCACAGGAACTTTCATCTCACCCAACCCAAGCATTTAGCATAATATATCCCCCCTCCCCAAATGTATAATACAGAAGAACAATTTTAGAACTATTCGCCTTTCTTGCCTTTCTCGCCTTTCGATGTTCATGCTCATGTTGATGTTACTGGTTGCATGCTACGTGGTTATCTAAGTCAGAGGGTCGCACAACTACCCCTTGTTCTCGAAGAAAGCAGGACAATGGGCGCTGAAATTACGTCACCGTATTCCATACGAGCATTGCCCTAACAATCTTCACGTGGAGTGTGTTTGCGGACACACAAAAAAAAAAGAATAAGCTAGTATCTAAGCCTAAAGAGCTCGCTTCTTGCCCTTCCGATCACCCTGCACAGCGTTGTCACTTTCTGTGACCTTGTCCCTGAGGCTGGCGACTGGTACTGGGTGCTGGCGTGGCTACTGGCGTGGCTACTTGGCGTTGTTGATGATCCGGGTGCTGCTGGTACTGCAGATGATGCCGCTGCTGGTGGAGCTGTTGTTGGTGTTGCATGCTGATGGCATCCATGGGTACGTGCCGTCCTTGTAATTAGGTTGGAGATACAGACGTCTTTTGTTGGTGGAGCAGGGGGGCCTTGAGCCACAAGGCAAAGGTGGTGGCCCAGCCATCACATTCCCGAAGGGTGTAGGTTGGCCATGTGGACCAGTATAACCGCCGGAATGTCCACCTGAGCTAC
>KN042416.1:2279685-2306035 GCA_000739165.1 Podila verticillata NRRL 6337 | reverse complement strand
GACGAGAGTTTGTTGGTGCTGGAAACTTCCCCAAGCCCACTGCGATGAGGACAAAGTCCTCTGGCTTTCTTTTCCGACCAATGCTGCCTCCAACAATCCCGAGTAGGCGGTTTGTGATGACTGCAAACTCTGCGTTGCGAGCTTTCTTGGCATCCCATGCATGTTGCTTGTAATCGCCATTGTAGAATGTTTCCAGGTGGTGTTGGACATGCTGCAGATCCTTGACATAGTTGTAGATACTTTTGTCTTCTCCACGTAGTGGGGGCAGTCGGCATTCGATATTGCTGATCGACTCCTCTGTTCCTGGTATAGCAATCCTCTTTTGCTCTTCCATCCAACGGCGTAGTTTGAGTGTTGGTTGGTACACAGCTTTCTGTTTCACGGCCAAATTGTGAAAAGTGGTTGGAGCAGGGGCTGGGATTGGCGCAGAAAATTGAGTTGATTCCGAGGCAGTCAGATACACCGATGCAGATGCAGAGGTGGAGGCCATGGTGATGGCATCGGTATCCAAAGTCAGTGAAGGTGAGCCTTGGGCTATGACTTGGACTGGACTTGATACTTGTGTGGGAGCTGGTACAGGTGCAGAGACAGGGGTCACCATTGAAGGGGGCTTCGTCGTCGCTGGAACCTCAGTGTTTTCATCTGGCAGGAGGGCACTCGCTCCTACAACACAGGTCTGGCCCAGATCCAGACCTAAGATTCGGATGTCCTCAGGTCGATCACATCCTGGCCACAGTCTAGCAACATCGTCCTTCATCTTGACAATATTTCTGATCTCGGAAAGGTAGTAATCGATACCACCAACTGTTGATGTGATCCTTGCTGGAAGATTTTCCTCGGGGAGGCGCTTGAATCGGACTGCCTGCAGTTCCCGGACCTTGTAGCTAAGGAGTTGCATCCTGAATCCATCTGTGTGAATTGTCCCATTCAAGAAATATCCCTTTTCGCTGTAATTGAGTGGGTTGAAGTCAGCTTTGCGGAGGGCTTGGAGGTGCTTCTTGATGTCGTCCAGAGATGGGAGCCTGATAGCAGCCTTGTAACCAGCCTTGCCACGCTCATGCTTCGTCAGACCTTCTTTCGCAACGTCCGAGACAAAGTGCTTGATCAAAAAGCCAGGTTCTTTCGTTCCAAGCCATCGTTCTACATCCGAAAGTGCCAACCGGTCTGGGTCCTCAAGGTTGGGATAGTCTGGCCACACCATTTGTTGCAACTTTTTCTTCAAGGATTCTCGCTTCCAAAAGAAATGCACCAGCTGCAGCTCTGAAAAGTCAACAAATGAGAGCTCGAGGCTGGACATGGGTGCAATCCGGCGCTTGTTCTTGAGCAACTTGTTCAGGGCCAGGAAGTTTTCGATAGCGGTTCTTTGGGGATCAATATCGATGTTGTTGGTGGCTGGAAGTTGACCGTTGTTTTTCAGACGTTGCAGCTACAAGAAAGAGGTTAGCCAACATTAGTAAATCTTTTGATTAGGAGAGCCATCCAAAAAAAAAAAAAAAAAAAAAAAAAAAAGCTACTATAGTACCTTCTTGGTGATGTCATAAGTGCCGTTCTTGTATATTTTTCCGAATTCAACGCAGAGTTGGGATGCAATGGAATGCACCAGATCAGTTGGCGTGTATTCCATCCTGTTGTTTAGGGCCCCTCTGTCACCCTTCCTCAAAATCTCCAGATCTTCCAAGCGCCGAATGAATAAATCCACTGCTGATCCGATCCCTTGAGATGTTGGGTAGTTTCCAGAGTATAGAAAACGTAAAAACGTCTCCAGAAACGACTTGCGCTGGCAGGATTCGGCTTCCTCTTCCTCGTCATTGGCAATCTGGTCATGTTCTTCTTTGTCTGCAACTGAAATCGGATTTTTGGGTTCAAGTCGAGGGCAGAGACAGTCCAGTGTACTTCTGTCGGAAGGTGTAGCACCATGGTTATCGATATGCTCGAGGTAAAGACCGAAGACTTGCTGGCATTGCCGTTTGGTTGTTGTTGCAAGTCTAACAGCCTCTTTGATACATGGAAGTACTTCCTGCAGTAAAGCTGGGTCGTTTCCCAAAACCTCCTCCACATTGGCTGAGAGTGTACCAATATCTAGAGCTGCCATTGGATGCTCGGCAGCCAGGTTGTATAGGATGTCCCGCTTGTTCATATTTGCAATGGCTTTTCTTGGTTTCTTTGACGTCTTGCGCTTCTTTTTGGGAGTGGGATCGGGATTCGTGGTTGGATCGGGACTCTTGGGGTTTGGTGGTGGTGCAGTCCATGCTTTCAATTTGTACTGCTTCATGCCTTGAGGGGGCTCATGTACCTTGCACTGAGTGCGTCGTTTTTCTGAATAACGGGGTCGCTGTTGAGGGCTAGGTTGGTCCTTTGAAGGCAGAGAGTCTCGTCGGGTGTCCTTTGGAGGTGGGGCATTGTGTCGGGTGTCCTTTGGAGGTGGGGAGTTGTGTTGGGTGTCCTTTGGAGGTGGGGAGTCACGTCGGGTGTCCTTTGGAGGTGGGGTGTCAATGTACCGGTAGCGGTTGAATTTCTGTCCAGCTCCGTGCCTCCGTACTGGTGCACTGTCATTGGGTTGGTTGTGGTCACTAAATTCATCCCAACATTAGTGTATTAGTATAACCTTGGATATACACTTTGTCACAAACACAGAGTCTCTGCTTTCATCACTCCGTTTTTTTCCAATAATTTAGGGTTCGACGTCCGCCGAACTCTATTTTGCCCCGTCCTTTTCCGTTTTTCACTTATTCCCCTCCTTCCATGTCGGCTCCATATAAATTAGATGCACTCTGCTCATTTTGTATCAGTCTCTGCTCATAGTTTCCTTTTAGTATATAAGTAGGCAAGTCTTTGCTTTCTCATGTTCGGTAACAGACAACTCGATTAAAATACACCCAAAACCTAGTTACTTTCCTGCCACACCTCCCTGCCCTCTTCTTGCCCTGTCTGGTTAAGAAAGGTTATTCCTCCGCCCTGCCTTAGATTGTGACACACTTCATGGTGAAAAATCTGAAGTGGCAGCATCGTTACCTGCTCCTAGGCTGCAATCCTTGTCGGATGTTTTTCCACTGTTGGCACAGGTCACGAAATCGCGTCTTGATGCTGATATATGTTGGCTGGCCTTGCATGGTTTGGACAGCGGGCAGGGGCAGCATAGGCGTCTGAGTGCCCTCAATAAAGACTTTGATGGAGTTGCTGAATGTCTCCTGGCTGGTGTTCTTCAGGATGACTTGTTCGTTGTCCAAGTATGCCTGGACCATGGTAGCGGGATCTAGTAAGACGCAATTGGTAAGGCTCACATCACTCGGGCCACTGATGCAATAAAATGAGTAATCTCAGTCATCATAAGCTTACCATCACCACAAAGGCGTTTGATGACTGAGAAATTAGTTGCCGGTCCAAGTCCTCGGATGTTTTTGCTATAGTCATTTCTCGAGACGACGCCAAGCACCGTCAGCTGTGTCCGGGTTATCTTGAGAGTGGCGAGGACATCGTTAATGTCATACACCAGAAACCGACCCTTGGAAATTGGCCTCCAGACAGTGGTAACATTCTGGTAAATCAACAAGTCGCTATCGCGGGACACGACGACGTCGATCGGCTGGCAGTCCCTGGCGATATGAAGGTCAGCCTCAGTTGGAGACTCGACAATGTTCCAGTTCTTGTCCCGCATGTACTGCACGAATCCCTGCCTTTTCTCGTGAGACCAGTAAAAAGCGCCACTAAGGTTTTTGGTGACATTTACGAAGTGATGCTTTCGGACGCGAAGGCCAGCATTGTGCCTCCTTTCCAATTCGTCCATGTGTCGATCGGCAACTTCTAGCGATTTCCCCCGCCGCTCCTTCCGAATTGCTGTTGTGAGGCCTTTCTCTACTGCCGGATCACCATCAATATACAACACGAGGAGCTCCTTGGGTCTGAATTTTGCGATCTCGCCCTCCAGGATTCCATGCGCGATTTCGTCTGAGTGTGATTCGTAAGCATGTCGAATTGTCATAAAGCAGCAACCCAGAACATCGACGCGGATAGCGGGCAGGTCCACAAGAGATTCAAGTAGACCACGAAGGCTGGAGAAGGAGCGAAATACAGGCTCAACTCCTTTGTCTTTAAGGAAAACCCACAATCCGAACACTCCCATCGCGTAGAAGAGAATGAAGGATTTGCGAGTGTGGTCAATGTCAAGGAAAGAGTGAATGAGACTGTCGAAGTGCGAGTATCAGTGTGTGTTTATCAGAGTGTGAGTATCAGAGTGCGAGTATCGAGTGTGAGTATCAGAGTAGGTGTCGGCGTGAAAAGAGAATAGGTGTTCTAACCAGGACACGCTAGCGAGAAAATGCCAAGACGCGTTAGGAAAAAAAATCTTATTGCCATGCAATGAAAAAGTTTATTTCCATCGAAAGATATGGCCAATCAGAGAATTATGGCGCCAATTGTCCTGGATCCTTCTCGAAGCATGAGGTCATAGCCGATTTCGTTTCGGAAAAAAAGGCACATCGGGCCACATCGGAGCACATAGGACAAAAAAAGGGTCTGGCATGTGCATGAGGGAGGGGGGGGGGGTTTATTTTAGATCCGCTTGATGGTAATCTGCTTCTTAAACTTCTTAAACAGCTGGTTCCGCAATTGCTTATCCAGCCCAAACTCCTCATCAAAGTGTGCATAGTACACATCCTCCTTATTACGACCACTTCCACTTCCACCTCCATCTCCATCTCCACTACCGCCACCTCCTCCAACCACCAGAGCCTTGGCCACATGGTCCTCGTCCAGCGAACTGATCGCGCCCGAGGGTAAGAACGGCGCTCGCAGCCCAATCTCCTCCAGCGCAAACACTTTGCGGTCCTGCACACACTCGACCAGCGCTTGCAGCAGTTCCTTGTTCGAGTACTCGAGGTCGTGGATCTTGAGCGTTCGCAACCCTCCAAAGGTCATCTTCTTGAACAGCACCTTCCAGAGCGACATGTCCATATGGAGGTTCTGCAGACCGATCGTCATCAAGGGTCCGACCATGCACATTAGGTTTACAAGCGTCTTGCCACCACCCTCGGGCGTCAGGTAGAGTGATCGAGTCGGGTCTCCAGAGGGTTTGGGCGTGCCTTTTGCCGTCGATGTTGATGTTGATGCTGACGATGCTGCAGGTGTCGAGGATGATGCCTCCTTGCTACTGTTGTTGTCTCCGATCTCGGGCGGTGTCTCACATCCAATAATCTGGAACGAGCAAAAGTCGCGCATCTCGGTCCACAGTACGTTCCGCATCGCACGCACCATCTCCTCCAGGTTGCTGACCTTCAGCACCAGCTTAGTCAGCCGGCTGCTGATGCTCCGAATAAAGTCTGCTAATTCCTTGGGCGTCGTGGTCACAGTTGTGGTCATTGCGGTTGTTGTTGTTGTTGTTGATGATGAAGGAATCGACATCGAGGTCATCCCACTCTTGAACCCAAAGTTAAACCTGCGCGGCCGTGGGTGGGACTCGAACGTGATGGCACACCCAGCCTCCACATCTTCAACCCCAATCGGCGACTTATTGATCAGCTTGGCCAGGTCCGACCGGCCCTTCTGGTTCAGCCGCGCAATGCCAATATCGACCATGTACAAACTCGTCGTCTGGCTCTTGCCAATCCCCTCCAGCAGCGCCGCGACTTGGTCGTTCTCAATCTTGGGAAAATCGATCGCGTTCAGGACCGTGCTCATGGCCCGCAGGGCCCCCACCAGATCCGCCGACACCTCGCTGCTCTGAAGACTGATAAACGTGCCTGGGAAGGTGCCCTTCTCGTGCTCGAGTTGCAGGTGGGACATGCGAATGTCCGAGATCATGATCGATTCGAGCGCCGGGTGCTTGACCATCGGCTCCAGCAGGCAGGCCGTCATACCAGCAAAATCGCGTGCTTCACTCACAAAGTGCAGCGACTTAAGCGATTTCTTGGTCATGATCGTCTTGACCAAGGGCACAGCGTCCGATGCCACATCCAGCGGCTGTAGGATTTTGAGCGTCTTGAGCGCAGGTTGGTCCAGGAAGTCAGACTCGAGCCAGTGCTCCACCTCCAGGTCCACTGAGGCGACTTTGCCCTTGGACAGCTTGAACACGGCCTGGTCCTCGTCGCCGTCCTCGAGTACCAAGTTGGTGATCCGTTTGAGGAAACTCTGGGGCAGCTTCTTGAAAAAGGCACCCGCGGATCCTTCGCCCTCGATCACCACCAGCAGATCGGTCACCTTGGGCACATCCTTGAGGAGGTTGACCAGATACTCCGAGTCGTCGTTCCGCATATTGCAAGTCAGTTTCATGGCCCTGGGTCGAATACAGGTGGGTTTCGAGCTTCCTTCAGTCAAGGTTGGATCATTGTCCACAAGGACAAACCCGGGCAATCGTCGGCCGGCCATGATGTCAAACAGTGGATCCAGCTTGTCGCCTCCCAAGAACCCATCTTTCGGACTCGGGTGTTGTGGACACGACAGGATCAGGTTGACAATATTGGCGTCGTCCAGCATCGCTTCCAAGAAATAAAGATCCGCATTCGTCACATTCCAGGGCAGCGTCAGCTCCAGTGTAATAATTCGCGGTTGAGCCTCCACGATACTTGTGAAATATTCTCTGGTCTTCTCCGGTGTTCGACAGGTCAGCGTCAGCCATCCTTTGCTCGGCTGGAAATGTCCGTCTTCGGGCTCTACCCAGTCCAGGTCGTCAAAGGGCCCATCGCCCACATCCCCCATGGCTTCATAATGCTCCTTGCAGACCATGATTCCGTATCCCGAAGGGTCCACCGCCCTGTGCAAGCTCCCACAGAGCTCGCCTCCTTCCTGGGTGTCGGACGAAATATCCACCACCTTGGCAAAGTCCTTTGCGATCCTGGACTTGAGCATCTCATACTCGGTCACCGCCTCAAAGATGTCGGACCCATCCGCCCACTCCTCTAGCGATGCAAGCGCCTTTTCCACATACCAGCGGTCGCCAATGTCCTCCAGCGGCGGCGCCGTGGTGCCCTCGATGCTCAAGCCATACTGCAGCAGCTCCAGACAGCCGTAGACATGAGACCCAAACAGCTTCAGGAACTGGTCCATGTCCCGAATCGGGTAGCCCGGGTGGTCTGCAATGTGGATCCAGCGCTCGATCGGCACGTCGTCCTCGGACTGGATCTCGACTCGACGGTCACACAGGAAATGGACTCTATACTCGCGGCTGGCCTTGGCCGCTGTGGGGACCCCTCGGCTCTCGTACAGGATCACAAACAGAAACGGAATGTCCCGAGTATCCGCGCTGGGCACAATGCCCGCGATCCGCTCGTCCATCGCTTGGTGGATCATGACGTGCACGTCGTCCAGGCTCAAAAACCGAGACAGTCGCCGCTTGATTTGCCGGCCGCGCTCCCGCGTCATCGCTTGGTCGGCCTCGGTCATCTGGTCCCGAATCTGGCGCATGGAGAGGCCGACCTTGTTCTCGGGCGAGATGGAGGAGGCCAGGTTGGTGATCAGGGTCTTGGCCATGGTGAAGAGGGTGCCTGCGAGGATGAATTTTTTGCGCTCGAGGGCTTCTTGGTGGAGGGTTTGAAAGCGTTGCATCTCCTTGTGGCACTCGTCGATTTTGCGCGCTCGCTCCAGGTCCTTGAGCATGTCCTTGGAGCTGTGGTAGAGGGCGTAAGGGGGTAGTTTGTCCTTTGGGTTCTTGGATAGGGTTGCAGGATCGAGTGTGGCAGAGTCGTCCTTTTTAGTATCTTCAGTAGTGGCGGTGTTGGTTGTAGTGTTGGTGATGGTGGTGGTGGTGGTGGTGGTGTTGGTGCGTGAGCTCGTGGGAGTGAGATCTGGCGATTCGCTGTCGCCCGATGATCGGGCGGCATGGTTGCTGAGGGCTTGCATCACTTCTTCCAGGCCAATGTCGTAGTTTTTCCGATCCTTGGAGTTGCTTGGTTGGGTATTTGACACCTGATCCTTGTTTGAGCTTTGATCGGTATCGTTGGAGTTTGATGTTGTATCCACGATGACGACAGGAGATCCAGAAGGCTTAGTAATTTCCTTGATGATCGTTTTGACTTTGGATCCTGTCCGAGGTGGGCGCACCTTTTCCTGTCCTTGGGTCGCTTCACCATAAACCACCTGCAGAACTCTTCCCGGGACATGTCTTATGCGATGAGGTTTGCGGCTATTTATGCCGATGAATTAAATAAAATAAAAAATTAATAAAACATGCGATAAAATAATATCTGCATACACGGATCCAAGAGATATTGCTCCTCCATACCGATATCCGCTCTCGTCTCGCATCATGGGTATAAAGGTGGGACCGTCCTGGACTCGGATCAGACCCTTGAAGCAGTCTTGGACATCTCGCCAGTAGACAAAATGCCCCTGTGGATCCTGGTGGATTTCTATCCGGACAAGGTCCTCCTTGGACATGAAATACTGGTACTTGTCATTGTCCTGTAAATGTTGATCCTGGCCATCGACAGCCATTGTTTGTTATCTTGGGTTCGGTGCGATATCGTAATCGTCAATAGTTGGGGAGGAGAGAGTGCGAAAGGGAGGCAACTTGGGAGTGGAGCCGATAAAAGTGTTTTCTTGTGGCTTAGATGACACGTGAGCATTTTGAGAACAGAGTTTTGACGCATAAGAAACATAGTTCGTTGTGAGGTCTCTACGCCAAGAAGGGTGACGGAAAGAAAAAGAGACGTGGGTGGCATGGGTGAATATGCAAGCAGCATATTTTTCGACTTGCCCCATTTGCTAAGCATAACATGTGGATCAAGAAGCAAACATGGCAAGAAGAAAAAAAAGCGAATCCTCCGTTTTCTCCGTGTTCTCTGTGTCCCCGGATGAGTTGGACATAGGAGATGGCCCAAGCTCAGAGAGTGAGAGAGTGAGAGTGAGAGTGAGAGTGAGAGTGTGAGTGAGAGTGTGAGTGTGAGTGTGAGAGTGAGTGTGAGGGAGAGAGAGTGTGTGAGGCAACGTGTTCCTTTTTTTCTTCTTTGGTTCTGCTAACAGCCATAACGACAATCATGCAACGAGGGACAGCACCACGTTTTTTTAGTGAGTGCGTGAGAAATCTCGATTTGATTTTTTGGTGGTCACGTCCTTCTTTCCTCTCGCAATTTTGACGTTCCATCTTGATTCATCAACAACCCCATCATTCCATTCCGACAACCCCACAGGCATTGTTCATAGTGGTAAGTAGAGGAATGGCATCATGAAGAACACATGGAGCGAATGGACTAGTCATGTTCTGATATTTGCATACTGCGTGACCAGACGCGTCGCGTTTCGCGTTTCGCGTCCCAATATTGGAGATAAACGAATTCTCCACCTCTCTCTCCCTTTCCCTTTCCTTTCTTTCGCTCCATTTCTTTCGTTGACCTTGGTACTATTCACGGGCAGTGTTCAGAAGGAAACGTTCCCCATCTGTGAGACATGTTGGAACTTTCTTCTTTGACGAGCACCCCACCACAGAAGCTTGTTACTTCCACTCTTCGTCAGCGAGCCATTTTGTTGGTCCACCTTCTTCATTTCTCCCAACCAAGGCTCCCAAGGCTCGTCCTTTCGTAGTAAAACAAGAAAGCTGAATTCTCATCACGCAGCTGAAGGCAATGTCCTATCGCCACGAGGTGGTCTCCTTTTTTTGATGACCAAATAATCGTTTTGCATCCTTGCTCTCTTTGACGCGATGGATATGACACTCTGATGCTACAGCTACGCGCGTGCTTTCTTTTGGATCATGTCGTCGTCTTTTTGCTCAGAACTCGCGTTCTCTTTTGTTGGTGTTGCGCTCGTTGTTATTGTTGTTGTTGTTGTTTTTGTTGTCTGTAGTTGGGGACGCGTTTTGTTATCGATCTCTCTCTCCTTCCTTTTCTTTGTCGTCTTCCTCTCTCCCTCTTTCGCCGATTATTCTGCTCCCGCTGAGACCAAAAAAATTTTAGTCACGCTTTCGCGGATTTGGCACCTGCCTTTTCTCTCTTTTTTTTCTTGGACCCATTCATCCTTTGCATACTTTTTTTTTCTTATTTATTTTCAAATCATCATCCTCATCATCAATCCCCAAATCACTCCCACACCCATCTTCTTCTCCACTTGGACCCAGAACTCAATTGTTCACTGCTGTTTCTGTTCTTAGCTGTATACATCCTACGTCTTGTTACGAAGCCAGAACCAGTGCCTACGTCAACAACATCAACTCTATTTCTCATCGGAATCCAAACTCGACTGCACCCCCCTCCCCCGACACACACTCGAAAACAAAAGAAAAAAAAGTACCTTGTTTCTTTATCTTTCTTGTTCCCCAAGTGTATATACATTATCAACAACCGACTGCAAAGCGACAGCAAGTTCCATTAGTAGGCGCCTCTATCACCACCAACATCTACACTATTCACTATGGCATCAGAAGGCGAAAATTCGTGGAAGTTTGCCCAGTGCTTCGGCGACAAAGGCGAGGTCGAGGACATCACTGAAGGTAGCGTTGCGTTCTCCCTCTCTCTATCTCCACCTGTTTGCAACCCATCCCTATCGCTGGAAAAAGACATTGCCACTTATCTATGGGAGCAAACCAGGAGCGAGGACCACGAAAAATCAGGCAGCGACGCTGACAGGGCAGAGGCCACAAGGGCATACGACTTGTTCAAAAGGAAGGAAAGGAATGGGTGGAAACCAAACCAATACTACTATCGCGAGTTTTTCCACAGACAGAAGAACTCGACATTGGACTGGATCAAAAGAAAAGACAAACTCCCTGCGACGGCAATGACGACAGATGAAGGATTGATTGAGCCATCTATGTGGTTTCCCATGGAGCGAAACAATGACGTGATCATGTTTGGAGCATGTTCATTTGTACGGGAAGATACAAAAACAGGATCTTGCAAAAGCATGCCCAAGAGGCTAGTGTTGCAAGACCTTTGAGACCAAGGTCGCTATCCTTTATCAAAGATTCACATGCGCAACGACACAACAAGACGATATGGGTGCTCCTTCTCGAAACGACACAGGATACAAACACCACATACAGCCCTTCGTATCGTGGCTTCAGGACAAAAGGGGAGGCAGAGAAGTGACGGAAATGGGAGAAGACAGGAGAGAGTATGCGTATGTGGGATTGGAAGAAGGAGTATACATATGAATGTGTATGTGTGGGTGTGTGTGTCTTGTGTAAGAGAAGAGAGAACGAGAGAGAAAGAGAGAGAGACAGAGAGAGAGAGAGAGAGAGAGAGAGAGAGAGAGAGTGAAAGTGAGAGAAGCATAAATAGGCTGGATTGGGACGACGGCCACGGTGTCGAGCCATGCTTAGGAAGTATATGTCTCTGTTTGCCGATCACACTAACAAGCGTATTTCACACTTCAAAAATGTAGCCGACATCATCTCCACAGTCGAGTTTGACCATACTGGCGACTATCTGGCCACGGGCGACAAAGGTGGCCGTGTGGTGCTGTTCGAGCGCAACGAAAGTGTAAGTCTCTTTTCAACGAAAAGATACATTGTCATGACCTCATTTTGTGATCACGCGACGCAGCACGTATCACACACACACACATACAGAATGGAAAAGAATAGAATAACAACAACAACAACAACAACAACAACAACAACAACAACAACAACAACAAAAAATCGTACACAGGGAGCCATCGCACCTAAACTTGATATCGAGGCCTTGGCCACTAACTTGGTTTCTTTTTTATGGTATTGTAGAAAAAAGGATGCGAGTACAAGTTCCACACAGAGTTCCAGTCGCATGAACCAGAGTTCGACTACCTCAAGAGTTTGGAGATCGAGGAGAAGATCAACAAGATCAAGTGGTGCAAGCGCCAGAACTCGGCCCACTTTCTGCTGTCTACCAATGGTACGTTGTGATACCAAAAGTACTTCATATTGGCATGGCTATAATTCAATAGGCTAACATATTTTTTTGGTGCTTTTCCTACACGATTGGATCGAAACAGACAAAACTGTCAAGCTCTGGAAGGTCTTTGAAAAGTCAATCAAGGTTGTCGCAGAGAACAATCACGGCGACGGACAGCGCATGACGGATGTATCTGGACAGCTCAAGTTGCCAAAGCTGACACACCACGACACCATCGTCGCCGCAGTTCCCCGAAAGGTCTACGCCAACGCTCATGCATACCATATCAATTCGATCTCGATTAACTCGGACGGCGAGACTTATATCTCGGCAGACGACTTGCGCATCAACCTTTGGAACTTGAACATCAGCGACCAAAGTTTCAGTAAGTTGTTTTTTTGTCCTCCTTTGTTAGAAGGACATACAACCAACAACACGCCCACTCACATGTTCTGACTTGATCCATGCTTTATAGACATTGTGGACATTAAGCCTGTAAATATGGAAGAGCTCACCGAGGTCATCACCGCCGCCGAGTTCCATCCTGTCCACTGCAACTTATTCATGTACAGCAGCAGCAAGGGCACCATCAAGCTCAGCGATATGAGAGAGTCTGCCCTCTGCGACCAGCACGCGAAATGTAAGGAGCTATTTAATACTTTGATACCTTCATACTGTGCTCAAGTTGACAAATGATTAACTTTTTGTTTTATGTTTATAGTGTTTGAAGAAGAAGAGGATCCTTCAAACAAGTCGTTCTTCTCAGAAATCATCTCATCCATTTCCGACGTCAAGTTCAGCAAGGATGGACGCTACATTCTCTCCCGCGACTACCTTACGTTGAAGGTGTGGGACATCAACATGGAGAGCCGACCTGTCCAGACAATCAACATTCACGACCACCTCCGTAACAAGCTGTGCGATCTCTATGAGAACGATTGTATCTTTGACAAGTTCGAGTGTACCTTCAGCGGAGACGGAAAGTAAGTCTTTGTGTACCCTTTTGCAAGTTGGTGGGAAGATGCCTCGGGATTTCTGAATCTCTCTAAACGGACGCCATCGTCTATGTTTCTTTTCTTTCTCCAACAGCAACGTGTTGACAGGATCATACAACAACAACTTTTATATTTATGACCGTAATGGCAAGAATGATGTGACGCTCCAGGCGGACAAGAGCGCGTTCAAGGCTAAGCGAGTTGGATCTGCCAAGAACAAGATGATGCCCCGAGGCGTCAAGAACGGCAAGAAGGACGACATCAACGTCGAGTCGATTGACTTTACCAAGAAGATCCTGCACGCATCGTGGCACCCTAACGAGAACTCGATTGCTGTGGCAGCGACCAACAACCTCTTCATCTTTACGTAAGTTGTCTTTGGGCGAGTTTTTTTTTTTTTTTGTGAAGATAATGCGATCTAGATCTCTCAAGATAGCTAACCGACATGTCCATCTTTCTCACTTTAATTCTCGTGCACCGACATATCTAGCGAGTAAGCAAAAAAAAAAATCTTCATTTTGACGAGTACCTTCCAGTTCGCTATGATATCTATGCTGATCATGCCCATCGCACTCTCTTGACTACCATCTTAGGTTGTAATGTCGCCTCTAATCGAATTTTCTATCTCTCGCAAAGGGAGATCAAGAACGCAAGGAGGAAGAGACATCTTTATCTCATTTGTTACTTAGACACTTTCAACTTCCAAAAAAAAAGTAAGAAGACCAAAAAAATCGATCTCCCCCCACCCAAAAAACACATCACACCTGTACATGTCCCTCCCACCAAAAAACCCTCGACCCATATCTTTACCGTAGTTTGTTATCCCTATTCTTGTAAACGAATAAAAAAAACCTGGCAAAAAAAAAAAAAAAGCTTTCTCGGCTTTCCGGTACGCTTTTAGTGTCGCGCGTACACGACAGCGTTTAATCAGATCCAGGCCCGTGTTTTGTTCTTTGCCCTGGTCTTTGTGTTTGTCTTTGGTGAGCTGGCCTCGAAAAACCAAGGAACCCAAGGATCGCCCGTCTATCGCTCCTCCCAATCTTTTGTTGTTTTCTCAACTCGGCCGTCATTGGTCGCACGGCACAAATAAGAGTACTTTGTATTTGTCCATCTGAACACTGGGGATCACACACACACCTTTGTTGAACAAAAGAAAAAAAACACGGACGGGTGAACTCCGCCCGTTGGGACTTATCAGATTCACATTATGGTGAGAGATGGTCCGCCATCTCCTTTTTGAGGAGTCCAGTCCCTCGCCCTTTTTTCCTTCATTTTTGTCGTGTTTGATTTTTCCACACTCTTCTCCCATTTCTCTTTCTTTCCTTCTCTCCTTCGACCCTCGACAAGCACACTCAAGAACACACGCAGGACTCCCTTTGCACCAACTCCGGCATCCCCCACTACAAGCCCCACAAGTACTCAATGCGACAAGCCTCAAGGGCCGATCAAGCCTCACCACAGGCTTTGGCCGTGTCTGTCCCCAAAGTGACCCGGATCGTCTTCACCGCGCTACTCCTGGACATCTTGGCCTTCACCATCATCCTGCCCTTATTCCCGAGACTCCTCCAGTTCTACCGTGACAGCGAGCATGGCGACCAGGTATAGAACAGGCGACATTAATGATGCATGTGTGTGTATGAGTTTGCATCTCTGCATCAATTAATGTGTTACCTACGTTGTGCAAGCTCATCTTGATGCAAGCAACGAGGGCTAGACAAACAAACAAAGACAAGGACAAACAAAAAAAGTGTGGCAGTGACTTTTGGGCGAATACTTCTAAATACTTATTATTATGCTCTGTTTCAACCCAACTATTGGCAAAAATAGAACTCGTTGTTAGCATGGTCCCTTTCTCGTCTGACAGAGTTTCAAAGCTTGATCGGCCTGGACGACTCTTCTTCATCTTCAGTATCAGGCGGGATCAAGCGCCCGCCCAAGATGGACATTGTGCTGCTCGGTGGTGCCCTGGGATCCTTGTTCTCCGTTCTCCAGTTTGTGGCGTCTCCCGTGATCGGCAAGCTGTCCGATGTCCTTGGAAGGCGACGTGTCCTCCTCATTTCCATGGTAGGGGGCGAAGGAAAGGCGTTCTTTTTGTTGTGTTTGTCCCCTTTGCCCTTGGAGTTTTCCCGAGGTATCCCTGAAGTTTAAATGTTGTTCGCCCTTGTCTTCCTTTTCAACTAATAGCTCGGAAACCTGATCTCATGTGGCGTGTGGCTCTTCTCCAGCTCGTTCGAGCTCTTTGTGCTGTCCAGGATTATTGGAGGGCTCAGTGAGGGCAACGTGCAGCTGTCGATCGCCATGATCTCGGACATCACCACCCCCGCTACTCGGTCCCGCGGACTGGCCATGGTCGGGATCGCCTTTGCCATCTCGTTCACAGTCGGTCCAGCCTTGGGCGCTTACTTTGCCAACAAGGACCTGGTCTCGTCCTTCCCAGGACTTGCTCAATATGGCCTTCACCCTTTCTCAGGATCGGCGCTCCTGGCTCTGGTGTTGCTTACTGTCGAGAGTCTGTATCTTTATGCCAAGCTGCCAGAGACCAACTCGGAGAGCTGGCGCCTGGCGGTTCAAAAGACTGTGGAAGAGGAGAGGAAGGCCAAGGACCAAAAATCCAAGGAGAACATCGGATCAGGATCAGGATCAGGAGCACCCACATCATCAACAACTGGTCACGTAAAATCAACAACGCGCCAAGTTGGTCCAGAGGCGATTGTACGACTCCAGCATTCTTATTTGGCTCGCCTGTCCTTCACCCACTTTGCACATCTGTTCTTGTTCTCGGGCATGGAGTTCACGTTGACGTTCTTGACGTTCCACCTGTTTGACTTTACCCACATGCAGCAAGGCGCCTTGCTGGGTTACATTGGCATCCTGTCCTCGCTGATCCAGGGCGGATACGTCCGTCGTGTAGCACATAAGGTGGGCGAGAAGCGGATGGTGATACAGGGCATGATGGCGGCTGCGATCGGACTGGGTTGTATTGCTTTGGTCTCCACTGGAGACAACACCGTCATCCTGGCACAGGAAAAGTCTGGTTCGTCAACCCTTGGTAGCAGTGTTGAGCATGTGATCCGGAACACGATTGCCTGGTTGGACGCGCAGGAGTGGTCCAGACAGTCCAAAATGTGGGGTCTGTATGCAGGCGCCACTGGATTAGCGGTGACGAGTGCCACGGTGGTCAACTGCTTGACCAGTTTAGCGAGCTTGGTCTGTGACATGGGATCAGACGAGGAACAGGCACAGGACGCAAGCACCGGCAAGAAGAGCAAGTTGGAGCCCATTGGCAAGGGACTGGCCTTGGGACGGTTCCGGTCATGGGGCCAGCTGGGCCGTGCAGCCGGCCCGATTGCGGCGTGCAGTCTGTACTGGCGCGTGGGGCCGTTGGTGTGCTATGGGGCGGCGTCGTTGGCGGTGGGCTGTGTCACTGTGCTGGCGAGCAGGATCTTGCCCGAGGTGCGCAAGCTGCCCATCCGGACAGCGATCCAGAAGAAGACCAAGACCCAATAAGGGTGGGTGTGTTAGTCATAAGAAAATAAAGTACAAGTCAACTGAGTAACCGATACTTTCTTTGTGGGTGTGTGTGGCTCATTGTGTGCCCCCTTTGGTTGCCCTGCATCCCACAAAAGAAACATTCGAGTGTCGCGTGTCCGTTGTCTTTCAAAATAAAGTTTATTTTTTTATTTTTATTGTTTTGTACACGAACGTTGTGTGTGCATGTATGGGATGTTTGTTTTCCTGCTCCAGCCCACTTCAAAACACACACACACACACACACACAAAAGAGATTCAGAATGAATTGAAATTCCTTCCTCCTCACTCTCACTCTCTTTTCCATTGCTGTTGCATGTGCAGCACATACCTTTAACCCTAGTCTCAGCCTCACCTCTCCTCTAACCTACTCGCCTACGCAGTCGCAACACTCGAATCGAATCTAAAAAGCAATCGCACATGTCCCCTTCCATGACCATGAACACCCAAGAGATGAATGAGCTTCCTTCTCTCCATCGTCCACTAAGCTCACAATCACATGCAATCCCTTCCCATTCTACCACCTCGTCGCCTTGCTTGGCAGGCAAAAAGCACACCTCGACTCCCCCTCCTCCAATTCCAGCCCGCTCTCCTCGCCGACCCATCTTTTCTTCTGGCATCTCACCCGCTGCTGCTGCCCACGGCATCAAGCTGTTCAAGAGCAACGACTTTGACCTGAACAGCAACGGTGGCCATGAGTGTGCTTCGGCTTTTGACACTGGCGAGCTATCCTTGAATAGTGGCAACTCGACTCAATTCCCTATGTCACGCCAACCGTCGCTCCAAGCACATCAAGCGCACCAGGAACAACAACAACAGCCGGTACAGCGCCAAGCAGCTCAGCAACATCGGCGGAGACGCAGTGTACTTGATGACATTGATTACGAAGCATCGAATGTGTGCGAGTTTCTCAAAAGTAACAACAGACCTCTTTCTTTCTTTCTTTTCTCCCCACCCTCTCAAAAGCAAGCTCTTTTGCCTGGTCTGTGCGTCCAAACACAGAACACACACACAACAAGTGAGCACAAGCAAACACCGACCTTCACTTTTTGTTTTGTTCTCACCACGCGCACACATGTTACTCAACCATAACAATAGACCGCCTGTACTTCATGTGGACATGGATCAACCCAGTAAGCACGCGTCGGACAACCTACCTCACCATCGACAACTACCTGCGGTACAAGCCATTCTTCTCAGACTTTGGACCTTTTGATATCGCGGATGTCTTTCGATTCTGCTGCTTGTTGAGAGAAAGACTCGAGGTAAAAAACCAACAAAAAAAACGGTTGCCTCGAACCAGAAAAGTGTATTGCTGCATTGCATGACATTGTCAGGTGCACATACATATGTTCTTACCCGAAATGCCTCACTGCTTTTCTTTCATGATTAGTTGGCAAGACTGCAGGGGAAAGTACTATGTCTGCACACACTGCCGGATGACAAGAAGCGAGCCAATACTGCCTTTGCACTCTGCTGTTACATGGTTTGTTGAGCTCCATGTGTTTGTGCAAAAGAATAGAGGCTCATGGCAGAATGTGAGCCTAACAATGTTGGCTACCCTTGTTTATATATAGATGCTTCTTCACGATCAGACTCCGGAACAAGCATGTCGTCCTATCATCGACATCCACCCACCCTTCACACCTTACCGCGACGCTGGATTTGGACCATCGACCTACAGTCTATCCATCTTGGACTGTCTTCAAGGACTGCGGAAGGGACTCGACCTCGGTCTGTTGAGGCTGGATCAGTTTGATGTCAAGGAGTACGAATACTATGAGTCCGTCTCCAATGGCGACATCAACTGGATTACACCACACTTTATCGCCTTTGCAGGGCCGACAGACAAGATGACCTATGACGACCTTCAGGCGGCCATCGCCCACCGGGCTACTCGGCATCCACACGGCACACCCTCAGAATCGGACGCAATAAGCTCGTCGGGCGACTCTTCATCTGGATCGACTCCCTCCCCATCAAATACCTCGTCTCGGTCAGCTACACCGTCTTCAATCCATTCATCCAAGCCTTGCTCGAAGGCTCCAACACCCAACTCACAAACAATGGCATCCATCTCGGAGGACAACACACTTACGGTTAAGCAGAGCCCGTCTCCAAGTTCAGAAACCCTGGACTTGCCACTAGTGGCAACACAATCACAAAGCTCAACATCAACGGAGAAAAGCGATCCAGCCAACTCGTCGACCACAACCTCTCTGAAGATCAAGAAGAAACGTTCACGCCTATCAAAAAGCTTTCAAAGTGTCCTGGACTACTTTGAGAATCAAAACGTCAAGGCCGTGATCCGGTTGAACGACAAGACCTACGACGCCACCCACTTCACGGCTCGGGACATTGAGCACCAGGACATGATCTATCCTGACGGTACCTGTCCATCGTGGTTCATTGCTCGACACTTTCTGGCTGTCTGTGAGGATGTCATTGAGAAAGGCGGCGTCGTCGCTGTGCATTGCAAGGCCGGTCTTGGCCGAACGGGAACGTTGATCGCCGTGCATTTGATGAAGACGTATGGGATGACTGCCCGTGAGGTCATTGCTTACTTGAGATTGATGCGCCCTGGGAGCGTGGTTGGACCGCAGCAGAATTGGCTCGAGGAGAACGAGTCAAAGATTCTCTCTTGGTATGATGGCACATCGAACATGATCTCATCTGCGGGTGCTCCGGCCTCGTCGCCAGTCATTGGTGCCACACCGGCAACCGACTATGAGCAAGTGTTTTCGAGAGCCAACTCTTCGGGACTCGAGTCGACTTGGTCTGAGGCGGAAAATAGCGATGATGACGATGAAGACGAGGACCATGAGGACGTGGATGAAGGACAGAAGCTCGCTCTGTCGGACCTTATATCTCACCAAGCTAACGCATCCGGTCCAGAGTCTCTCTTGACCATGGACATGGATGTAGGATCAACAGAGGGTGAAATTGCTGGGCCAATGTGCATCGAGGACTCGGACGATCGCGTACCATCAGAACAGCATATGTCATCTGTTCAAGTCCTGCCAGGACCTTCTCCCGTTCGCGTCTACGGTCACACTCGCAACCTGTCAGAATCGCTGGCGTCTGTGACGGATGGCATCATGGATGAAATCGAGCTGGAGACGGAACAAAACACTGTTGAAGGAATCCTCGATGCCGATATGGACACTTCTCCGTGCCAGGAACACATTGGGAACAAGGACTACACCATACCGATTCAGCCTCGGAAACACGCGCATCATACCCACCACTCGCACGATTACCACGAATCAACCGCAATATCGAGCGCAACAGCGAGTACCTCCAACTCGTCTCTGTCCACGCCCTCAAGCTTCAAAGACGAGGATGACGACTACACCTCCATGTCCCTCCACATTGAACCGGCTCTGTTGCCCCACAAATCGGTTGAAATGAGTGAGGCGCGTGACCATGATATTCAAGAGAATGGCGATCACACCCTGGAACAGCTGGACATACTCCGTAGACAACGACAACATTCGCATGTTGAACCACACAACCGGGAGGCAGCTCGATAGGTTTTTTTGTGGTCGGAACCCTCGTGTTACATCTAAGCCATATGTCATCGAATAAAAGTAAAGGTTCCTTTTGCCTTTTTTTCAACCTCGCCTCCCACACTTTTTCCCTTTTTCTTCTAGCCTTTTTTTCTGCCACCTATCCACACTTGGTTTTTTTCACCAACGCTACCCTTTCTCCACGGCTGCATAAAAATGGAGGACGGGTGCCAGCACTTTAACTCGACGGGCAACATCATCAAGGTGCCACTTTCCACAGACAACTTGGGCCAGCCATGCATCTACTGGACCGACATCGAGGACTGTTTCCCAGGCGTGCTCAGGATCCAAGACGGCAGCACCTTTGTGCCAGTGGTTCGTGGTGCGAATGGTTATCGGTGAGTGCTCTTTCCAAATCCGTAAAAGGCGCAAGTGGTCATGTTCGCGAGTGATCGTGGCAAAACAAAAAGATTACTAACGCCTTTTTTTTTTTTTTTTTTGAAAGATTGAGGCCCCACCACATCAGGCACTATCCACAGAAAACTCTTACAGTTGTTTACTACGACAGAAGCTCAGCGAGGATCGAATGTGAGCGTGAGCGCCAGCACCAAAGTTCTTCGATCCCACAGTCACCTACGCCTTCGATCGGCAGGAAGCATCCCGATCGGCAGAAGATGACCAAGGCTATTCTTGAGGCTTCACCAACAACCTCAACCGCCACGCCTATGTCAAACTCTCTCGCTGCAACGACCACAGCCGTGTCTGCAACTTCTTTGGCGGAAATGGCTGTCTGGCCTCCTCTTTTTTCAAGAATCATGTCCTCTACCAGCAGTTCACCCTTTATATTGGATCCTTCTGGACTCAACCTTTCTTTCTCATTCCCAGCAGCGACGGCGATCAGCACCATGAGCGTCAAGGCGCCTGATCAGGGATCCAACCCATCGACCACCACTTCCTCTTCGATCACCTCCATCAACACTCTTCCTGAATCTGGCGATACTAAATGCCCCGTTACAGCTGCTGAGGCGACAACCACTCCAGAAAAGCCCACTATTCCCCTCGCTGACCGAACGATCAAGACGGCAGTGTCTCTCTCAAAGCTATCCAAGAAGTGCCGACCCAGCAGCATCAGCAGCAGCGAAGATCTTGCTCCAGAGATTCAGGAGTCTATCCCCAAGGATGAGCAGGAGGACGAAGTGGATACTGCCACAATCCCACCGATGATTTCGGAGAGCAACGATCCAGACGATATGGTGCCTGAATCGCCACCATCTGTTCAGGAGTCAGCTTCTGCGAACCCTTTTAACGCCCCCGGATTGATCGGCAGCTTCCCCAAGATTGCTCTTGACACGCCTACACATGAGGGCGAGAAGGCAAAGTTCACTCCTGTTTCAGCTTTGGCTTCGGCGCAGGAGGAACGTCACTCGACGATCTCTCGCTTTTTTGGCTTGTTCCAGTGAAAAGAAACCACAGGAACGCCACCAATTATTTCGCGATCCGACTTTTCATTTTTTAAAAATCCATATCTGTACAACATCGCGTGGGGCCATAGTGATCGGAGCCTTGTAAATGAGATTGTTTTTTATATAGACGACTCCCACAGGCACCTAAGGACTATGACCGTATGGTCATCTTTTCACGACTTTTGCTGGCAGCCCATGAGTGATCCATTTTTTTTAAAATCCACGCCATCATATAGACCCAAAACAAAAAAATATTCGAACAATCGTTTTTTGTTGCAGAAACTCTCTACCTCTGTCGGATCGGTGATCCTCGAGGCTTTGAAAAACGTCTTGGTCCCTTGGGTGAAAAACACGAAAGCGGCTGAGCACTGGCAAAGCTGTGAGAGAGGGCAATTATGGCTTAGATTTGAAATAGTTTCATTCCCCTTGCTCTTCATCGGCAGCTCGATGCTGCGTCTTCACTGTTGTTATCCTCGTTCTTGTCCTTGTCCTAGTTCACAACAGCATCGCTTGCTATTGAAACCCAAACTTCAAGGCTGACAAGTGCCTTAAATGAGGGCTTTATCGACAATTTTGTCGTAGCGTATTTTGCCCAATTGGAAAGAAGAGTCAGCCGAAGAAGGCGCCAGCACCACCTGTATCAACTCAGTCACCGCCAGCTGGCACAAGCGAGGGTGGCTTCTCTTTTCAAATAGTTTATTTCGACTGTTTGAGAAAGTGTTGTCCTAATTGTACAAGACACTGAGTAGAAATATATTCAACCACAGCTCTGGCTTTAGACATAAACCCTTAAACATATAACACACATCTCCACACTTTCTTTTTTGAACAGCAACAATTATTCGATTCCTAAGATTCCCTTGTCAATCTTTATTGCGCGACCCAATCATTGAACAGTGCATGCTGGAAAACAATCCTCATTGCTCCTTTTGCCAATCCCGACAAGAACTACATCCACACCATGGAGGACACATGAAGTTTGTGACACAGACACAACAGCAGCAGCGACAGAAGCACTAGTACCATCAACGCTAGCACCGCAGGCGAGTCGTCAACGATCCGCAAAGCTGCTCAAATTAGTACAGCAACCAACTGGAACAGCGAGATATCTTCAAACAGCAACAGCGACAGCGACAGCAGCCAGGTTAAAACCGAACCCACTTCCAGAGGCTTTACGCCAAGTTCTCAGAGCAGCAGTAGCGATAGAAGCGCCAGTCAGCAGCGCCAAGCCAAAGGGTCATGGAGGGCAAACATCCGGTAACGGGTAGGGCATGAGTACTTTGTGACGCAGCGCCAGCCTCTACGATTTGATCTAATCGAGTACATCCAGCACTGTAACCTGTCAAGCTACTAGTCAGACCAGTTGATCAACGAGTGGCACCGGTGGATTGCCCTATTGTCCTCCAGCGACAGCAAATGTGTCACGAGTGCTGCCAAAGGTGCTGCAATGCTGACACGTCAGGAGGTCAAGAACTGGTGCACGGACAGGATCCTGAACCAGCACCAACTGGATTTCCTGAAGTCGGCAGCAAGGGAGCTCAAGGACACCAGTGCAGAGATTGAGAGGGCTATGAAGAGGCGACGAGGTAAACGTGCATTTGTCTATAAAGTTAGAGACATCGTTTTGCGAAAGTGATTAGTTACCATCATCGTGCTCGTCTTCCTTTGTTGCAATATACAGTGAAGTGAACAGCAGCCCAGTATCCAGTCCAGCACCAACACTTCACCAAACGTCGAGAGTACCAGTACACGTTTACCACGGTATGAACTTTGGTAGTTGCAGTCATGGCGATGGTTAGTCTGTGCGGAGCATTCTCGGCAAACTGAAAGAGGTACTTCTGGCGAACGTCTCATATTTTTATGACGCCGGCTTCTCAAGTGTTTTCGTAATGGCGCTGCGATGCCCATGTTGAATATGACCAAGTGGGCATCAAAGATCATCATTCTCTATTAGTTTGGGGCAAGGCGATCTCACCAACACCGCGGTTCTGACGGCAAGAGTGAATTCAAGCAAGGCATCGACAGCATACCCAGTCTATCATTTTTTTGGTACACGTTTCGAGTTCGAAATAAAGTGATTTATAAAAAATAGCGGCGGGACTATGTCTACGTGGACTAACCAATATTTCATGAGGTCGAACGTGATCCTGGTCTTTGAGAGAATAAAGAGCCGGGGAGTGTGAGGAGTCGGATGAGGGCGATAATGAGGGAAACGGTGCTGAAGACGACCCCAGCTCTCAGTCGGTTATTGTAGTACCAGCAATGCGAAATGTGTCACTGTTGTTGCAGGAAACTAAGTGACACACCACTACCACGAGGCTGCATGAACAGGTTTGCAGGGAATACCAAGAATACCAGGGAAAGGCGTGGATCTTTGCTGAGGACTTCAGTGCCGACGGGCTCATGTACACTCACACATTGACACTCAACAAGGAGTCCTGCTTGCACCCCTTCATCATCAATACTGGCAACACTCCCACCATACATGCCTTCAAAATCCCGAGCACCAGAAGATAATCCAGACGCAGAACCAAAAAGTCACGCCGCAGCTGCCAGAGAGGATGAAGAGAGAACTGGCCCTGTACGCCCTTCCAGCAGTTGAGCTCGAAGATACTCTTGGTAGTGGATGAAAGCGTTTTGCTGCTGATCATACTGGTAAAGAAAATCTGCCCTCGCTAGCGAGAATCAAAAAGTTCAGATTCCGCCTCCATCAGACAATCTATGGCATGTGCTCTTCGCCACAATGCGGGCGCGATCTGGAGGTCAAAAAGGCACTCAGCCACCGCATTGATGGTATTTTTGCCTCGAGAAAGACGAAGCAGGATTTTGGAGCAATTGAAGCAGGGAAGAGGATGAAGGCAGCTCAGGAACAAAGCTGTTGACTGATGCCAGGAAGCTTGCAAAGCTCTTAAAGGACATGCTTGACCATTTGGTTGCCTCCACTCCTTATCTTGGCTCTCGAAAAGAGGAGTTGGAGCTGTTGGACATGTTGCAGTGTGATCTACATGTTGACTTCGTCTCCCTGGATCAAGTTTATGGCTGGTTTTGTCGCTTGAGTTGGGGGAAGAAATTCATGGTGCCCTGCATACTTGATGACCATGGCATGTACCAAATCTTGTTGTTGGTCAAAGAGTTGTTGATATTTGAGCTGCGAATCGCAAAAATATTTGCAAATTGTCAGGAAATGTTCACAACCAAAGAAGCAGGACTTGATAGACCAATTCTTTGACAGAGAACCAGTGGCTCCTGCTTCTCCTCCTCCAACACCCAACCCCCGCACTATCACCACACCACCATCTTCCCTCAAGAGACGGTCATCGGACTGAGTGCCATATTTATCATACTCATGGATATTTTTTCTAGAAAAATGTCGTTTGAATAAAAAGAAACATTCGCATGGCTAGCACAGCAAACAGTGCATACTTGACAACGGTTCACTCGTTCCTCCTCACCCATGCTCGTCCTCGATCCAATGGGCTAAAACCTTATTTTTACCAATTCGCAGTCACTCGAGCTCAATGGCTCCAAAAAAAGCAGTCAATTAAGGTTTGAGGAACGAGGGGTACGCTTCTCAAGGCCCATCCCTTCCCATCGCATCCCTTTCTTCCCAGTTTTTGTCTTTTTTTTGCTCCATCCCCACGCTCAACCCTGCGCTTCCATTCCACATCCCCCATCATAGACACCCCTTCCTCTCCTTCTGTTTACATTACCACGGAGAGACACAGAACATTCATCCACAGGACAGCCAGTTGAGCCAAGTTGCCTCGAGGAACAGGAACGCGAAAAGAGAGAGACCGTTCTTTCGACTCATTCCTTCGTTTCCTCAGGTTCACCACCCATCAGACCAGAAAAGCGTCTTCACCAAAAAGTCAACATACTGAAAAGAGTCCAAGGTAAAGAACGACTTCTACGTTATGGATCCAATAGTATGGTTGTTTTTGTATGCATGTAGACCCCACTGTTCACAGTGTACGAAATAAGCCAGCTGGGCACAGTATTTTCTCACATGCCCCGAACACCTCCTTCCTTTCAGGCACCTACCTGTTCCTTTTTTAGTGCATATCCCCCTTCCTTCCAAGCAGATTTATCCGTCGACACAAACTCTTGCTCCTTCTTCCCTCCCTGCGCAACTCTTTTCTTGCAGTAGCCATGTTGGAGGCACCAGCACACAGGGCTGCGAAACAGAACTCCAAGACTAGGGCACTCTCCCAAGCCAAGCTCGCTGCCGCTGCCACTGCCGCTGCCGCCACCGCCTCCATGACCGCTGATCGGAAAGAGGTACCCACAAAACAACCAGATCACACCAATGAAACCGTAGTGGTCCCTAACGGCGTTGCACACGATACCCCACGACAAGAACAAGAACAAGAACAAAATCACGACGTTGAGATGAAGGAAGCTGATGCTGAAGAGCAGGAGCAAGATGAGGAGGACACAACAACAGATACTACTTCCAAAGGAATCGACCAGGAGGACCTCGATGGCGGGCTCCTGGATGGAGCACTGGACGATGTCGAGGAAGAAGAAGAAGACGACGACGAAGAAGACGGAGATCAGGGCCACGACACCGAGGACACCGAGGTGGGCAACGAGAACGGGTCCTCGGACGAGGACGAGCACATGAACGGCCCGGAGGAGGACAAGGAACTGAGCCCAGGTGAGCCGAACGGTGCAAGTCATGAGACTCATGAGGAGGAGGAAGAAGAAGAAGAAGAGCGTGAGGACAACCATGTCGCCAAGACGGTCCACGAAGCCGATGAAGATGTGTCCATGGCCGATGAGCACGACGGTTCCACACAGGCGCACTCGGACGACTCGGACAGCGAACATCCAGGCGCCGAGGGCAGCGAGCACGAAGGCGAGGAAGACGAGGAAGACGAGGACGAAGATGGCGAGGAAGGCGAAGAAGACGAGGAGGAGGAAGACGGCGAGGACGAAGAAGAAGGCAGCGCCGCACCCGAGGACGACGATGAGGACGAGGATGAGGAAGAAGAAGCGCCCCTTCCTCCTCCGCCAGTCGTCAAGAAAGAGATCACTCTCTCGCAGAAACCGACCCT
>KN042416.1:2264612-2278772 GCA_000739165.1 Podila verticillata NRRL 6337 | reverse complement strand
AATCACTGCGCGAGGCAAGTTCCGAGCCCAAGCAAGATGAAGACAAAGCAGAGGCGGCAAAGCAGGAAGAGGAAGCTCAAAAGACGAGTTCCCGTACTCGCCAAGGTGGATCTCCGAAAACAGCAAGATCCAAGTCAAAAACGGCGGATGTCCAGCTAGCAGAGAAGGGATCCGGATCTGAGGCGCTGGGAGGAGAGGAGGAAAGAGCCAAAGTCGAGGGCGAAGATGAGGAGGAAGAGGAGACTCCAGAAGATGAAGAGGAGGGTGAGTTGCAGTTGTCGTGGTTTATGTTACAGGTATCGGTGGAGGGAGCGTTATGTTAACCATTTTTGACTCTACTTTTCTTATTTTGAATCGACAGATCTGGAGGCCAAGCAGGTTCACAAGGAAGCCTTGGAGGCACTGACAAGCATAGAAGTCGAATTTGCTACTCTGCGTGACAGGTATGTAGGCTCTTTATAATCGTCATCTCTTTCGATTTAAACCTTGGAGGGTTGTTAACAATCGTTTCCTTTTTTTTACCCTTCTTTCCCATTTGCTCTTACCTATGAAAAGAATGTACGACGAACGAATGCTAGAACTAGACAAGGAAGTAGACATGATCAACGCTGGTAAAACCCTTTGCTCTTCTCTCTTATACTCGCTGAGGTTCATCCTTTCGCCCCCGTCAACTCTTTTTTTTTTTTTCTTTCTTTTGCTTAACCAAAAACTGCCACTGGGGCTTTTCACTTTATAATAGGAACACACCCCGAGCTGTCGTCACTGATGCGAGAAATCCATGTGAAGCGGGAACAGAGACTTCAAATAGCAAAGAAATGGCGGACACACAAGGGCGAGATCGCACAGTGCCAGTTCGAGATTGCAGAGTACCAGGCCCACTGCACATTCCAGGTAAGACTACGAGCCCTTTACTATTACCGATCTACTTCTTTGATTGGGTCTACAAACTAAACTACTGCGCCTGCACTCCCCTTTCTTGTTAGTCTTCACGCCGCAATACAAGGGCAGATCTAACCCGGGACCTGGGACGTCAGCAGCGGACACTCATTTTGGATTTGGCACGGACGTCTAACGACCGCAAGCGAAAATGTAAATTCCGATTTTGGGAACGAAGAGTGGGAACTGGATTGATTTTGTTGTGTTCTTGTAGCTGACTTTTTCTTATATCTCTCCTCGCTAGCGACAGCCGACAAAGTGGTACTGGTGAAAGCACGGAAACAGAAGCGGATAGAGGCCAACAACCTCTCGATCATCAGTGAGAGGCGCGGATTCCCCATCAACAGCCCACTCCGGATGATGACCACCATTGAGCTGGACGAAGACTTTTCGGCCATGGGAGTAAGAAAGACTTGTCAAAATTGACATCTCGGGTACTTTGTTCGTGCGTAAGCAATTGTACTCACACACACACTCTCTCTCTCTCTCTCGTTCTCTTTTTCTATCTTGTTTTCTATAGCTCTCTCACCCAGCGACCATGGTGAACATTGACAACCGACCAATGCCCTTGCGAATGGCAGGACATGTGTTCCCAACGGGTGACGCAAATCCTCTGACTCGCCAGTACGGCCCCGTGTCCGGCAGCAAGTGGGCACAAAGCCACACAGACTATTCTGCAGGTAAGCATGGACGCATTCAAGAATCCGCTTCTACGGGATCTTTGACTCACGGTCACATCTTTTTTTTCAATTTTTTTGCTAACGCCTAGCTGGCCAGGAAGATGTCGAGATCTATGGCGATGCACCACGGTGCAATGTGGACGGAATCTGGTACAAACCCAACGATGCGGTGGTTGTCCTGGACGCTTCCATTGGCAAGTACAGTGCAAAGTTCTTGTATCTGTCGAACGATGAGGTAATGGGACACAAAAGATGGATGTTTTCTTTGATGAATCCAGGTTATATTCTCATTCTTTTTCCTTTGTGCTAACTTCTCTAATGAAAATACTTTCGATAGATATTACTCCAAAAGACCGATGGCTCAAAGACCCGCCTGCACTTGAGTCTGTTCAAGAGCCGCAAGCTGTACATGCAGCCCAGATCATGAATCCCACTCTTTCAAAGAAAGGAGAGATGAGATTACATTGCAGAAAAAAAAAATAACAAAAAATAACAAAAAAAAAATAAACCAAACTTGCTAGGTTGCTTTGCACTTCTTTCTACTGTTTATTACATAACTTTACGTTTGTATGTTTCTCATGGTTCGCTTGATCCAGAGGCTACAGGGTCCTTGCTTCGCTCGTACACGTCCACCATGGTAGCCAAGTACTATTTTTTTTTTTTCAAAATATCAAAATGTTGACCATCAGCACTCCAGTTCCCTCAAAATCCAGCACAACCACCACCACCACCACAACAACAACAACAACAACAACAGCAACAAAAAAAAAACATTAAACAAAAGAACTTACCACAATAATGTTCCAGTCGTCCATCCCAGTAACGCCACCAATCATCTCGCGCACAACCGCCTCTTCCTCCTCGGTCAGCGTGACCGTGTCGTGGCTCTCCTTCTTGAGCTGAGCACCTTGGTCTTCACCACCGACCGACGCCCCTGTCACAGCCGCAGTGTCCACGGTCAACTTCGACTGCAGAGACTCCTTGCTGGGAAGGCTATTGCCCCCCTGGCTAGTAGGCGGCTCCAGCGACATCCGCCTCTTGGCTTCCATCAGCGCCACCCGACTGGGCGTCGAACTCGTCGACAGAATCCGCGACGGAGGAGGATGAGGAGGATGATGTTGATGCACAGGTTGTTGACTCTGTTGTTGGCTAGGAGGTAGCTGCGCCTGCAGATGTGACAGACTGTCCAGTGCCGGCGACCCGTTCCCGTCCGTCATGGGGAACGTCTCCTGCGAGGTCTCATATTCCGTCGCACTCTCACGCCGGTCGTATTCACTGTCGTCGAGTTCCGACCGTGTCTCGTGACCCCCGCGCATGCTCGCTCTCGACTGAACATTGCTCCGCGCAACCGTGATCACCGAGCTGGACGAGGCCGAGTCCAATGTCCGCTGTGATCCTCCACCTTGTTGTGAATGGAGGGGACGAGAAGCCGAGAACGAAGTAGGCAGTGTGGGCGACATGATCTTGGAAGCATTCGCTGAGGATAACCGGCTGCTGTTGCTGCTGCTGTTGAGACCAAATGAGGCAGTCATGGGAGAAGGCGAAGGGCCACTGGAGGACAGTACTGGCGCTCGAGATGGAATCCTGGTAGGTTCCTGAGCTGCAATCTCCTCTATTGTCAGCGGCAGCTCCTCGAGTGTTGATGGGACTTGATTTGTCGCTTGGCCCTCCTTTGGCACAGGAGCTTGATCCTTGTCTGAAAAAGGCGAGCTTATTTCTTGTATTAGCTGTGATGGCACTTTAGCCTCCCGTGATTGTGGCTGGCCATGTAGCTGTCGCGGACGATATTCCTGGTCATCAGTATCGGATCCATGGCTCAGACCAAACGATCCGACCTCGTCTTCTTCGCTCAAATCATCGTTGTAGACCATTTCACTGCTCTGCCTCGATCCACCAGTCGTTGCACCTTCTTGCTCCAACTCACCATCGTCGATGCGGCTGCGTCTTTTTTTCTTGGCCTTGAACCAAGCTTTAGCCTTGGCACGAGTCGATCCTCGCCGCTTGATATCCTTACTGTTAGAGTCTGAAAGCTCGCGGCTGTGTCTTGGGCTGGTTTCGACATTGAGTCCAGGAGCGTTGGTTGGTGAGTCGGCACGTGTTCCTCCGTGCGTGTTGTCCTTGGAGGTCGATGACTGGCCAAACGACATGGCTCGAAGCGCTCCAGCAAGGCTACGGAATGAAGCTGATGGCGGCGGTGATGGCCCTGATCCTGATCCTGAAGATAGCGACCTCTGCAGTTTTCGATCTCCTGGTGCACTTTCAGCATCTGATTTCTCCTGCTCTCGGTCACTGGATTTCGAAAGTGGGCGGTGGAGGGTAAGAGGTCGTTTAGGCTTCAACTTTCTCAACCCAGCAACAGCGTTGTTGTCTTTGAAACGCAAAGCTGACATTGGTGTCAAGGCATGAACCTGAGAATCGTGGGCTTCTTCGATCTTGACCTGTTGAGGATCCTGAGGCTGCAATGGAGGCGAAGCCATGGCTTCCTTCTCTGCGTCTTTCTCATCAACTCCTCGAAGATCCGAGTCGTAGTCACTGTAGCTCGCTTTCTCCTTGGCCACAACATCGAACGGATCAAACGTAGACTTTCGGCTTCGTTCCCGGTCCCGCTCCCTGTCTCGCTCCTTCTCCCGCTCCTTATTCTCCCTGCTGCGGCCCGGACTGGCATGACTACTCGAGATACGGCTCCGTCGCTGCTGTTGAGGCTGAAGGTGCTGTTGTTGCTGGGGCGAGGCATATCCCGGGCTTACTCGGCCACTTGTATTCCGTTTCCGGCGGTTGCTGCCCGAGCTGTCCAAGTGTGCCGTCGTGTCTGATCGCCCAAATGCTGCTAGTGCAGGGTCAATCATGGCCGCACTCTTTGCACTCCAGTATTCGAACCACTTTTTCCATTTGCGCATGCCCTGTGACGTGGTATATTGCATGGGCCCTCCATTCTGGTTCGCTTCGTCCTCCTCCATGTCCATGCCTTCTCGATGCTCGTACTGAGGATACCGTGAGTCATCTCCATAATCCCGTACTCCATTCCGATGATCTTGATTTCTTGGTGCCAACTTTTCAGTGTCTGAGGACTCGTACGAAGATAGCGAGAGTGTGCGCGAATTCACGTTCTTATAGGATGCTGTTGCACCCAGTTGTGTTGAGGTCGGATACGTCGAGGTGTTTTTGCGATGGTTGCGGGAAAGTCCACTGCTCCTGGGCATCATGGGCGACTGCTTCGAGCTCCGGAAGTTGTTTTGATATGAGAACGCTTCGCCGTCGTCCGACGCGCCACTAGAATAAAAAGATTGGGCCCCCGGCAATGCTAACAGACTCCCTCCTTGATAGAGTCGCCCGTGGAAAACGAGGTGGTAATACAGGAAGGACTTGAGTAGGATCTCGAATAGCTTTCCATCCACAAACGCAAGGAAGGAGGTGTCGTCCGAAAATAGAGACATGTTACGGAAGATTGACTCGAGCATGATGCCGTCCGAATACTGCTGCCCGTGGACCCAGGTCAGGGTATCATAGTCCAGAATACAGACATCTGACTCCAGAAACTTTGGTTCGATCTTCCCAGAGTCGACGCCAACCAGGCGAAGGGTATCCATGTCTTCCAGTCGCAATAATCCTGGTCCTTGAAACCATGTGATGATTTGATGCTGGTGTTCGATCAGCTGCTCCTCCTTGGATGGAAATCCTGCATGCGGCAGAAACGTTGATAGCACAGAGACCAACGTCCGAACCTTGGCTTCACTCTCGGTCTGTCCCATCACACAAAGCCTATGTCCGCTTAACAGAGCAAACGCCAGGTGCTTGGCCAATGAAGGATCTCGCTGAAGTGTGTCCAGAATGATGGTTGGGCAATGGACACTTTGTAGTGAGGGTGCTCCGGCAATGCCTATGCTGGTCCCGCTCTGTGCAGAGTGCCGGTGCGAGCGGTAAAATCTGGATGGCCCATGTAGAGCCTCGGTCATAGTAACGCCAGCGCCAAATGCCCATGGACCGTGCCCCTGCAAACCTTCTGCTTGAGGGCCACCTTTTGCTCTGTGAATAATTTGTTGCTCCTGGTGCCACTCCGCCACTCTGGACGATCTGTCCAGAGGTGATATCACAAAAGCTTCTCGAGTCGGGGTGTCGGTGTGCGTCGCCACTCCAGTTGCAGCAGTAAAGAAGGATGCAGCGTCGTCCAGCGAGTCGTACCCTGTTTCTTCGTCGTCGGCATCATCAGCGTCGAGTGTTGGTCCTGGCATTATTGGCGTATCAACGGTCTGCGCCCTCTCCACCAATAACTCTACCTCTTGCTCGGCGCTTGGAGCGGTGTTTTCCACGGCTTTTGACATAATAGACAGGCCATCATCCGATGGTGGAGCATTTGCTAGTGATATTCCTTCAAGGAGCTCCATAAAGGGTACGGATGAGGGCTGGTGGTGTGTTTGCCGGGTAGATGTCCTATATAAGGATCGCCAGAGTAGTGAATAACAAAATTCGCTGTCTCTTTCCAATCAAATGTTCTCAAATGATTTCACCAAAATACCTGTTGAAATTCGGGTTGCAAAAGTTCATCATGAATCTGAAAAGAGATGGAACCCCTGGCGTTAATAAGCTTTCGAAGGATGCCACCTTGCAAACTTGACCCTGAGGATTCATACCTTTGACCAACTGTTAAGCTTGAACTTGTTGGGTCTAAATAAAATACAAACATTAAAAACTCGCATGAGTACCAGTCCAATAGAGTTATTTTCCTCCGCAAGGCGCCACAACCCATCACGACTTACACATGCGCTTGATACTGTCAGAGGCTTCGCCCAGTAACTGAGAGTCCGCCTGAAAGTCCCTTAGGATATCTTTGATCTTCTTGACTCCAAGGTGGAACTGGATCGACGAATTCCAAACCATGGTAGCAATGCAGAGCTCTCTCAAAGGCCGGAAGGTGACTTCGTCGCGGAATATTGGGTATAATGTTGTCACGTACTGTGCCTCGTACTCTGGTGCCTCGTACATCATCGAGTCGTATTCGGACACGACAGAGTTTTTTCGAGATTGTTCCTGTAGTCCGAGAAGATGCGGAGGTAAAGCTGCCGAAAGACCATCCATATGTCCCAACGGTCCCGGGTCATACATCCTGGATGTCATGGCTCCTGAAACATTGTTCGTTGACCCTTTATGACGTATCCTCGATCCAGGTCGAGGTGTCGCGCCCAGAAATAGAGAAGGGTCGACTGGTCCAGATCTTCCTGCAGCTAGTGATGCCAGATTCTCGGATGACGTCATCGGCGAGAGATCTGAAAGAGGTACTGTGGGCGCTACTTCATTTCCATCGTCCGCATGTCCTAGAAGTGGTTGTCCGTCAACAGAATAATGTTCCAGCGTACTGATGATATGAGTTGCGGTCTCGATCGCGTCCTTGATACTCTCCAGGTCGGCCTTTTGGGATTCCGTCATCGCACTCGAAGGTCCCTCCAAGTCATTCAATGGAGATGTAATGGTATCATGGCTCGTTGTTGACGATATGGCTTGCTCCTGGGAGGGTGTACCAGCCGAGGGCGACGATATTGAGGATGATGGAGGCGTTGTCACTGACTCGGGCAAGGTTGTTATTGACGGTGAAGCCGATGGTATTGAATTCGGTGCTGTTGATGACGATGGGTCCGATGATCTTGGTTCTGAAGGAGCCTCTGATAGCAGGTTATTGGTAAAATTGAGGTCGCGCAGTTTCTTGGTCAGGTCCTGCCTGAACAGCGTGTAGTTTCCAGTTTTGAAGTGTAACGCCGCCTTGCTGAATTTGTGCCGAATCTCCTCATAATGGGCTAGAATTTTGTGCGGATCCCTTGTGATATACGACATGCAGAACGGTCGAACAAATCCTCGCGCGTTAATGTCGAATAGAGTGAAGTGGTGGACCTAGCGGCAAAAGTTTGGAAATTAGTCCATCGTGCACAAAGGCTCTAGAGAGTATACAAATACATCCTCGTCTTACATATGCCCAGTAGCCTTTTTCGCCGTCGCTAATATGCACTTCAATGTCCTCGGGGATGTGAAATGACCCAGATCTATTGCATTGTAAAAAGATCTCATGACGCGTTAGAAAGCTATACCATTTATGCAAAATGTCAAGCATCGTTTTAGAAGACAAAGTGGCACATACGCTTCCCGTGCCTGCTGGTCGACAGATGTAATCCTGAGCACAAACTCATGAATATCAAACATGTCTTCTCTCTCCTGCACGTTGCTCTCGGGACTCAAGGTTGTGCTGCTCATGTCCGATAGATCCTGCATATGCTGTGGTTGAGACTTTCCTGGAAATGCCTCTTGACGCTGCTTGTTGGACGAGTACGAGTCACGGGTGAGGTCGACAATATTATCTGGTATTGTCATGACAGCCCTGGGGCCCTCGACCTCTGAGAATTCTGAGATGAGGACAAAATCTGGGAGAGACGCGCTTTTCCGTGGATACCACCAGCATGGGTTTGACGTAGGAGGGTCCAGCAAGCTGGGTTGCTGTGCTAGTGCTCCTGCGGCGCCAGTGAGCGTGTCGAAGGTTGAGTTGGGCGGAGCTCTCAGCCCACCGTTGATCTGGTCGCCCGCGGCCTTGGAGCTAGACAGCAGCCTGGTTGAGGAGGACATGACAGGTGAGCTGAACTCGGAAAGAGACCCTGCTCCTGGAGTGCGCTGGTGAAGACGGGATGAGGAGACAAGGTGGCTCATTGGGTCGAGATGGGATGAGCTCGAGGATATGTGAGAGGTGGAAGCTGATCGGGTGAGCATCTGGTCGTGGCTGTTCTGGAGGGCGAATGTAGCAGAGGAGGAAGGAATGGAAGGAGAGGTGGATTCAGCTTCTTCATAGTTGTTGTCGAGCGAGTCTGGGATGGCGGTCCAATTGAACATGACTTGTGCAGGCTGGGAAGAAAAGTGTGGGATAGACAAGAAAGCAGAACAAAATAGGGGAGGGACGACTCAGGAAACAAAGAAGGACAGAAGGACAAGAGAAAAAATACAACAAAGTGGTTCACTCAAGCATGGCACATGCACTCATGCCGAGCACGGGAAGAATGGTATGGAGATGGAGGATGGAGGTGAAGGATAGGCTTGGTGGTTGACTGATAAATATTGCAATCCAGACTTTCACAGCAACAAGAATCGTGTATTCAGGGAGGGGGGGGGGGGTGTACCAGTCAAGTCAAAGTCATGGTGGCGAGTAGAAAGCAGTCACTCAAGAGGGAGCTTGTTGGAAGGCTGGGATCACGAGTAAGCTCATCGTCGCAGGAAAGCAAGTTGACTTCCATACGGCTGATGCGGTTGATACACCGTTTCGATGACTCCAAAAGTGCAAGTCGCGTGCCATCTATCTGCTCGGATTGTATCCTGACTAGTTTCCGCGCCTACAAGGTGTAGGCGCACGCGTTTGACTCTCAGGAACGAGCCTTCCTCAGGAAACACCCTGTTTATTTTCAGGCACCACAAAACACATCATGTACACCTGGGCCCATGGTCGGGCATTGATTGCATTTTGGCTTGACTCTGTTTTTTGGGTGTCGAAAAAGGCGGCAGTTGTGGGTGCCTAGTAGCCTGCCTGTCTCGTCGCCTCCTCCCCGCACAGGATGGATGGATGGATGACCTCATAAAAATGAAATTTTGAGCGTGGGCTGAACTTTGCTCTCTGCTCCCCTTTCCACCTCTGTCGCAGTCAACGGACAAACCTTTCCTTCGACTTTCCATCCTTCCATTCTCTCAATTTGCACAAAATCAACCCACACAACTCAGCACAACCCAGCGCGCATCACATATTTCATCTTTCTCTTCCAAACACATTTCCTTCTATTCAACATGAGCTGGTAAAGAAGCAAGGGACACACTTGCACGACTTCATCCGCCCGCACGCGACATCCGGGTTATCCATTGTCACCGCAGGCATCTCACCACTGCCTCTCTGTGTCTTCTCTCTACATCAATTTCATAGGTCTGGATTCAAAAAGAACCTCAACAGGGCCACCACCTCAGTGATGTCCAAGACTGGCAACATGGACCGCACCACGGACCGTGAATTCGAGGAGGAAGAGAAGCGATTCAGGAAGTATGGAGACCCAACATGCCAGCACACCAACGAACTAAAGAATGGAAAAGATTGTAGCTATCGATTGACATGAGTTAACCTGCCGATGACCTCTTTGGGCATTTTCATAATATAGCCTCCAGTCGAAGGCTGAGAAGCTCCACAAGGAAGCAAACGGATATGCTGCTGCTGTTCGAAGTACGTTCATAGGATAATAGTCGAAAAGAACAGGGAATACATCCAAGACATGGACTCGAACACTGTCGAGAAGAGATGCTGACATACCTGTTTTTTACCTACATCTTCAATGACCTGGATAGACATGACTGCATCACAGCTTAAGATTGCCAGCACTATCGACCAGTACTACGACGAAGGCGAGCCCATGGGCATCTACGGAGTCAAGTACAAAGAGGCGATCACCAAGCTCGAGCAGCAGGCACGCGAGGAAGTTGTAAGTGGGATGAAACTATCCAAGAAAAAAATCATGTTCTTTTTTTTTTGTACCTCTTTCATCTGGGAGAAACCACTGACATTTGTGCCGATTACCTATTTACTGGACCCCCACCCCGGACCTGGAAATACATTCAGGACACTGCCTACAGGACTTCAGTACTAGAGCCTATCGGCCGCTACTCGGCCTACTTCCCCGAGATCACCGAGGCGATCAAGCGCCGGAACAAGAAGCTGCTCGACTACGACGCGGCCAGGTCCAAGGTCCGCAAGCTGGTCGAGAAGCCCTCGGAGGACTCGACCAAGCTGCCCCGGGCCGAGCACGAAGCTAATCAATTGCGCGAGATGTACGAGACCATGAACGCCCAGCTGACGTCGGAGCTGCCAAAGATTATTGATTCGAGAGTCGCGTACCTGGACCCGTCCTTCGAGGCCGTCGTCAAGTCGCAGCTTTCGTTTGCACAGGATGCGCATAATACTCTGGAGAACCTGCGCCAGTTCTTCCCGCCCGAGACGGAGGGCTACGAGCTCGAGCAGGCAGCGGAGGGGATCTTGACACAGATGAGGGAGCTCTCCATCTGTGGTCTTGCTTAAAAGAAAAAAAAGGAATAGATATATTGAATGTATGCAGGGGTTCGACAATGACGCCTAATAAAAAAATGTTGCTTTTATCTCCGTGTTTATGTTCTTTCATCAGTTTACATCTATAGTCATATTTACGGAAGTCTATTAAAATCCGAAAAAGCCAATGTTGGTGGCGGTATATTGCTGGTACTGCTCAGTAGCCCGCCACTCTTGGTACTTGGGATTCTTTTCGAGGTTAGTCTTGACGGCCCAGATGGCAGGTGTCAGCTCCTCGGACACTTGGGGCGCATCTCCACAGAGACGGACGACATGCTCGATCACCGAAGCGGTCTTGATATCAGCAATCGTCAACTAGAGATGAGCAGAAAGATGTGGACGTTAATAACTGAATGAGCCCATAGCCCATAGGCAGGCAAGGAGTCAAATTGTGTAATCATACCTGATCGCCGACGTAGTGACCGTTGGATCCATTGGCAGCGAGATGCTTCTCGTGGTGCTTGACCCACTGGGGCAGCTTGGATGCCTTGAACTTTTCAAGGAACGCAGGACGGTCTTCCTTGGGCATGGGGACGATCGAGTGGATCAGAAACGAGATGGTGCTGTGGGTCGAGTTGAGGTACATCTTGACTTGGTGCTCTTCCCACTCGTCCTTGCCCAGCAAGCCGGCTCTCTTGGCCAAGAAGTGCTCGATCGTATTGATCTCGGCGAGTTCCAAGGTCTGTGTGGTGTGTGTCATAAGGTTTTGGAATGAAGATAGTTAGCAAAACTATGCACCTGCCGCTTCTAGGTATTGATTGCAGTCGCAAAAAAAAAGAGTGCATAGCTAGGCAGTCGTACCTTGCCGCATTTAGTTTCCTCACGCAACAATGGGACATGTCCAAAGGGAGTGAGCTCTTTGGCCGTAGCCCATTCCTGTTTGTCATAGATGAATTCTTGTTTAGTAAATGATGCCTGCTGATGTTTGACCTCTAATTGGCTTGTAATTGCAGTTCTTGAATTACCTTCAGCATCATGTTAGTGAACTTGTAGGGTTCTCCGGACACGATCAGAGTGGTTCGGATGCAGCCAGCCAGGCCATGGAAGGGAAAGTAGATCAGGTTGTGGACGTTGTCCTTGGCCTGGCAGAGCTGAGCGTTGCCTGTGGTCATTGCAAGGGTGGGGTTCTTTTTTTTTTTTTTGTTGGGATGTGGGGAAAGGATTGTCCTGTAGGGCACTCGTAGACAGATAGGCAGATAAGTAAGGCACAAGAGGTTGATGATCTCAAAATAGGAAATGGGCAATGAAGCGTTAACGATGGGCCTTTTATACTTGCTCGTTTGGATTGTGAAAGCGTGGTTGGGTTCGTTGGGGGTGTCCAATCGTCTTTTGGGGTGAAGGGCATTCTTATTTCGCCCAACGCTTATTTGTTGTGTTCGGATTACTTTCCAAATTGGGAACACATTCCGCACTCTCAAAAATAAAATGTGAGTGATCGACACAGCTTAGTAAAAGACCAAAAATCGTCAGCTTGCGCCGTAGGACGCCCTTGGCTCCTGCGATCATCGCTGAACGTAGGCACCTGTTTCGACCATTGCTGTATGAAGTTGTCTCTGTAATTAAGCAAATTTGTCATTTTTCTTGCACAGATCGGCTCGGATTTTTATTGTTTTGTTTTTTTGCAGTTAGACATCTAAAGGTGTGGTTCGTAGTTGGTCATCGGATTGGCGCACTCTTGTCCAAAAGAAATTTGCCCCTTAAGCCTCCTAGAATCCTGCCAGAGCCTTGTTCCCTTCGTCATACTTCCTCCACTCCTCCGTGGCCTTCCACGCCGCATACTCGGGGATTTTCTCCACCGCATCATACACAGACATGATCGCAGGCGTCTTCTCCCTCGACACAAACAGCTCCCCCGAGATTGTCACCAGATTATCAATAATCGACGCCGTCTTGATGTCCGCAATCGTCAGCTTGTCGCCCACATAATGCCCATTCGCTCCGTTCTGAGCCAGCGCCCGCTCGTGGTACTTGACCCACTCGGGTAAGATCCTCCCCTGAAAGATCTCCATCATCTCATCATGATGCGGCTTGGGTGCCCGGACCACGGTCGTGACCAGCTTGTCGAACAGAGACTGGGTCGAGGAGCAGTACATCCGGACCAGGTTGTTCTCCCACAGATTGTTGCCCACCCAGCCGTGCTTCTGGCCAATATAGAACTCGATCGCACTGAGCTCCGCCAGCTCCAGGGTCTCGCCCGATTTGGTCTGCTCGTACAGGACGGGCATGCTGCCAAAGGGTGTTAATGACTTTTCTTGGGACCAGTCCTGTTTAGTGGCAAAAAAAAAAAAAAAAAAAAAAAAAAAAAAAAAAAAACAAGCAATCAGTGCGTATTTAGGATTTTTTGGGAGATAAAGTATGCTGCCTCAACATGTCCGAGAGGCACTTGGATCTTCGTACCGTAGGATGAGCAAACTCGTATTCAGCTCCGGACATGATAAGCATCGCTCGCAAAGCGGTGACAACGCCGTGGATGGGAAGGTAGAGCATTGTGTACTTGTTGCCTTTGGAGGCAGCCAGCGCGGACTTGACTTCGGTCGAGAGGTTCTTGGTGGCAGTGACGACCATATTTCTTTCTGTCTTTTAGATGAGTGCCAAGGTGTGTTGTTGTTGGTTTTGGTTTGTGGAGGATTGTTGTGTGTTTGACGCGGTGGATAACGTTATCTTTTATAGTAGCGAGGAAGGCACTGCAATGCCGTTCGTTACAGACATTCCTGCATACAGGGCCAAACGCGCCGCCCTTGCAGCAAAGAGTCCGCTAAAATTGACCTCACTGATAGGGCTGTCTTTGATTCCATGCCGTTCGGTCCAACTGACTTTGGAGTGTGTGTCGAGTGCGGAAACAAAATGGGCACTTCTGGCCACTTGCCACGGAAAAACAAACAAACAAACAAACAAACAACATACAGTAGGAAGAGAGTAGAAAAATTTCGATTGCGCATTTGTCGTCATCCCGAGAGGACTGCGCGTTCAGACTCGCCCACAAGCAACTTTAGGCTCGGATGAAAGGGCACACTCAGCTTTTTCTGCTTCGGACACAAAAAATATACATTTTCAGCTTGTAGCATGTCCGTGTGTTGTTCGTGAATGCTTTTGTATTTGGTGCCATGGCGATTAAAAATATGGTAACTTTTATGAAAAGTAGAAAGAAAGTGAACAAAAAAATAATGCAATGCTAAAATGGAAATGGAATACAAGAGATGGGAGGGAGGGAAGGAGGGAGGGAGGGAGGGAAGGTCTAAGAGTGGAATACGAAACGAGAAAAGAAAGATAATAGCAAGCACTTGGTGGTTGCTTCTTCTGGTTTTCTCGCTTTACCTCCAGTCGGTCTTGCCGTTGCCTCTCTTGTTCGAGAACAAGTGCTTGGGCATCTTGGTCTGCACAGCTCTGTCGGACTCTCCACGCTTGGCAAACAAGTTGGGTGTGCGCTGAGCCAGCTTGCGC
>KN042416.1:2142787-2264512 GCA_000739165.1 Podila verticillata NRRL 6337 | reverse complement strand
TGCTTGACGTTCATCACACCCTCTTCGGTGTAACAACTCATGCCCAGCATCTCGACCTTGTCGTTGTCTACAATGTTGTCCAGCAAGACACGGTCCTCTGCACTGATATCCTCAATCTTCATGGCATCGATCTTGTTGACAACCAAAAGCACTGGCTTGTTGACGAACAAAGGCTTGATACTGTGGAAAAGAGAGACCTATAGACGTAAAGCAACATATAAAGATGGTGAGCAACCTCCTTGATACATATGTGGGATAACATGGGCAAAGAGAAGTACACACCTGTTCCTTGATGCTGTAGCCGCAGCGCTCGGAAAGATCGATAAAGTACATGACGGCGCAACGCAAATGAGCCAGGGCAGTGATGGACTGCATTTCAATGGTGTTTCGGTTCTCGAGAGGGTGGTCCAAGATACCAGGGGTATCAATCACTTGCCAGCGCAAGTACTTGTAATCCATGTGTCCAACAAAGAGCGACTTGGTGGTGAAGGCGTAAGGCTGAACATCAACGTCGGCGCGGGTGATCTTGTTCATGAAGGACGATTTTCCAACGTTGGGGTATCCACAGACAAGCAAAGTACGGGTGTTGGGGTCGATCGAGGGCAGACGAGCCAAATGCTGGCGGACCTGCTCCAAGTAAGCGAGCGAATCCTTTTGACGGCGCATGATAGTTGCCATTCTTCCGAGGGCAGCTTTCTTGAGCTGCTTGCAGCGGTAGAGCGAGTCACCAAACTTGAGCAGGCGGACGTAATCCTTTCCGACCTGGTCAATCAAGTGGCGGGCGGTGTTCATCTGGCCCAAGGCGAGCTTGTAGTGGTCCTTGTCGTAAAGGACGTTCATCAGATCGGCGTAGAAGGGGTGAATGTCGTCCAGCTTGGGGAACTCGTCAAGAATGCCCTTCAAGCGCTCGTCAAAGTTCTCCTGAGTGAACTTGACCTTGCGCATGTAGAAGTTGCGAATACGGCTGATGGCGAAGTTGGCATGAATAACCTATTTGTGTGATTGCGATATTGGGTTAAACAAAGGTGTGAGCAAGGGTTCTAGGTGTAGAAGTATGTACTCGTAGCTCTTTGAAGGAGAGCTTGTGCATACCGTGGGTGTCTTGCGCTGCGTCTTGGAAAGGATGATATCCAAGAAGTCCGTGCCAGTGGGCACCGGGGTGATCTTTTTGAAGTTGTAGATGGAAGTCATTGTGAGGGATGACGGTGATGGAGAGAGAGGAGGGGAGGGGGATGAGGATGTGGGTGATGAGGAGCGAGGACAATGCTGGGAATGATTGTGAGGAACAAAAAAAATACCAGGTTCAACCTCCACAAAAAGAAAAAAAAATTGGTGGCTGACGAGAACTTGTTTACATTTTTGCCATTTCGCAGTCCCGCTGCAATGTCTGGGCTTCGCCTTTGGTTCGCAAAAATTTGTCTTTTTTTATTTACATGCGCGCAAGGAGCTTCGATATTTTGTACAACGGATCGAGGGACTCTACAATCCGCTCTGGGAGGACTTGTAACCGGTATGAGAGGCAGCCTGGTCTGCCATCTTTGAAGCCTGGGAATCAGCCTGGGAAGCAGCCTGGGATTCAGCCTGGTTGGCCCGGTTGGCCTGGGTGTTGAAGTTGTTCAAGTCGCCAAAAGCGCCCGAGTTGGTGAGGTGATTGGGCATCTGGGCACCGGTGCTCGAGTTGTGGGTGGAATCTTGTCCAGTGGTTTTGGCTTGAGGTTGGGTAGTGGCCTGGTTGAACTGCTCCTGGACTTGGTGGCCGAGGACCTTGGCTTGATCAAGAGCTTCGTGGCCCTTGGCCATGGCGACGTTGACATAGCCTTTCAGGGTGTCAGAGATGGAGCCAGTGTTACCGCGATTACCAGAGGGAGCGGGAGGGTTCTGGTTGTTGTTGTTGTTCATGGTGGTTTGAGGGCGGTTGGTAGTGTTGAGAGTTGGAAAACGAAGTAATGTGAAGAGAAGGAAAAGACGTTGGCTACAATTTATTAAGCCTCTTTTTGGAAGGTAGGGATGTGAGTCTTTTTGTCGATATGCTCTTTTGTCGCGTTCATAACTTCAGACCTAGCAATGCGGGATGATTCTTAGGTCGTGGATCCAGCAGGACCGAGTCAGACACAGCACAGCACCATGGGTAACCAGGCTGGATACGTGTGGCCGAAGGTGACAAGATCGCGGATAAGAAAACTTTTCTGTTCTCTGAGACACCATTGGGTGTGTGTCACCGGCTCGGAAACAGAGTGTTTCTCGTAATGAACCTTTTTCTCTTTTTGCGCGTTCATTTACAACAGCGTGGTGCTTTGCTCATTAAACGGCTCTTTCATATGGAAAATCCTGTTTAATTGCAAACGTTTTGTGGTCCCTTTTCTTTGCTTGTCTCATTGCGCACAAAAAGAGAACCCGTGTGTGAATTGCTAGCCCACCATCATTTTTTTTTTTTCAATTCCCTCTCACGCTCCGGAATCTCATTTGCCGTGGGTATGAAACACTTTTTTTTTTTTTTTTTTTTTCTTTCTTCCATTTTCCTGACTTTCTTCATTACCTCCAATCAATCCCGTGAGATTTGTGCATTTGCAAACCCAAGAAGGTGCGTGCAGTGACTGACCAGAGTGCGTGCCGTGTGAGTGACAGCGACAAGCAAGCAGAGCAAAGCAGAAAGCAGAGCAAGAGCCAACCGTTTGTTTACGTTTATTATTTTTTCTGTGCGCTCCCTATTTTTTTTTCCTTCCCACCCAACCGCCATCCTCCTTCCTCCTCCGTTTCCTCCTCCACTCCTCCCACATTCGATCCACCAACCAGCGTGCGTTGCACTTTGCTCCCGCCATTTTTGTTCTTTTGCTTCTTTCCCTTTCGTCCGTCTTACTCGCCAGCATCCATCGCACCCTGTCCAATCCTTTGCTTCTCTCCTCTGGTTACACACTTGTTGCACACTCCTACTCGTAACCTCACACATTTTTGGCTTTCTCACCCTCCGTCCCATCCCACCCATCACACACGCCTGTGCTTGCTTGCCTGCTTGCTCATACTCTTCCCACGCGACTTGATCCTTGCCTGGACATCCACATCGACTCGGCCCATCCCATCCCTTGGCCTTGGCCTTGACCCTGCATATCACCCAACTCATTTTTTTTTTTTTTGGTCGATCCTCCTTCTCTCGGGGAAACGTCTACTTCTTGGCCAATAGCTTCTCAGGAAACATCGCTTTTTCATTTGCCTCCAAGGCAAACTTTTTTTTTCCTTCTACCTTTGGGAACAAGACGACCGCATCGAACACACACCCTCTCTCTCCAGCATGGATGAACATCACCCTCAGATGCACCATCAGCAACCTCCACCGTCGCACCACCAATACCAGTCCAATCTTGTCTACGGAAGCCATCAGATGCCACAACACTCACAGGATGGATCGGTAAGCAAAAACATGCTATGGATGCGAAGGATGGAGCGACGTGGAACGTATCGATCACTGATCGCTGTTATGGATGAACATGTATTAGCACGAAGACCATGGGCGGTATCAAGGCTATCAGCAGTCGTTCGGAGGAGTGGTAATGAAATGGATTATCTTGTGGTTACTCTCATGTGACGTCTTTCACGATGACGAAACACACATACACACATACACATACACTGACTGTTATTTTCTCGCCTTGTTTCTTTTCCCTCTTCCAACTACTCCACAGCCCGGCATGATGCCTCAAAGCCCAACTGGATCCTCGCCCAACTCGTCACACTCCCGCCCCCATCACGACCAGGATCAACCACAGGGATCATTTCCCCCAGAACTGTCGCAGCCACCAACCATGCCAGACGCACCAGGAGCAGCCCAGCCAGACGAGGAACCATTATACGTTAATGCCAAACAGGTAAGGCTATTTTCTATAGCGCTTATGTCAAACATCACCCTGAACTGCAAGAGATAATTTGCTAAGCGCATTTCTTTTTTTTTTTTTTGTTTGTTTGCGTTTGCGATTGCGTGTTCACAGTACCACAGAATTCTCAAGCGCAGAGCCGCGAGGGCAAAGCTGGAAGAACTTAACCGAATGGCCAAGATTCGCAAGGTAACAAACAAGCTATTTGGAGTGAATCGATCATTATTCCCCTTTAGTCATCCCTTTGCAAGACACGATGAAACTCATTGCATAAATTATTTGGCAACGTTCTCTCACCTAGCCTTATCTCCACGAGTCAAGACACAAGCATGCGATGAGGCGGCCGCGCGGTCCCGGTGGTCGATTCCTGACCTCCCAGGAGATTGCAGAGATGGATCGACTGCAAGCCGCTTTCGAGGCTGCAGGAGGAGTGGGCACTATGGGAGGGGATCTGCATCTGGCCCACCACCAGCACACCCCCCAGCAACAGCAGCAGTTTATTCACCAGCAGATCCAGCTCCAAAGACAGCAACAGATCCACCAGGACCAGCACCAGCAGCATCAACAACAACAACAACAGCAACAACAACAGCAGCAGCAGCAGCAACAACAACCGCAGCAGCAACCGCAACAGATGACCATGCCATTGCAGCACCTTGCTGGCCAACAGGGGGACCAATATCAACAGGCAATGGGTCAAGCAAATTTCCAAATGCACCACCCTTCCATCTTGCAGCAACACCATGAGTTGCAACAGCACCATCTCCAGCAGCAACAGCAACAGCAGGACATACGGGCCCAGTTTCACCCAGAGCAATACACGTCCAACCCTCATAACCCATACGGTCATCCTGGACAGAACAACATGGGACTCTACGATCCATCAATGATCAAGACCGAGCCTGGAACTGTCGGAGGGGGGGCTGATCCATCGATGCTGAACCTTGGACAAAACAACAACCTCGCCCACTCAAGAACGTCCAGCGACGCATCTTCCGCCGGCGGAGGCGCCTTGAACGCTCCGCAAACCCAGTCAACTCTCCAGAATATGACCCACACGTCTGCGACTCTGACTCCATCCACCTCAGCCAACCACACCCCAGCCTCAACAACAAGCGACCCTGCGGGGGATGATGCCGGCGAAGGCTCAAGCTCTGGTGTGAACGCTCCCGCGCTCGCCTCGTCCTCTACTCCCAATACAACGGCGACCGCCACGGTCAACAACGCAATCGACAACACCCACAGTACTAATCTCGACCACCCTAATACTAATGGCCACAACACGCCCAACCCAAATGACGATGTTGACGGAAGCAGCAGCCTGTTGACGCCCACGGGCGATGATTAAAGGATCTGGGTACGAGGGCGACCCATTCACCCTCACGTTTGCATCCTACCTGTCCTCCCTCCTCCCCTCCCCCCCTCCTCGCTCTTCGTTTAAATTTGCATTTCCAAGACCCACAACAAAACATACATTCAACACTTTGCAACAAACAACAACAAAAAAAAATAACCATGGTCTTGTTCGAACCGTTCAAGAAAAAAAAATAAAAGCAAAAAAATATGAAAAATGAATCGATGAAACAAGGCAACAGAGTTTATGGATTTGTATATATATTGTTGCTACATAAAGCTAAACTCCTCTTCACAGCAGTCCGTCACCTCAAACGAGAAGTTGACCCCCGGATGCTGCTCGCGGAACCACGCCTGCATATCATGGTCCGGACCCGGGTTCTGCTTCTGGCGCCGAATCACAACGCTCTTCAACGCTGTGCCCTCCTCCTCATTAGCCTCAATCCAGGCCCCCATGTCCGCAGGCTTGATCGGGATTGGGTAGCATGTCGTGAACACGACCTGCTCCAGCGCCTTCAACTCCTTCAGTGCATCATACTCGCGCCCCGCATCGAGCATCAGCCCCTCCTTGATGCACAGCCGCTGCAGCCGCTGCAGCCGAGACAGGAACCTGAACGTGTCCTTGGACCGCTTGGGCGGCTCGGACAGGTTGCGCCAGGGCGCGCGCGCGAAGCGTACAACGAGGGTTTCGAGATTGGTACAGGCCCAATAACGAGCTCCTTCTTGTTGTAGCTGTTGTTGATGTCGTTGTTGAGGCATTGGTTGTGGTGGTGACAACGTTGGCTCATCCGCGAGTGTCTCCGTGCTCTTTTGGCTCTGTTTCCTCGTGTGGTTATTGCTACTGGTATCCATGTTTGTGCTCATTCGCTCCCATCCATGCTGCTGTTCATGCACGTCGTGACTGGCCACCACAAGTGCTGTCGTAGTCGTCGTCGCCACTGCTCCGGATTGCATCTGTTCCAGATACAGCGTCGTGTTATACGCATACAATTCCTTCAGGAACGGGCTCCAGCACATATAGTCGTGGATTGCCTGGCTGATGCGCTCGCTCGACGATACGTTCATAATGGTCAGTTTGGTTAGAAAGTTGGCAGCGCGGCGGATAGAGTTTCCTTGGCTAAGACAAGACGTGTACCATCGTAGCTGCAGCCCCTTGATGGTGTCCATGGTGGTTTTTGAGCAATCGAGCGCTGGTAAGCCGAACGAGGTCAGGTTCGGGAAGAGGGTCAGGGCCTCGCTGATCGAGTCGAGATGGAATCCTCCCTGTTGCTGTCCCACGTGCAGCTTTGTCAGGTGTGGGCATGACTGTGCCAGTTTTCGGACCAAGCTCATCTCGGTTTGCTGTTGTTGCTGTTGCTGTTGCTGTTGTTGTTGCTGTTGTTGTTGGGTTGGCGGGGCCAAAGGTGCCACTAAGTCTGGGCGCTGTTTCCAAATGTTGCCCGGGCTGGACAGAGACTGGAACTCGAGCAGGTTCGGGCAACGCGATCCAATCTCTGCCACCTGCTGCTGACTGATTTTAAGATACTGGATTTTGAGGGATTGCAAACACTCGTGCGTCCTCCTGTTATCTAAATCTTTTGCAGTTGCAGCGGTTGTGGCCAAAGAGGGTGAACCACTTTGACTGTCCAGGAATGATCCGTGCGAGTGGATGACAAGACGCCTCAGTCGCAGAGCCGAGTCGAGAATAAGGTGGAGGTCGACAGGGGTGTTGCTGGAAGCCTGTATCTCGAGGTGGATCAGCGTGGGTATATGGAACGAGAGGAATTGCGGTGGAAGGGGCGCCTCAGACTGTGGCGGGGTGAGCTGAAGGTCAAAGTGGCCTTTGAGGAAGAGTTGCTCGAGTCTCTTCCTCGGCCAAGGTATAGAAGGCGCACGAGAGATATCTTGCCGAGGTATCCGAGCTTCCACTTCTTTCATGTGAATTGGAGAGAGCAAAAATGATAAAGTTGAGTTTTTGAGCATTTTCACATAAAGTGGACCCTGCAAAAAAAAAGGGAAAAAGACCAATGAGGTTCATTTTATCCGCAATAGCAAGCAAATGGTCGAGACTCGAACCCTACCTTGGTCTCGTGTAGCAGAAGTGGGGGATCCAACAAAGCTGTTCAGCAAGACCGAGGTGTCGACGCTGCTGATTTTCCCTTGAGAGTGGAACATGCAGTGCAGCGTCCGTATACGGTGGGAGTAGAGCAACATCTGTTCCTGAATGGCCGTAGTCTCACTGCATTTTTGACGGGTGTTTTCCCAGTGGACAGTTCGCCAGAGGAGAGGATGTCCCGCATTGTACCACAGGCGAGAGACTTGGAGGGAGACTAGCAACGTGTCCAGAGAGAGACACTCTTGGATGGAGAGGACAATCTCTGGGACCTGCAGCGCTTCCGCTGGCGAAGAGAGACGGCGTGACTTTGGTATTTGGTGGTCACGCAGATGCATGGTTTCTGGAGAATGGAATGGTACAAAATGTAGAGTGAATGAGAGTGAATGAGGAGGGTGACAAGTAGACTAACAGGAACAGAGGAGGGCTGAGAGCTGGTTTTTATGGTGAGGAGATAAGATTATCAGAAGAAGATCAATGCCTTGGTGTTGTCGCTGTGCATAGTCCCACTTTTATTTCTTTCCTGCAAAAAATTGACATCCCCACAGACTAGACACACCTCGGCCACACCAAACTACAACACATAAAATACATTGTTCAACAGGGGAATGGCGTGCTTTGTCCTCTTGCTCGCCAACCTATCAAATGTTGCTTTCTTTTCTCTTGGGCTGGCAGTGGCATACTGGCTTGTCCCCTCCTTTTGTCCTTTCCTCCCTCTTGGACTTGTTTGTTGCATCCATGGCTAAAAAGCACAAGACAGAAAAAAATCGCTCAGTCAGTCTCCAAATTCCCCCCCCCTTCCATGCACCATTTTTTCTTTTTAGCAACACCAATCCTTCGAAAATGCCTCGCACTCCGTTCCAAAAGCCAAGCAAGAAACGAAAAAAATGCCTCTTTGGTTTTGGTTATGTCCTTTGTTAAATGAGATATTTCCCATCATCGGCAACCACATTACCTGTTTTTAATACTTTGACAAAAAAGAAAAAAGAAAAAAGAAATGGCGCGCGGCAATAATGCATATCGTGCAGCTTTCCGTAGCTTGGGCGAGAGGCGTCAATCAAATGACATTGACAGCGTAGGCACAAATTGGAAAATGCGCTCAGGGTCTCCATCTCCAACCAACTCGCGTGTCCTCAAGGTGAACAAACGACTTGTCGGTTGGGGAGGCCCACCCAACTGCCTTCCTCACCACTTGGGCAACGGTGGGCTGTCTAGTAATTACTTAAGGGGGTTGCCTTATTTTGGGAGTCGACCCTAGTACAGCGAAGTCTTTTTTTGTACTATGACAATAGTCACATGACCCCTATACTCAAAACTATGAATGATAAACTGGCATTCAACAAGATCCAAGAAAGTGTAGTATATGGGTATCATTCCGGCCTTCCAAGCCTGAGAACCGGGTTCGAGTCCCGGCACTTTCATTCTTCTTTTGCTCTGTTATATTTTTTGACGAGAATAGGGGCTCCAGAAACCTTTTTTGGGGGAGCCAAGGATGATGATGAGGCACAGCAATACATGAACGCGAAAAAAAAAACACGCCAGTTTGGTGCCCGCACATATTTTTTGATGAATAAGCAAAAACAAAACACACTGAGAGCAAGTGGTTTCCCTTGTAGTCTGAGCGGATGAAATTGATTGGCTTTCAGATTAGATCGAACTAAATCAGATCAGATCAGATCGAGAATATTGAACTAATTCGCCTTTCAAGATCTCAAACATCATGACTGAAGCACTATAGCAGCAAACAGGATACTAGCGAGAGGGTAATGTTCAATCCATAATTTTATTTCGTATGGTGCATAATGGTAGTCGATCATCGTACAGGTGAAATGTGTCCTGAAGAAATACCTAATGCTGCAATCGAAGAAGAGGTATTCGATTAGTGCATATTCTTTTTTTTTCCGTAGTGGGAGACAAGCGTCTGTAGTTGCTTTGTCGATAGATCAGATAAAAGGCAATAAGTGGTTGTCCGCACGATTGTGCTCGGAACAGGTCTGTAAAATTTGCTTCATCATTTAAACAGCTACATGTAATGTGTAGGATGTGAATTTTTTAGGGAGGGGTTGTGATATTTACCTTGGGCAATGGATGGGGATGAAGAAGAAAAGGAAGAAAAGAAGGGCATCGAACATCGTGGTCGCTTTTAAACGAACACAACAACCGAGTGGCTTGTCAGTTGTCGTCATTTGAGTATCCGACGCCACCAAATTTATCTTTCGCGTGTCTTGGTGATGGGCCAGTGGCCCTGAGCAAGCCCATTCAGTCAACAGCGACCCTTCTTCGCCAACGAAAGCAAGATCAAAGTCCTGTCTCCTAGGGTATTCGCTGTCCGTCGTGGCGACCGCTCTGAGATAGCTCTTTTGCAAAAGGGCCTGTCGCAGCAATTCAAACATAAGTCCCTCTCTCAACTTTGACAAGCTATGTACTTCTAAAGTAGAGAGCTGCAGATGATTCTGATTGTAGCCCGATGAACGGAAAAAATTCTAAATCCAAACGTTCATCCGGGGGTTCTTGCTTTTTGCTCTCCTGGTATTGCGGGATAGTTCTGCAACTTTATATTCTTCTATCCATCACCCCACCTCCGTTATTAATGAAGCTACCACTTCGTTGGCTGGTCAGAGGTCACCACTATACTTTATGTCAGGCGAGGATGGATGTGTGTGTGTGTGTGTGTGTATGTTTCTATGTAGAGCGGAGATGACGAATGAGAACAAAGAAAGCATCCCCAGTTACCCCCGAGGATCTGAGGGCGGACCAATACAAAAACTAAGAAAATCATGTTTTTGAGAACCATAAAACGTAGAACTGTGCTTGCTATGCCGCGTTTACTTTACCCAATACCTTTTCTTTCTTGTGGACTAACCACACTAAAACGCAAAGAGCTACATGCAGGTAAGGAGCCCAGGAAAAATATCAGGCAAGGCCGAACTAGCCAATAGTCGGCTCGGTTGGATTCTTTTTGGCTTTGGTTCGTAATCCAAGACGACAAAGCAGGACATGTGGCGTGTGCCAAGGTACACCTGAAATTTATCTGATGCGACTTTTGAACATATATGGACCTTTTCTCCTTTCTGCGAGTGGCCTGACATGGGAAAGTGGGTACAAAGAGAGAAACAAAAGGAAGACTCTGACACATACACACACACACACACACACACACACACACACACTGAGAGAGAAAAAGAAAGACTGGCTTTCGGGGAACCCATAGAGAAGGGAAAAGAAGGGAAGAGAAAGAGAGTTTTTTTGTTTGTGTTCAGTTCAGTGGAGAAAAACAAGTTGCGCCCAATTTAGATATACATCAACATACGAATGGCATGGTGTGGGATGGCATGAGATGCGTGTGTGCGACAATACATGCCCTCACTCCCCAGAGAGCCATTGAGCGAAGAGAAAAGAGAAAGAGCAAGGGCAAGGGCAAAGAAGGAATAGATAGTGTACCCAAGAGAGTAAGGAGACTGATCGAAGAAGAGAACGAGAGTAACCAAGCTGGCAGTAATGAGGACAAACACTAGCACGCCAGGGGATATTGAGACGTTGTGAGGCGGCATACGCCGTGGGAATGCATGATCCTTTTACTGCCATTGTACTGGGCAATAACAAGAAATTGAAAGAAAGAGCAGGAAGGGGTGCTCTGGGAGGGACAGACAGAGAGACACAAAAAGTGGGTGTTGAGAGCAGTGGGCGTCTATCCAACAAAGGACGAAAAAGAGAGAGAGAGGTACTTACGAGGGCATACCTACATCCATCCTTTCATCAAAGCAACAAACAAAAAACGAAAACACGGTGTACAAGACTACAAGCAAGCTGGACAAGAAACAACAACAACAGCAACAACACAAGAGACGGATAGAAGGAAGAAGGGAAGCTAAGGCTGAACAAAGAAGGATAAATAGATAAATACTGTTACAAAGACGATATCCATGGCACTTACATACATTGGATCATTTCAACAGCATTAACAACAAACAAAAGAACAAGAAGACGAAAAAGAAAAGGAGAACGGGCAAATAGATAATCGCCGCGTGCAAGTAGATGGGTGAGGGTGGCATTGGGGTTCAAGGGTTGTGTGTCAAATGGGTGGGATGAAGATGAAGGCAGGGTTGAAGTAGAGTAATTGCCAGAGTGGCAATGGAATGAACCCGGGACTGGATGATGGATGCTGCTCCAATGCTCTACTAACACAAAAGTACGTTTACTCGGGTATTCCATTCTTCTTTATTGAATAGCGATGCGTTGTACTAATTTGTGGAGAAGGAAAGAAGGACCGAGTGAGGGTGCTGTTGCGCACAGAGCACCGCTGTGGTGAAAAAAAATAAAGGCATTGAATGTTTGTGGAAGACAGACAGAGAGAGTCGAGTCGAGTTGACTGAACAACCTGGAGGGAGTGCAACGCAAAAATGATCTCAAATCGCGATGGTCCGATGTTGTTGTTGTTGTTGTTTACTGTTGCTAATGCCAATGCCAATGGGTCATTGTTGAACTTGTTCCTCGTGTCGATGTTGATGTTGTTTGCAACAAACATGCCTCGACTCACTCGCTCAAGAACCTATTGTTCATCCATTCCCAATGTCCAATATCCATGTCCATGTGTCCACGCCCACACTCATGCATGCCTAACCTTCCATAAGACCTTCCTACCGCAGACCCACATGCTTGCCAGCTCATCTCGATGTATGTGTAGCATGTATGTCTGTAATGCGCTCTCTCACCCTGTTTCTCTCTCTCTCTCTCACTCCCTCTCACTCTCTCTCGCACTCACACTCTCTGTGTTCCCATGGTGGTTGGTGATGCTTTACGAGATGATGACAAAGAAGACATGAAATGAGATGCCTTTTCTTTCATTTCATTTCTTTCATTTCATTCTCAATCACCTTTTTGTTCTTGTTTCCACCTTTGCTCATTTCTCGTCACTCTTCTTTTTTTTTTTTTTTTTTTTTTCTTTTTTTTTTTTTTTGGCTCTCATTTCCAACAGACATCTCGAATGGGCCCTCCTCCATTTTCCATTGCACCCAAGGCGGCATTCACCCCATCCCCGCCTCCGTCACCCACGCTTTCCCGTTCAGACATGACTCTCTCCACTTCAGACGTGGCCATCCTCCCTCCCGAGATCATTGCCTACATCCTCGCTCGCATCCAACGCCACGACATCTTCAGCTGTGTCCTCGTATCGAAGGCATGGTTCCAAATCTTTGGCCCCAAGATCTGGCGCGAGGTCGTCCTTTACCGAAAACACTCGGGTGATCTGCTCTACGACCCTACTCGGCGCTATTTCTTCCAAGCTGGTCTGGCAAGGAATGGCCACTGGGTGCAAACGTTCTGGAGTGATTTCTATGCGGTACTGGATCTGATTGTTGTTGATGCATCCCTTCCCCTCGCGACTAGTGCCTCCTTAAATGCAGCCCTCGCCCAAGAAGTGCATCGGCACCAGGGCCCAAAGGTTCTTTGTTGCAATCTCTCCACTATTTACCTCGGCGACACCGAGTTGCCTTACGAACCCGAGTCATCATTTCCATCTTCATCGTCCTTTTCCTCGTCCTCCCAAACGCTGCTTCCGCAGGCGAGTGGCCAATTGACACCCACGAACCTTACTACAGGGAGCCCATCTCCGGACATACTCGACGCCCTCACAACCATGGCCCTTGCATCACCGCCTCCGACTGTTGTTAGCTTCTCTTTGGAAGCCCACACACCACCCCCGACACCACCCTCACAACAACACACCTCAGCCTACCAACCGAAATCAGGGCGAGTCCTGATAAACTTGCTGGTCCAAGTCTTGAAGGCAAACCCATTACTGAAGAGTCTGGATATCCGAGCCCCACTGATCACTGGCCACGGAGACGATTGGTCGCGGCATCGGAGCGCAGTCCCCGGTGTTCTCCGCAGGATCTTGAAAGAATGTTCAACCAATGTACAAGAGCTGGCACTCTGGTTCCCTGTGCTCGACGACATTGAAAGCGACTCTGAAGACGATGAGGACATGGGACACAATCAATACGCCAATGGCGATGACTTTTCAGAAGAAAGCGAATCGGATGACCAATCACTCCATGAGCTGCTGGGCACCATGGCCCTCAAGTCGATCGAGCTTGTCCATCCAGTCAGCGACTTTTACACGATCCTCTCTTTCTTAGCGCGATGTCCCAGCCTGGAATCCATCTACTTGCGAGACCTCGGCAAGGACTTTGACTGCGAAGTCTTCTCCAGCGCCCTTCGCCGTAACTGTCGACACCTCTGCCGCCTTGAGATTGACTGGTTCAGTGGTGAGAGCGACCAAGACATTGCCCACCTGATCAACAGCTCCTTTTCGGGATGGAAGTACCTGCGCCTGGACAACCCGGACGGGTTTGGGCCCCTGGCCACCCGGGCCGTCATGCGCCACGCCCACTGTCTGGAGCAGCTCCTGGTCCCGGACTGTGGCGGGTTCCACAGCCAAGACCTGCAGCGGTTCCTGACCTATGCCCCCAACCTGTGGAATGTCGAGGGCACCACCAGCAACGAGTACAACCGAATGCCGAACGATGTTCGCATCAGCGCTCTGGACCTGGCCGGGTCGAAATGGGCCTGCCAGAGACTACAGCGCCTGGTCCTCGTGATCGACCATATCCCCCGCCCACTGATCCGCTGCCGCTACGACGGCCGTCCTTTCACGGAAGAGTTCATGCCCGCCCACCTTCGGCCTGGACAGCCCTACATCACGCTGGCCGAGAGCCACTCGCTGCAGAAGGACGTTTGCAGCCAGCTAGGGTCCTTGCACCAGCTGGAGGAGCTGATCCTGGGCCACGTGATGGAGCCTGAGCCCAAGTTTATCCTGGACATGGAGGACTACCACGACTTTGACGGGCTGACGCATCGGTACGTGGCGCGCGGGTACCAATACGAGTGCCTGGAGCTGACGCTGGAGAGCGGGCTGGACCTGCTGTCAGAGCTGCGGTCGCTGCGAGTGTTGAACGTCACGCGCATGGCGCACCGGATCGGGGTCAAGGAGCTCGAATGGATGAATGTCCACTGGCCGAAACTGAAGAAGATTGTGGGGCTTGTGCGCAAGCCGCGCCAGCGGGGTTTGGTGGTCGATGAGGAGGATGAGGTGTTGGAGGACGAAGAGTTTGATGAAGAGAATGACGAGGATGACGAGGAGGATCTGGAGATTGAGCGGGTGCGCAAGTGGGCGGAGGAGCACCCGTATGGGATCGGGTCCTCGTTCGATGCGCTGAACCGAAAAAAAGCTGCAATGGTTTGAAACTCTTTATCGGTGAACAACAAATAAAAAGACAGACGCTGGCGTCTAGTGCATGAATATGGATTGCTTCTAATTGCCATTCACTGCAGTAGTTTTTTTTATTCTCTAGTTCGGACTGTTTTTTTTCTTAATCTTGTGGTCTTGACATTCCATGAGCTCTGTTTGCAGCGGGATAGGAAATCAAAGCCAAGAAGAAGGTTGAGTCGATTGCGTGCATCATTTAATTCAGGTCATCCGTTGAGGGCGCCCTATCCAGATGGTAACGATCCAAATGAAGGAAAGCAGATGACAAATGGAAACAGAACCAACACGACTATAATTATACCTTCTGCGGTGCACTGACCTGGGAGAGTTTTTCGTGTCTTGTGGGTGAGATGGGCGTTTTTTTTTCATGTTGTCTTTGGTCGGTTTAGTGGGTTCACAGTGGGTCAAGGCGTGGGCCACCTTTTTATTTTTGTTTGTTTTGTTTTGTTTGTATTTATGTTTGTTCTGTTCGCTCGGATTAGATGGTGCAGATTTCTAGTTTTCTTTGCTCATGAGATTTATGTCGACGAAGGTTAGTTTCTTTGGTCAATAGCTACTTCTTCGGTCGAGTCTATCTCATCTGGAAGAAGGTTGGTAATATGAATGAGTCAGCGTGTCTCCTGCGCGTTATGGTGCAGCCGAAGGACAAAATAGAAAATGCATGAGGACGTGGAGGAGGTGCCATGGAGGCATGGACCATCCCTGTTCCGCTCTTTTCTCCACACATTCAGTCCCAGTAATTCAAGGTGGACGCCTGTATCTGTTCACTGTACACCGAGCACATGATTGCACCGTTGCATGTACAGTACATGTTTTACGTATGTTCCTGTTTCTCCTTGGATGGAGACCAGTCGAGTCTGGTTTACTCGTTACATAAGTGCATCTGTGGTGACAGATTTATTTTGTAGCTCCCACAATCCAATCCACCTCTCCCCACACGCCCATTGGCCTTGGCCGGGTATTGCTTCTCTTGAGCATGTCGGTGTGTTGGTGTGTGATCAATTTGCGGATCTCCAATTCCTCCACATGCTATTGTCAGAGAGCAGAAGAAAAGTGAGAGACAGAGAAAGAGAAAAGAGAGGCAACCGAAAGACCGAAAGACCGAAGTGGGTATTATGGTTTTAGTCTTCTGTCTTTCTTTCGTTTGGCTGAGAGATCATTGTTTTGTGGAGAGTTAGACTATGTCCATGGTTGTCATTCTCTCTCTCGCTTTGGGCGGGGGAAACAAGGCCATTGCTCAGACAGAGATTGAACAAATTTCCAGGAAAGCAGAGATGAACGCCCTCTCTGATTGTTTTTTTTGTCCCTGTCTTTGTTTTGTTGGTGACCATCTATGGTCAACAACAAAACAACAGCCGACGCATTTGCAAAGCAGAGAACAATGATAATATAAAAAAAAAGGAAAGTAATAATGAAAATAGCAATAATGAAAATCATTTTCCGTTGTCTTACCGCGTCCATGTTGCCATTTGCTTCAATGAGGAGTGGCTCCACTCTTCCATGCTGGACGGGTACATAGGTCCCCTCGGCAAACTATGAATGGTGAAGGGCACAAAGGGCAAAGGGCAAAAGCGAACGAATGAATGATTAAGACTAATCCGTGGCGTGGATGCGAGAAAATATCGCTCTGTTAAAACTGAGCCCGGTCCTTCACGGTCAGGTACCCAAATTAAGGTACTTGGCACTGTCAAAGAATCACAAGTTGGGCGTCGACTTCTTTTCTTTCTCTTTTTCTTTCTTCTTTGTACTCTACTTCCACTAGTGGATTTGAAGTGACCACAAAGATAAAAAAGAAAAGCCAGAGAAGAAGAGGACGGAGAGATGCATGCATACATGCAAGCGTGCATGCATTTTCACTTTCTTTGTCTCTGCCTGCCTCTCTCTCTTTCTCTCTCTGTCTTCAACGCCTCGCCCCCACTCACTCGCTCACTCTTTCTTCTTGCCTCATTTGTGCCTGTCTGTACTCCTGGGCAACCTCTCTTCCCATGGGCTTCTTCTGTATCGTCTCTGTAAAGTAGATTAGGGTTAAGGAAGGCGATGCGTATGGTTCGCTGTCTGAATTTGTATTAGCGAGAATTTGTCCCTGGCGCGGACAATTATCTCCGCTTCTGTCACTGCATTTCTCCACACATTTTTTGACGTCTTTTGCATCTTCCCCACTGTTGCTTACTTACATCTAGTGCATCTGGTGCACCTCATGCCAGCCCTTTATCCATCCGAATTAATTATGAATCAAGAAATCGTTTGGTCGTTGTTGAATAAACACAACAACTCTGATCCGAGACCAAGAAAGAAGAAGAATGACAACGTCAAACTCAGAGGCTGAATAGACAGCGTGCCCATGTGCTCTAGTTTTGCATGTCGTGAGTGGGGAACGAGAATTGTTTATCAGAGCGCGCCGTCAAATATATTTTTTTCCTTCGAAACAAGCACATGAAGTTCACGAACAGTTGGTCAGGCAAAAATGGACGGACAACCATAGAAACACTGGAAAGTGTATGCTTTGCGCCACAATGCCATGGTGTGTTGGTTTGTTGGTTTGTTATAGTTTGGATGTATGAGTGTGTGTGTGTGTGTGTGCGTGAGTGAGATGTGTTCATTTTCTGAGCTTTTTTTCACAGTTTTTGTTTTTCTTCGAATTTCTCCAATGGCCAAGGTTGACAGACACATGCTAAACACCGGGCATGGACAACAATAACGAGAGCTTGGTGCCTTCGCAGCCGGGATGTATGTTGTCTCTTCGGAGTCAGCCCGATAGGGGAGCTTTCCCTTCTAAAGAAAGAGGAAAGGACATGCAAGTGCGATGTTTGCCTAATGATCGGTATGTCGGCGCAACAAAATGTGGGATACCTAAATTATCAACAAAAGTGAGCATGCGTCCTCTCTCTTTGTCCAGTGAACAACATCAACAACCACAACATATCTCGCTGTTCATACATGAAAAAGACAAAGAAAATACACTAAAAAGCCAAGGGCAGAGAGGCTGTTGTTGTTGTTGAGTTCTAAACGTTGTTCGCTCTATTTGCCGCACACAGCATAAACACCATCATCCGCTCAATCCATCCACTGGGAGCGAATGTCATATTCACAGCAATAACAAACCAAACAATAGGAAGACTGAGTGGGGTAACAACAACGAGCTGAGGCTATTCTTTCTCGCTATTCTTGCTCGTGTTTGACCACACCCAAACAATCGAATTCCTGCGCCAGTCCATGGGACAAAAACCAAATGCCAATGTTTTGTCTTTGTCTGGCCTATCACTATGTTGCTCCCATTATTCGAATTGGACACAAAGAAAAAAAGACATACGGAAGAAGGGCAATTCTGTCGACTGCATCGCTATTGTTGTTGTTGTTGTTATTGTGCATGGGTATGAATGTGCATGCATGGATGTGGGTATGTGAATTGTATCTGTTTTGTATCAATGTTTGTGTTTGTGTTTGCATTCGTATTCCCCTGGTATTGCATCGTATCGTTGTATATAATAACCGTCCATCTTTCTCCTTTTCCCTTTTTTTCTTGTTCTCTTTGACCGAGCTCCTCCGTTGTGTCCCTTTGCCGCCTAATAACCCTCCCCCTACACCCTCACAAAACGACCCACTCCTTCGCACACACCTATTACACGACTCACGTTCCATTCCACTCCTTCAACGTTGACGTCCATCGTTATCCCGTTTAAGCCCCACTCAAAGATCCGACAAAGAAACAAGGCTACACCATGGCCTTCGATATCCGTGAAGAAGATGAGGACCGTCATGACAATGACGAGTTCGAAGAATATGAGGACATGAAGCAACCCCAGCGTCCTAAGTTCTACCGCCGAAAGAAGTTTTGGATGTTTTGCATTCCCAACGCCATCATCGCTATCATCATTGCTGTCGTGCTCGCGCTGTATGTGATCATGCCAAAGATTGCCCAGGGCCTTATGAACAAGTCGGAAATCAGTCTGACCCAGATTGTAAGCACCGCTAGTACATATTTTGTTTGCCCCCATAATGTTATGAAGTTGAAGAGGAATGACGTCCTAATAATCCTCTATCCGCGCACATCGCTTCCCAGGACATCACCAACCCCTCGCCTAGTGGCATGGACATTTCCATGCAGGGAGTGATGAAGAAGACTGGTCCCTTCCACGCCGAGATTACCTTCCCTGGTCTTGTCACTGTTCTCTGGAACGACAAGGAGCTCGGTACTACTGAGATTCCTGGCACAAGCACTGCCTCGTAAGTCCACCTGTCCATCGTGTGACATCTCCCCACATTTACACATATCCACTGCCCACCTTCGCCTTCACTCTGCCTCTCGCATCTCCAATTTTCGCACAAACATGCACAAACAATTAACCTGCTCTTTTGTTTTATGTGATCGATTAATAGTGGTGGCAGCGGTGATTTGAACGTGCAGAGCAAGTTTGTCATCACCAATGAAGCCGCCTTCACTGAGTTCTCGAGCTACATGCTGAACGCTGAGACATTCGAGTGGCAGCTGGTCGGAAAACTGAACGTTAAGGCCCTCGGCCACACCGTCAAGGATCTGGATCTCAACAAGAAGATCAACGTGAATGGTAATTGCATTTTTTTTGATACAACTCGTGTATGACATCGACTGGTTGGAAAAGAAATACCGTATTCACATTATCTTGTCTACCTCTCTCGCACTTCAGCTTTTAACGGCCTGTCTGGCATCAAGATCAAGAGCTTCTCGCTCCCCGGTGACGACCCCACTGGCAAGGGTATCTTGGTCGAGATCGAGACCACTGTCACCAACCCCTCGGCCATCCAGATGTACATGGGTTCGCTGACCCTCGCCATCTCGTACAAGGATGTGCTGATGGGTTACGTCTCCTCAACTGGTCTGACCATGGTGCGCGGTGAGCAGACCTTGGCTATGAAGGGAGTGCTCATCCCCCAATCCACCCCCGAAGGCCTCGCCACCACCTCCGAGATGATGTCGCGCTACTGCTCCAACCTTGCTACCGACACCATCGCTACCGGTTTTGATGTCAAGCCCGATGGCGCCACTTCTCTCGGCTGGCTCGCTGCCGCTGTCAAGAACCTCAAGCTGACCGTCCCTCTCCAGAGCCCCACTCCTTTGCAGCTCATCAAGGCCTTGAACCTCGGTGCCCTCGGCTTGTCCTTCACACCCCAAACCGCCTACCAGCCCGTCACAACCTCGACCGGTGTCGTAGCCAACTATGGCCTCCCTGACGGCTTCAACTTCAAGATCAACTTCAACCAAGTTTCCAACGCTTTCGCCCTCAGTCGCAACGGTGTCACAATCGCCAACTTGAACTCGTCCTACAACCCCTCCACCTCGGACATGGCTGCCGGCACCTTGACCTTTAACTTGCTCCAGACCCCTCTGATCGTTCCCGATGCCTCCCACCAACCCTTCCAGGAGTTCAACCGCGACCTGACCACCGGCTCAAACTTGCCCTTCCAGGTCACTGGCTTTGCCTCAGTCTACGCCAATACCTCGATCGGAACCGTTAACTTGGTCAACATCCCCTTTAACGCCACCACCGAGTTGAGCGGTCTTCAGAGCTTGGCCAACCCTGCTCCCACCATCACCGCACTCCAAGTCGTCGCTGGTTCTCCCACCGCTCTGACCATGGCCATCACCGTCGTCATTGTCAACCCTTCGTCAATCTCGCTCAGCGCTGGCGATGTCGTCCTTGACTTGATCTACAAGGGGGTTCGCCTCGGAACTGTCACCATGCCCAACCTCGCTATTGTTCCCGGTGCCAACACCGTCCAGGCTTCGTCGACCATTGATCCCCGCGCATCGCCCGAGGGCTTGGAGCTCTTGAACCTGTACACCAGCGGTGCCGGTGCTTCCGTCAGCATTGTTGGTACCCCCACCAGCACTACTGTCGAGTCGCTCTCACTTGCATTTGGTGCCCTCAACATTGGCTCGCAGATGCCTGGCTTGACCACCAAGCTGCTGGCCGGTGCCTCGCTTATTGTCCTCGATACCACCCTTGTCAACGGCCTTGCCCAGACCGTCGTTACAGTCAACAACCCCTTCGTTCCCCCAATGTCGATCGTGTCCATTGACACCAAGATTACCTACAACGGTGTCGCTCTCGGCTCTGTGGTCGCTTCCTTCGCAACTCCACCCGTCATTCCCAGCGTTGGCCAAGGCACCATCACTGCCGGCTTGGCCATGAACACCAACCCCCACGACTTGGTCACCCTGATCCGTGCTCAGGCTATCAAGAACGGTCTCGATACCACAGCCTTTGATGGTCTCTTGTCTCTCCAGGCCGGTGGCAACCCTCCTTCGAGTATCTTTGACGGCTTCAACGTTGCCGATTTCACTGTCAAGGCCATGGCTGGTCTTATCGTCGACATCACCATGACCACCACTGTCAGAGTCGGCGATTACGAGCTGACCATGCCCTACACCCAGACCGGTGTCCCCACCGCCACTGACCAGACTATCCTCAAGTTGATCCCCATTGTCGGTACTCCCATCGCCCAGATCTTGGTCGAGCGCTCGACTTTGGCCTTCGATGCAATCAGGATCCTTTCGCCTGGCGAGACCAGCTTCAACACTGACATCAACGGTCTGATTGGCGACACTGGACCCCTCGATGCCCAGATCGTGTTCCCTAACCCCGTCACTGTCTCGTTCCAGGGTAAGGCTCTTGGTAGCATGGTCATGCCTACCGTCAATGCCATCGCCAACAAGGGTGCAGTTCTCAACCTCACCAACGTGCCCTTCACCATCACTGACGGTGCCGCCTACAGCGACTTCACCGCCTACGCGTTGACCAACGCTAAGTTTGACTGGACCATCACCACCACTGGTCTGGTTGTCAATGCCATGGGCGCCTCTCTTCCCGGCGTCACCATGACCAAGACTGTCTCGCTCGACGGATTCAACAGCCTCGCTGGTCTAAAGCTGACCGCCTACAACATCACCGACATTGATGCTGGCGGCATGCACCTCCAGATTATGGCCGAGCTCTACAACCCCTCGACCATCGGCATGACCATTCCCAAGTCGATCTTCAACACCGAGTCACACGGTAAGGTCCTGGGACCAGCTGTTGCCACCAACCTGGCCCTTGAACCCCACAGCCCGTCGCCCTTCATTCTCGATGCCACTATTGCGACCGGCAACGGTGACTTGAGACCCTACCTGACAGTGATCTTCCAGAACGCCTTGAGCGGAGTCCCTACCCCTCTCGATGCCCAAGGTGTCGGCGCTCCCGGTGTGTCATGGTTGGACAACGCCATCAAGAAGCTGCGACTTTCGACCAGCTTGCCTCCTCTGCCTTACGATCCCATCGAGTCTGTAGTGATCGATGCCATGAGCATGGACTTTGCTTGCCCTGATTGTAACTGGTCCCCTACTGCTGGCTCAACGATCACAGCCAAGACCAACCTTCCTTTCGCCAAGGGCGCACCCATCGTCAGCCTGAAGCAGGACATCGATGTTCTCGACTCCGCCGGCAACCGTATTGGCCGCCTCGTAACCGAATTTGAGAATGCCGTTTCCAAGGGTGCTTATGTGACTACCACTACCACTTCTAGTCCTTTGAAGATTTACGACGACGCTCGTGCGAGCAGGTACAGTGAGTTTATTGCCTCACTGAACATGGGAACGAACTACACGCTTGGACTCAACGGCACTGCCGACTCGGTACTCGACCTTGGCGGCCTAGGCAATATCACAGTCAAGGGAATCAAGTTGAACGTCAAAACTGAGCTTGCTGGCCTGCAGGGTCTGAACGATATGAAGTACCTCCAGACCATTAGTTTTGTGTCGTATGGTGAGACTGGCGCGACCGTATTGATCTCCCTCAACAACCCTAGCAAGCTGACACTCCACATCGGAGATCTGATCCTTAGCGGTGGTTTGAACTACACAGACGCAGGACAAGGCGGTCTGTCAACCATCACTGACCTCAAACTCGTCCCTGGACTCAACGAAGTGATCGCCGCGTCGTTGTTCGACGCCAGTATTGCAGGCTCAGCCGGATGGGAGATCATGAAGAAATTGGAATTGGGTGAGATCGTCAATTTGCACCTGAAGCCGATTAAAGGATCGAGCAAGAACCCGGCGTTGGACGCTGGTCTGCAGGAACTTCGACAACAGCTCGTTTTGCCCCAGTACCTGATGGGTAATTCGACCGTCAAGGCCTTTGCCCGGGATTGGTATGTCAAGTTTCCAGACTCTGCTGTGGAGGATGGTATTGGCTCTGTGACCGTGAAAGGCGCCAACCCCTTTTTTGGTCAAACTATGAACGTCCTTTCGGCAAACGCCAAAGATATCGCGCCAGAGACAAATCCTTCAATCTTCACTCTATACAATGTTGTCAACAACCTTCCATTTCCCATCACCTTTTTGGAGTTCGGCCTGCCCGGAAACTACGTACTCAAAGGAGGTGAGAGCAGGGACTTGACTCTCCCCGTCAAGATCAACACTTCAGGCGTCTCTTTACCTGACTTGACCAAGCAAATTTCCGATTTGGTTGGACTTGTCAACGCCACCGGTGTTCTGTCGTTCAAGTACCAATATTTTCCCGCAGTCCAGGTGGGCAACTATCCCAAACCGACCGCCCAGGACTTCAGCTCAGCCCTCCTCTATGGCGACATAAGCGGTGTGGGAGATCCAGATCCGTTCCTGAACATGCATGCTACTTCAGACTTTGTGAACGCGCTCAAGTATGTGCAGAAGTTGGCAGCACCTGCCCCTCCGCCAGCCGTCAATACTACGATCCCCGCGACCTCACCCGTGACAGTTGTGCCTTCACCCTCGGCCACATCGGTCCCAGTTATCCCAACCACCGAGCCTGTTCCACCAACTACCGAGCCTGTTTCACCAACCACTGCGCCTGTTCCACCCACCACCACCACCACCGTCGATGTGGTTCCCACCGCTGCTCCCACCGCTGCTCCCAGCCCAACACCAGTTACACCCTCAATTTAAAGTCGCGAATTTCTTTTCCTACTCACCGATACCATATTACGATTTACATTTCACCTTTTTATGCCCATGTCGCTGTACAATCCTTAAAATAATAAATAATTATTGTTTTTTTTCTCTGTCGTTGTTGGGATGGTGAATATTTGTATGTTCTGCAAACGATCTGCAGAACTCTTGGCGGTTGCTTCAGTTTTAATGCTTTTTTGTGCTTCTTTCTTTCTTTGCCTCCTCACAGATATCGAGTCCAGCATGCAATGAACTAGCGGGCCACAAAAAGAAACTGGGCAAGGAGGGCTCCATCACTCTCTTGTGCACAAAGAAAAACATAAAGATGTTGTGAACTCAGCGATGCAAATTGTACCTCTGACAAGAAAAGAAGATGGCTTGGTGTTCACTCGATGTTTCCCATGCAAGTGTCCTAAAGTAGACGTAAGAGACGGATGGCGATACTTATTCCCCTTGGACGATAGTCTCCGTTGATAGCATACCTAACCGCCATCCCGTTGAGTGTGTCAGTTCTATGCTGTTCTCCACACTGTGTGGAGTGGACAATCCTTCCACACGTACAGACGCCTGACATGTTCATACAAAACAAAATAAAACAAAACAAAACAACCAATCGAGACGGAGGATGCTGAGAGCAATTTAAAAAGGGCTGGGTGGGAATGAACAACTTTTGGGCGATCAAGCAAACGTGGGCATTTTCAAACGAAAATAGCTTATATTATCTGGTCTTCCTTCCTCGCCACTTGATCTTCTTGGAAGACAAAGGTCCACTTGTCCACACTAGCCACCGGTAACAGCACATCATCCGTCGTGACAGAGGAACGCAACGCTCTTAGTCATGGCCGAGCCCGCAGACACTTTCCGGAAGCTTTCTCTCTCAAAAGCTTTCATCTACTCGAATATCGTTCCCAAACAACATCTTGATCAATAACTGCATCTCACGAGAAGACCCCAGCGGTTCATGGACCCTACTCACCCGCCGCCAGTGATCCACCATCCACACCACCTCCGCCTCGCCGATATCGTATCCCATCCCTGTGAACATAAACCTCTCCAGCACTCGCAAGGCACTGAGCTGGCCCAGCCCAGAGCTCAAGCGGAGGCTCAAAAACGGTTTGGGCGCATTGAGAGTCATGGTCTGGTTGCGTGGACCCAGGGACAGCTCTGTGAGGCGCGTGAGCCGCGCTAACTTGGCATAGATCCGTGCGCTGGTGGCCATCTCCCCGTCAACTCCACAGACCACTATCCAAAGCAACTGTAGATGGAGACACGCCCATTCTCCTTGCTCTGCGTCCAGAATTTCCTTGGCTTCCAGCAATCCCAAGCGCAGCGTGATCAGGTTCGGGAACGAGGTCATCATCAATTGGTTGGCCCTGTTCGGGACATGTGACAGATACAGGACCAGCTCCGTGAGCGAATGTGCATGTCGGTCGATCAAGATCCGGAGCGGCTCGACGCTCTCAAAGGTGTAATTCATAAGCGACAAGCGCTCCAAGGTCCCGAGATGGCGCCGAGGAGATTGGTCATGGCTGGGTCGGGCTCATAGTTGAGGCGTAGATGAAGCGACTTTAGCTTTGGCCAGCACCCATCCCGGATACACGCGACCACATCCCGTGTCCTGATCCCGTGATCTCTGCCCGTGGTCTCGTAGTCAAAGCGTGTAATGGAGGACAGAGCTCGAATCCACGACGGGGTGACCCACGCTCAGGCCACAGCGGCCACAACATGACAAAGGATTTTAAGCCCGAAAAGTCGTATCTGTCTGCGGACGAAATCGGCGCGCTGCCTAGGGGGTCCTTCACCTGTGCTGGTACGATGCAGCTGCTATCCGAAATCCCCAAAAACGAAACGTTCTCGATCCGGGTCAAGGCCCTGAACAAGCCCAAGGTCGATTTTTCGTGAAACACTTGGTGATGGAACTCGAGCTTCTTGAGCGAAGGACATTGGTCCACAATCTCTTCCAGATACTCTTGCGTCGGGGTCCAGCAGAGCCGCGCAAAGGTGATGTAATGTAGGCGCGAGTTGCTGTGGGCGAAGCGGAGAATGGACTGCCAGATCTGGTGCGAGCGATCGAGGGCTGGGTGGGCGATGGTCGATCGCATGTTATCTATCTGGAGCGACTCGAGACAGGTCACGTGTATTGCTGTGGTGTGAGGAGTGTCCTTATTGTGGCAACGCAGGCTATGCAATTAAGCTTCTGCTTCTTAGTCACGTGAACAGGTGTTTCGTCACATAAATTCCTTTGCTTCTTTCCACCAATTCCTTCACTCATTCTTCTTAATGGAACCCTTTCCCCCTCTTGATCTCGAGTCTAATACCACCAGTACTGTAGGCGATCCCAGTGATGACTTTTGTATAAATGATGAACTTTCTTATCATCAGATGGATGATTGAATTCTCAGTATTTGAACAATATTGTAGGTAAAGGGCGGATTTAAGGCGATCAGGCACAATGGGTCTCGGAGAATATGATATAGTACAGCTAGAATGATAGGTTGATCTCTGAGAATATAATAAAGTGCAGAATGATAGATAGGTCCCTGAGAACATGATATAGTGCAGTCGGAATGATAGATGGGTCTCCGAGAGTATGATATAGTGCAGTCAGAATGATATATGCTTGCACTATATCATATTCTCAGAGATTTGTGGTGTGTGTTGGGTTGAACAAGAGCATGACTTTGCTATTGGCTGTTTCTTGCTGCGTATGCTTGAGAGTCTGTCTATGACCCATTTCCACAATTTCAGCTTTTTTTTCTTGCTTTGCTATTGATTGTTTCTTGCTGTGTATGCTTGAGAGTCTGTCTATGCCCCATTTCCACAATTTCAGCTTTTTTTTTCTTGCTTTGCTATAAATTACATCCACTTTTGTCTCAATACCTTCCTTCTTTCCTCTTTTCTTCATCATCCCAGTTTTCGCTACACTCCTACACCATTCACTTCTTTTACCCTTTTACCGTAAAGTACAACCCATTTCACCCATAGTCAAACACACACCTACACACACTTACACACATCTGATAGCTTCACAACCTTCGTGGCTGATCTTCAGCCATAGGTTGGGGCGCTTGGGAGTGGCACCAGTCTCGAGAGTCGCCTCTTGTACCTCCAGCCACGGCCTTCCTCCGACCAGTGGAAGATAGACGAACAAGGAATATGCAGCTTTGAAAACTGCTAAAATATGAGTTCCTGGTGCCTCGGTTCCAGGTAGGCTTCAAATACGTTCGCTGAGAGGATTGAGTTGCTCTATATTTCGTTATGACAGTCACTAACCTCCAATTTTTAATCGCATGGCCTGCGTTGCTTAAATAAGGACACCCGCGGTGTCAATGTCTACCTTGGGGTCGAGGGTGCAGTGCCGGATATATTGGCCGTACTTGCACACAAGCGTGTTGCGCAAGTCGGGCTTGTGGGCAAAGTGGCCAAAGTTGAAAGTTCGATAGAGGACTGGGATGAGGGATGCGTGCCAGCTGTGGGACAGGCGAAGACATGCAGCAAGATCATTGTTGCAGAGGTAGTGGTGGCTCAATAAACACCATCCACATATCCTGCTACCGCGGGGAAAGACCCCCATCATGCAGTTTTCGTCAGAGAGGGGAGTTGCGCCAGTGAAAATAGTTGTGGAGGAGGACACAACGGAGAAATGAGCGAGGGGCAATATTTTAGCATTGAGAAATTCTATGAACGACAACGTGTGGTCTAAATAACATTACGGAGCTGGTATATCGAAAAAGATACGTTTAAGAGTCTCGCTACGAAACGCCATCGGGTTTGACATCAACAGCTACTGAAGGCACTTGAGAAAGTGGACGAGTTGCACTGACGGTGGAGATGATTGTAGGTTTAGATACAAGCACATGGATGTCGTCCGAGAGCGATCGCTCGTGATCCGAGATGACAATTTCTTCTGGCTCCGTATACTTGACATCCAAGAAGTCAAACACGTAGCTTTTCTCCGCATGCCCAGCTTTCTTTTCCTCTTCTTCAGACGATCCTTGCTTCTCATCATCAATATTGGCTGTTTCCGCCAGAGGATGGGCCATCGCTCTCGACTGCCTCCTTGAGCGCGTCTTGCCTGATCCAGTGCCTTCCTCAGCCTGGCTGTACACCGATTCCCGAGGCATGAAAATGGCCGACGCCACAGCGGTCGCAGAAGCCAGTGCCGCCATGGTGGTAGTCGAAGATTTCTCAGGCGACCCTGATGTGGAACTTGTCACTGGATCTGATAAAAAAGAAGTGGAAAGTGTTCCCTGGTGGTTATGTTGCTGTGGCAGGTTCTGTGGCGGCGGCGGCGGTGCAGCCAGGACGCTAGCATCACTTCCAGCTCTCGGCCGCCCTCCAGTTGTTCCTCCAACGCCCGATGACTTGACAAAGAAGCCAGATCCCAGACGAATTTTCTCTGACAGGTTGCTGATCATGCTTGCAGCTGAAGACGACCGAGGCCGCCCCTTGTTCGTTGAGAAGGACAGTGTCTGGCTCGGTCCTGCTCCCGCACTCGAGATTGTCGATCCATCGGCTTCCAGGATCTGGCGAGTATGCGTCGCCGAGATGGCCGGCAACGGTTGTCGACCACCACCACTGCCATCATCTGTCTCGCTTAGATTCTGTAGCCGGATCTGCTCTTCTTCCTCTCGCCTCTGCTGTTCCATCAGTTCCTCTTGTTCCAGGCGATGCTGCGAGTTGGCGGTCTCAAGCGCCTTACGTATCCGTTGTGCAAATGCATCAAAGTTGGCATGCTGCTGTTGACGATAGGTAGCGTACGCGGGGTAGATTTCCGAGTTGGTAGAGTCGCCTGTCATGCCTCGGGGCCGGGTCTGGAACTTGACGCCTCCTCCTCCTGCGAAAGCAACTCCGTTGATCCTGGGCGAAGGGGGTCCAAAGTTGACGGGGGACGAAGGGGGTGCAGTTGGAGAAGGTGGTTGGGTTCGATGTTGGTGTTTTAGTTGATACTCGTCATCCTGCTCGTCGTCCTGATCCGCTCCGGTGGCGGTTGAATGGTGTGCGGATGAGATCTTGATGGCTGGTGCAGCGGGGACGGCGTTCCTGCCTGTAGGCGAGTGCAGCAATATTGGTGGTGCTGGTGTTGGGGTATGAATTGGGAGGGTTGACTCAACAGTGTACGACGCCACTCCGTATCGCATTCCTAACTGCATTTGCACGAGGATGTGAGATATGTAGGAGTATGTAGGTCAGATTGAGAGCTCTTCCCACACATTCTCATTTGTTCGAATCAGAGCCCAGTGCGCCGTCATCCTCACATCCCCACATTCCCCACATCCTCACAGCATTCGCTCCTCCCACTTCTTCATTTCCCTGAGCAAGGGCGAGTGTATCCAGGCTCTGATGCTTTTTGCTCATCTTGCACCCCTCTTCATTCTGCTGAAGCAAGACGAACAAACACCGGTCTAGTTCATTGTTTCTCTGTGCGAGGGAATAGGGGGCAAAAAACCAATCATCAAATGCAACACGCACGAGGGCGATTTCCCTTCGTGTATTTGCCAAGTGTGACAGTATTCCGGTGTCTGATATCTCAACCCAATGCACACACCACACCACCGGCTCGAGTCCTTGGCCATTGGGGGGTTCTTTGTTGTTTACATTATGGCGTGACCCAGACGGCAGAGCTGACCATTGCGTAGACATCGCACCACAAAAGGGTCCTTGCCTTGCCTTCCCTTCCAGGCCAGATCAGATCGGATCGAGTCCAAGGGAAAGAGAAGGCAAAGCAGTGAAAAAAAAAGGAGGAACTAAATCCATGCTAGTCTATTGTGGATTGATTTGCAATGCGAAGCAAATACAAAGGCAGGAATGGAGAAGAGCAGTGGTTCGCCTGGTCATTCGCCCCTTCCACCATCCTCCATCCTTCGTTGCTCTACCTTCCTTCCATTCCGCCAGCCGTCACTCGGATCACTCGTCCGTTCGTTTGTCCGTTCGTCCGTTCGAATGTTCGAAAGTGACCTTCAGGAGACAAGGAAGAAGGAAGAAGGAAGGAGGAGGAAGGAGGAGGAAGGAGGAAGGAGGGTGTATCCTTGTCCTAAGGACTGTCTCGAATAACACAGTGTTTCTCTCTCTTTCTCTCTCCCTCTTTGTCAGGAGATCGCTTTACTAAAAGGGTAACTTACCGAGAATGCAGCCCAAAGTGCAAAGTACAGCAGCAGCACAACAATCAGAGTCGTCGAAGAGACGGCCCTGCTTCCGCCGTACATGACAGGCAGCGCGATGCAAAGGATCACCGCGACAAGAAAGGCGCCCTTCTGGACTCGACTGTGCCAGGGAGGGTACACATGCTTGGCCATTTAACCGCGTTCTGTTGTGTGTCCTTTGCCCAAGTCTTCCAAAAAAAAAAAAAAAAAAATAAGTGCGTTGAAGGATGGCGGAATAGAGATGAGACAAAGATGATGAGATGATAGCAAAGACGAAAACTGGAGAATCGCCCTTCGTCCTTATCCTGGTCCTGCCTTTTTCAAGGCAAATGCAAGGGGGACGACGGTTGGGCTGTTTTTCTTTTTTCTCTTCTCTCTCTTTTTAAATTCTTGACACGATATGAGGCTGTTGCTGCGTATGGTCAAAGAGAAAGTGTGGCGGAGTGGGTGTCGACAACAGCCCGAGGTCAACGTGGGCGAGTTGCTCTGGGTGGTAAGGTGTGGCGAAGAGGGAGTGAGAGTGAAGGAAAGAACAAAGGCCGAAGGAGAGTGCGATCTGAAATAAGGAAGGATGAGAAAGCTCTTCGGCGGAATGAGCGTTCGAGGGGGGATTGGCTGTAGTGTGGTTTTGTGCGCTGTTCCTCGTGCAGTTCCTTGGGCCAAATCGAGTGGAGAGTCAAGTGGAGAGTTGAAGAAAAGTAGAGGAAGAGTAGAGGTGGTTGCCCGAGTCGGTGAGAAATGCAAGTAGGAAAACGGGAGAGAGGGAGTGGAAGAATTGGGATGAAGTGAAAGAAAGGAAAGGGAACGGCGCTCGTGCAAGAGGGATGGAGGGATATCGGGCATCGATTTTGTTGGCATACTTGGCACCATGCGCGTGTGAGGGTGTTGTTGATGACCGGTATAAACAAATTTCCGGGAATATTGATCTTTGTGGTCGAGAGCGATTCTTTTTGTTCTTTTTTCTTTTGCTCGCCAGTCTGTCCTGTCATGCTCTCCCACTGTTATTATTTGTGTCGTGTGTATGTCCGTGGGTTGTGTAGTGTTGAACTGGGTTGTGTCCGCGTTTGGACCAAGATGGATAAGTGCCTCGACTTGCCTTGGCTTGACGGATGAGCACTTAAAAGTAAGGTACGAGTGCAGACGTGGGGTCGCATGCACAACACCAATGATGGCCAAAAAGGGCCCGTTGCCCAAGAAACGAACTAAAAAATCGCACTCGCTCGGCCGAAATATTATGCGCAGCCAAGACTGAGTGCAGTAAAATAGGGTATGCCCCACCCCTCTTTTTGTGTCCATTGTTCATTGTATGACCATGTTCGTATTCGTGTCTGTGGTTGTGTTTGTGTTCGTGCTTGTGCCTGTGGCCATGGTCCACCAATCTTGGGACACATGCACCCCGGACACACTCACACACACACACCCTCTTTCGTGGCCTCCTTTCGTTGCATTTCCTGCGCGAACCCCACACAAAGCAAAAGTAAGAAATAAAAAAATACAAGGTCCTCTCCCCACAAAAACCGGTTTTCGTCATTTCCCAAGATTTATATAGTATCTACAAAGAAGATCTAGTCTTGAACAAGTAACAACACTCTCGACAGTCGCTCCAGCAACACCAGATGATGCGGCAAACAGTTGGTCTGGACAGGAGCAAGCGATAAATATGACAACGCATGATACTGCTTCAGGATCTCGCGAGTTGTGTTCTGTGCCACAGTCGCCTTCACGGGGGCACCAACACCTCCCCCTCCTACCAAGAGGTTGTTTCCTGCAAATGTCGACGCCGTTGGAGACATGGTCGGCGATCCTGTCAGGTGCTGCTGGTACTGCGCTGTCCCACCAGAATTACCAGTGAATGTGGGTCGATACGGGTAGCTGGAAGGAGAGCCCGGGTGCCTTTGGTAGGAGGCGGATCCAGAATGCTGGTGATACGGTGAATGGAAGCCACCACTGCTGAGTGCCATGCTCGAGGCCTCCGAGATCGATGCCGCGGGCGTAGATGATGAGGCAGAGTTGGGGTTGGGCGGCCTTTGCAGATGGAGCAAATGGACCTCAACTCCCAATGCCTCAAAACTGTGCTTTTCTCTCAGGACAGAGTTGGACTGGATGGGGACTTGAATCATATATCCAGTCGCCAGTGGCAGAATCACATCATCACCGTCGGTCATTAGGGTGGAAGTTGCGCCCTGTCGACCCTGGGAGTCTTCAGGGTTGGAGCTCGGGGATGATTCACTCTTGAGCTTGGGTTCCATATCCTGGTCTTGATCCTGGTCCAGATCAGCTGGTGTTGACGCGAAGCTGGCTCCCGATCGGATATAATCGCAATTAATGCCGTTGCGCTCCTTCTCGTCCGTGGCCCCGCTTTCTTGGATCGCACCAAACACAGACAAAATTTCTCGGCGCGATACAATCTGAGGAATGCGGTGGTGAAGGACCATAGCAAACACTTGTCCAGCACTGTTCTCCAAAGTCTCATGGCCCGAGATACCGCCAATGCCTCCCATGTTACCGGGTTGCGATCCACTGGTTCCAGTTGATCCTGCCATTCCAATACCAAGACCAGTAGTACCCGAGCCTGTTCCAGGGTTGCTATAGCCGCTCAACGGCGTTGCGGGAGCAGTGGAGACAGAAGGGGTTGAAATGTTGGCCGACGATGGTCCAGTGAGTCCAATGGGTGTCGAGTTGGGCAAGAGTGGAGCCAATGGTGTCGAGGACATGGACGAGGAGACATTCGGTGTGCCAAGACCCATCCCTGCTGTGTTGGGTGTGTTGATGCCGCTGGGGTTGGGGGTCGTTCCTGCCGCAGAATAGTCCACACCTTGGCTGTGAGGGTAAAGACGCAAGGGCGAGTCAATGTTGACAGCAACAATCGACGTATGAGTTGCGCCCTCAGCAAGCTTGGTCCACTCCGTCAACTCTGCTCGAGTCATAAGCCCAAGTTTGCTGATAACGGTCTTCCAACTGAAGGAGCCTCGTTTTTGGTACACGCGGGTCCTTGTCCAAATCTCCTCAAGGCAGCTAGAGAGTGTGCGACTTTGTTGGCCCAATTGTTTCATCCGAGCTTCTCTCATGTCAAGAGCTAGGTGCTCTAACATCTCTCCACGGTGATCCGTCCAGACACAGATCAGCCAGCGACTATCCAGACTCAGTCCGTATCCGACGTGGAGCGTTGCAGCAGGTTTTGGAACCGAGTTGGGTTTCTGGTGGACGTCAAAGTGAATTGTGGTTGGAGTAGACTTGGCGAGCGCAAAACATGGGGCGTAGGCGTTGATTTGAGCCATGGTTCCCTCAGAGTATGCAGGTCGCTCCAAGAAGAGTTTGCATTTGGAATAAACGGTAAAGGCCATGTCTCGTAATCCAAATCGAAGGTAGCCACCAAATGTCGAAGGGTAGATGACATGCTGGATCGGCACCATCTGGAGCACGAGGCGCTCTCGCTGCTGCTCCAGTGGCGTGAGCAGAGATCCTGTAGCCGCCGTCCTGAACTGTGTCTTCATGATCGAAAAGCACCTGCAGAGATCAAAATATCCAGCTCCATGCGAGAACGGGTTGACCATGTAGATCACTGTGTGAACATCTCGCTGACTCATCCCACCCAGGATAGAACCGAGTCGCTGGCAGCCGTCGATGTAACTACGCACTTGTTGCGCCTCCAAAGATTCGCCAACGAGACTGGGAAGTAGAGTGATTGGGACCAGTCCTGGTTTGTAATCCTGAAGTGATCCAGGTTGGTGGTATCCTAGAAGCGAAGTCTCAAACACAACACTGAGCTCCCGCCAGAACTTGGCCACGCTGTTCTCCATGTCGACACCCTCTGGGTACACAACAAAGTACTGTATGTTCTTCTTGCAGGAGTACGGTTCCAGACTCAGTTTTTCCCAGAAGCGCAGGATGGTTGGCGAGGCCTCAAGCCACTCTTCATTGTGGCCCACAACAATATCTGGAGCCTGCATCTGCATCAATGAAGGTTCGGCTGGCTTTCGCTTTTTGACCTGGTATTTGCCATACTTGGAAGGTGTGGGCTGTGGTTCGGTCAAAGAAAAGTACTGGAACAGAGTCAGAGGCCCTCTCATCGCCATTATGGGAGGGTTGCTGGGGCTCTGACTGTGCATTGCAGCAAGGCTCATGTCCTGAGCAGCATCCGAAGGAACTGGTAGGATGTCGCTGCTTGACTGCTTGTCCCGGAAATGGTCAAAAATCTCAAATATCACTGCTTTGATTTCCATTGCATTCTTGAAGGACTCGTCGCCCAGTGATGGTATCGTTGCAATGCCTATTTAGAAGAAAAAACTTAGTCCCTCTATCTTGTCAACAGTAGTCGCATTAAGAATATCAGAAATAATATTGTGCTTACCTCCATGAAGCTGCGCAATCATAGTTTTTCTGCGAGAGACCATGACATGAATACTTTCGCCTTCGGAGATTTCGCCACTCGTCCCAGTCACCTCATTCGAGCCTCCAAAAGGATAGTCCCCGAGAATGGCTTGTTCACAGAGCGTTTTTACCGCCTCTGAGAAGTACTCTTCGGCCAAGGACTCTTGGATAACCATCTTTTCCTCCACGAGTGATGGTGGCGCTGCAGCAAGAATGGCAGGAGTGAATGGCGTGTCAAACTCCACTAGCGCATGGTACACATCAGCGCTGGTCCAACCGTGTTGGAGGTTTTGTGCTACCGGCATACTCATGCCCACAAGTTTTTTGCTGTGCTCCATGGGATGTGTCAGAATGGTCGAGACAAACTTGGCAGAGTTGACACCACGAATCCGCCACCCAGTTGCATGATCCATAGTCGCAACTGTCCCAAAAATCGGATACGGGCCATGTTCATCGTCGCTGTCGCCTGAAGATGAGCCTGATGACGAATCACTGTCACTATCGCTGTTGCTCGTCTCCTCGTTCTTTCGTTTCTCTGTTTGCGTGCTACTCCAGGAAGACTGCTTTGGTTGAGGTACAAGTCCGTTAGGTATGCTGACGTCTTTCATCATGGAGATGTGAGACTGGACCGGAAAAGTAGCCACAGCCCGAGTTCCCTCTCTCTTTATAGAGACGAGTCCAGGTGCTGAAAGTCTTGGGCGAGGTTTTGTCTGCTGCTTTATCCTTGGTTTCGGAGCAATCCACTCCTGGTCCTTGCCGGGCTGATAGAAGGGGAGCATCTTCACCTCGTGTCGGTGGGCCGTGGGGATCGACGATTTCCTCCGCTTGTACAGGCGCCTGTAGACGAACCGGCCTCCCTCCTGATATTTTGATTCATTGACAAAGTAGCCGCCAACAATCTTGAGTGGAGAAAAGATCGAGGGAATGAAGCTTTGGGTTGGGGACGGCATATTCTCCACAAAGAGAGATGGCGTTTTCTTAACCAGAGCCTGCTCTGTCGATGAGGACGGTTGTTGTCCAAGGCTCTTGGGTTCGTGTTCGGGTATCGCTTGGGGCGTTGGCGTCAACATGCTGATGTCATGCGAAAGCTGGCTGACTACGGCTTGTTCAACAGCGGGCGACAGTCCTGCTTTGGTCTCAAATATCCCGCCTTGCGACCCTGAAGTTCCAAGTGGAGTGATGGCGCTTAATGGTGGCGTTGGCTGTGCAAAGCTCGCAAGATCCAGGTCCATGGACATAAAAAGGCTATCGTCGTTCAAAAGACTGTCTGTTGACATCACTTTCGACAGGGGGTCGTTTGCTTCTGAAAAGGTGCCCATAAGAGCGTCGGATATTACAGAGGTAGTCGGGATGACGGTAAGGCTGTTAGTGGTGGGTATACTGCTCTGTACTGCTGGTGTCTCAAATGCAGATGATAATCCCATCGGCAGGGACCGGGCTGGCGCACGTGGTTGCTACAGTGAGTTAAGAAGGTCGCCATTAGAATCTCCTTCGCTTCTCGACACAAATTTCTTTTACATGACAACAAAGAGATCAAGCTTACTTCGTCAAAGAAACTGAAATCGTCTTTGGTGACTTCGCCCCAGTCATCGCCAAAGTCATCGTTATTCCCTCCACTATACAATCCCATGAGCGAATTCATATCTGAGTTCATATCCAGCATCCCTGACATATCAGACATGCTATCCCCTTGCATGTCGATCGATTGATACGACGTAGTTGAGGCCTGTGTCTCCACCTGTGCCGATTCCGACTTTACGTGAGTGGTTGGCTGTATCAAAGGACTACACATGAAAAAGATCAATGGAGTCAGTACGTCATACATAATTCCTAAAAATCCGGTGGTCAAAAGAGGAACATACACATTGGCGGCTGCTTGCGTCGAATGAGTGTCAATGGCGACCTTTGTATCAGTCAACTCCACTGTCGAAACGGCGTTGACATTGGGCGACAATGCAGTGTTCTTCTTGGGTTTCCTCCGAATCCATCCGTCAGTCTCCGGAAAAGGAGCCACATTCGAAGTCGAGGTGTTTTTTTTCGCTTTTGTAGGTTTGGTCGGTACTGGTGGCACGATTAACGTCGAGTGTTCTGCAGAGGGCGAGTCGGCGTACTTAGGCTCAGTGTTTGCGCAAGAGTTCAATACAAGGGATGTCAGATATCCATTTGGATCTGTGTAGGACCAGTAGTCGATGCGATTTGTGTCGTAATCTGAAAGATTCGCTTCCCGCTTGACGAGTGCGTCCTGTTGTTGTTGAAGGAAGAAAGACTGTTGCTGTTGTTGCTGTTGTTGTTGTTGCTGCTGTTGTTGCTGCTGCTGCTGTAGCTGATGCTGTTGCTGTTGCCATGCTGAGGATCCTGCCTTCAGTCTGTTTCTCGGCTCTGCCAGAACAGGGGTGTAATCGGACACGGGCTGAACAAGCTTCGGTACTGGTGGAGCTGCAATTGCGTTTCTCGTCTTTTCCTGCCATGACCACATCGCAAACTTGGCTCCAAGGTCTTCGATAAATCCAAGGTTCCGTGATCCCATCCCGTCAAGCTGACCAACGTCGCTCGGGGATTCCTTTAGCGAGAGCGGAACAAATACTCTTTCGGATGGGTATTGGAGCAAGATCTCGTTATCGCCTGACTTTACGGCCACAGGAACAAGACGCGGCAACATGCCCATAGCATCTACTAGGGACTCGTTTGTGCCAAAGAGGCGTGACCATTCATCAAGACACTGTAATGTCCGCTCCTCTGAAAACTCGGCCGTCTCTTTTGGTCGCAAAACTGCTGATGTACCATGTGGGCTTAGAACCACTGTTGTAAGCCGTAAAGAAGAAAAGAGGTCAAGAGTAATGCATGTTAATGAACGAGGCTCGTGCTTGTCGATAGTGTTGATAATATCAGTTTAAAAAAAATAAAAGTACCTTGAACCTCCTTCCCTGCAAATGGTCGAGATGTGAGATCGTTCGAATCCAATGCTCTGAGTCGATGATACTGAAACGTAGGCTGGAATATTAAATTGGTGGAAGACAGGTATATTGTAACGTTGCACGATAGCATGGTCCTTTTGTTGAAAATAGACGGCAAAGAAACAAGTCAGTCTCAACAAGCATTTTGATACGCAAGAGAAATGCACCGAATATGTCCACTCACATCGACGGCATCTTTGGGAAGGCTGGGAGGATCGATCCATCGAGGCGTGGCTGTAAAGATGTCGGAAACACATACGCCTCAGCGAGCCGGTATCCTCCTTTGATTAGCATGCCACTAGTAAAGATACAAGTGAAAGAAGCTTTGTCAGTCTCCTCTCTGTTCCCGTCCTGGTTGAAGAATTGAACAACACCCTCCGATAGTGATGTTTATGTCGCCGTGTCAGGCATCCTTTCCATGCGAATACATTACCGATCCAGGACATTTCGAAGCCCGCTAATGAAGATCTCGTATTCCTGGTTCACGCCCGATGGTGGTGTCGATCCTAGCGAGATGGATCCGCCCCGTAATATCGAGTCCCATGCCATGATTCCTGACTGGTGCTCTAGTGCGTGGAAAACGGAGTGAGATCAAGGGACGAAACATTGCGTTAATGAGCCAAGTAAGGAGTAAGGAGAGCAGTCGATAATCCTGCCACATCCTCGACAAAACACACACACACACACACACACACACGGTGTCTGATAGTGTAGACACCGATGTATGAGCAAAAACGTCAATTTCTGTACCTATCAACCGCTCCAAGCCATGGTCTTGCAACTGTGATGGATCGTTCAGCCAAAAGACCCACAGATCCCGCTCCAACAAGGACTTTTTTGTTGGTTGTTCTGTGGTGGCCTGTGAGTATCGCCATTCGCAGGGTATCCTTGCAGCCAGCAGACTTGTGAATGCCGCGAGGAGTGGATCTGAATCCTGGGACTGAGGAGTTCCTGATGTGTTCCTGAAATTGCTGTCGTGGGAGAATCGCGTCCGAGATCTAGGTGGTCCTGTGGGCTGAGCATTGAGCTGTCGCGCCAGCTGTTTGCTCGGACACGAGTACGAGTATCGCGTGAATCTGAATGAAGATAGTTCCGACTAAGGCATGTTTGATGATTGGGAGCAAAGAGTTAGTGAGTCGATGACAGATCGCATTGTTTCAATTTTCCTCGAGTAAGGATGGACAGACAAGCAAACTTACGATGGAGAAGATGTTTGTAGGGTAGTTTTCATTAAGCATGGCAGCGTTGTTTTTCTTGAAACGAGGATGGCGAGGGTGGTACGGGTGGATGGAAGGATGGGTGGACGGATGGATGGATGGATGGATGTAGAGTGGATATGGATCCTTCAGAATGTGAGTATGGGAGTGTGAGCGTATAGGAGTGTGAGTGTAAGCGCACGCACTGCAATCCACAGCGAAAGAGAGAAGCGGCTCTAAATTATGAAATGGGGTGGAATGGAAAGCAGATGAGTGAATGGGTTAAAGAACGAAGGGAAGGAAGGGAAGGCTGAGATTTGGAGCGAAGGGCAGAGAGATATGAAAGAGAGAGAGGGAGAAATATCAGAGCAAGGTTGTGCACATGGACCGACCTCCATGCACAATTCACACACACTCACACACACACACGCACATACAGAGAGAGAGTGTGTGTGTGTGAGAGAGAAAGGTGGACTTGAATCGATCCATCGATGATCACACCCCTATCGTGATCCATCGCCAGCTAGAACCACCAAACACTACCACCGGGCTACTCTACACAACTACCACGCCTGGATATTCCGTGCTTCCAACTGGTAGAGGGACGGCTATTCACTCGGCAATACAGCCATTGCCAAAAAAAAAAAAAAAAAAAAAAAAAAAAAAGAAAGAAAGCCAAGGCTGTCATGGAACAGGAGTCCAGCGGAAGGAGATCACAATCTGCATGGATGAGGCTCCAGCATGGATGACCACTTGTGAGTCTCTGGCCTTGTTTTCTAAAGTACCTATCAGGTCAGAGGCACGCACACATGCCCCACAGTCGGAGACGATAAACGATCTATCTGAAAATCGATTTCAGTCTTTACACAAGCCACCCGCCCTTTTCTTTTTCTTTTTTTTGCATTTCTTTTTAGCTTGTGTTTGTTCCTCCTTGAGATTCCAAACGTTCAATCCTTCATTCATCATCCCAATCCAAACCCCTGCTCAGCCTGAAACCAATCACTGAGGACAGGGACTGGTCGATTGAATAGAAAGAATCTCACTCTTCGTCATTACAGAAACGTGCGGATCGGGTCAGACAGGAAGACTCCATCCACACATCCTTCCACAAGAACACTCGACAGGCACCATAGACAATCACGCCTGCACAACATACACAGTCCCACGCACACGTAGACATCCGTGAGAACGTTTAGTGGCGTGAGACGCAAACATCCAACGCTCAAACCTGCAAAAAAGATATAAGTAATGTTCAACCCAAACAACACCGAAGGTGGGCTGGTGATCCCTCTTAAATCTCCAGAGGTCGACAAGTCGACAAGCGACAGGCCGGAGCAACATGCAGAATGGAACCAACACAATAACAGCACCTACGAACAATATACACAAGAGCATACCTATCATCCACTCGATCAAAGCATGTACGACCCACAAGCTACTTTCTACAACAACGGTCCAGGGAACGAACCAACTGCCGAATATGTGCCCCCTATCAAGCAAGAGGACTTTGAAGACTCTCTGGACCATCTGTTCGCCCAGCAGCTTGAAGAATACCACAACGCACATGACGATGATTATTATGCCTCTGAGGACGGCGGTGGCATTGACGAAGGTTTGAGATTACACCTAGAGAGCGATCACGGTGAACATATAGACCTATTATTGAGGCGAAACAAACAAACCAACGCTCTTCCGCTTCTTTATTAGGTGGCCACCAACGAGGGTTCAAGAAAAGGCACAAACGCAGCATGAGTCCGGCCCAAAAGGCACTCATTGAAGAGAGAATCAGCATGGAGCGCCCCAACCGTACTCTCTTTGTCCGTAACATTGACGTAAGTGCCTACACCTACCATCGTATTGACTTGGCGGGTTGACAGAGCCTAAATCATTGAACTAACCGACAATATCCACGGTATCTTTCAATCCACCGGCTTTGCAAAGAAGTTTGGCATCAACGAATACGACATTCGGCAACTCTACAAGCCATACGGTGACATCCGGAACGTCTGCAATCTCATCGATAAGCGCGGCATGATCTTTATTGCTTTCGTAGGTGGACCTGCAAACTCGGACATCTTGCGAGCCCTTGGCTCTATGAGGGACGATATAGCGACCACAAAACGACACTGACTTTTTTTTTTTTTTTTTTTTTTTTGTCGCCAGTACGACATTCGAGCTGCAGAGTATGCCAAGAAAGAAACGCACGGATTGCAACTCAAGAGCAGGAAGGTACAGTATTACTCCCCATCTCCGTCATCTCGCATATTTTTTTCATCTATCGCTAATATTACATGTTTACGTCCTTTAGCTCGATGTCCATTTCTCCCTTCCTAAGAATCCATCGGACACCAACAGGAACTGTGAAGAAGGCGACAATCAGGTACCCATCGAATTTTTTTCATAGCGATCGGTATATTCTCCGCCGAGTATCGTAAAGTGGTGCACACTCAAACCTCATTCTATTTTACTTTTTATCCAGGGCACATTGTTCGTACACCTGAGACAAGCAGGGAAAGAAGACATTGATGACGACGAGCTAAAGGAGGTCTTTGAGAGATGGGGAGAGGTCAGGAGTATCCGCAGGCACAAGCAAACTACGCAGTATGTGATGTGGTAGAGCTTGCCTACTTATATAGGGCTGTTGCGTCTTTATCATTGACTTTAACCCACCTTCATTTCCCTTCCTTCTTTTCCCTTCCTTCCCCATGCATAGTCAAAGATTCGTCGAATTCTTTGACAGCCGTGCTTGTGTCAAAGCCCATCACAGCGGTCAAAATCTTCCTTTCCATCGAGGATCGTTTGATGTGAAATACGCCTGGGACTCGCCAAAGTAGTATGTGCATACGCCATTATGTTGTTGCCAACTACGCGCGACGTTTGAAGACTAACTTGTTCACTACATCTCTTATAGTGGAGTGCCAAAACCTGGTTTCGCTAAACGACGCTCCTTTGATAAGTCGTCACCCCGGCGCTCCTCGCGATCTCCATCACCTAAAAGAAAGCCATACAATAGCGATCGTGGATCACACGGAACAAAAAGAAGACGGCCAAGCGTTGAAAGTCGAAGTGAGTACCGCAACAACCGCCAAGATACGCATACTCCTGTGAGAGGTATCAGAAAGCGATCGCGAACACGGTCCCGTTCTCGTTCTCGTTCTCGCTCTCGTTCTAGGGATAGACACGACGCACGAAACCGCAACGTCGACTCTGACCGTGTGAAGCGTGAGTATGATAACAAGGCCGATTTTCGAAATACCCGCAGCTCGCGCTACGAGTTTGGCGACAAACGGTTTGCAAATGAGGCTACCGGAGCCAGGAGCCCTGATAATCGCAAGAGTAACGACTATCGGTCAAAAGATGACCGGAATAGGCGGAGTGGAAGTGTCCGTCCTGAAAGAAATACCTTTGGTAACCGTGACAGAAGAGGTAGTAGCGAGTACCGCTCAGGTAGGCCATCGGTCGATCGTGGCCGCCAAGGGTCGTACAACCGTGGAGGTTATGACCAAGGACGATCATCTTTCTCTAACGGGGGCAGTCTTGCCATCAAGACCGAGGAAGCCTATCATCCATCGTTCTCGTCTCAGAATCACATGCTTTCGCCAATGACTCCATTCGACATGTCTGTGCAAGAGAGAGCTCAGCAGGCTCAGCAGGTGAGTGGCCCTTCGACATGCATTTTACGAGACAGAGGCTCTGTTTTTTTTTATATCTAACTCTCGACGACATTTATATTTTTTCACTAGCTTGTCAACGTTATGCTTGGGGCGGGACAATCGACGATGCCTCCACAGCCTCCACGTCCTCCACCACCACCGCCTTCTTTGTATGGTACCCTGGCGCCTCCAATGAACTATGTGGGCGTTGACAATTTTGCACCACCTCCACCACCAACCGACCCACGCTTGGCACACCCTCCGTCATCGACCCCAATGCCACCCATGTTTATGCGTCCAGACCCTGGATACCCGCCTTTGGCTTCACCACATCCGCCTGGTGCTATTTCGCGCGCTCCCCCTCCACCTCCACCTATGCCTCCGGTCTTGCCCGCATCAGCTCCCTTGATATCTCCCGCACCCACTTCAGACACCAAGCCGAGCACTGAATCGCAGGTGCAGCAGCTTCTACAATTGTTGGTAAGTTCGTCTTTGCCCAAGATACTACCATATATTATTGTTAATACTTATAGGTCGTTACGTGTGTGCATTTCGTGTTGCTAGACCCAAGTTCAAGAACAAAGTCGTGCCAGCTCAACGACTGATTCTTCGTCATTGCCGACGGGAGTGATGTCGTTGGTACCCCATCTCAACCAGCTGTCTCAAGTGGTGCAGCAACACCAGCAACACCTGCAGCAACAGCACCAACAACAGACACAAGTTCAGGGTAGTATGCAAGAATTTGGAGCCAGTCATTCAAGAGTGCCAATGCCACCACCCAGACCAATGGCCCCTTTTGTTCCGGGGGTACAAATGCCAGCGCAAGGAAATTATCATTCAGGAACAAATAGAGTCCAGCAAAGAGGATATACTGAGAACGGCGAAAATTCTTCAAGCCTCAAGTCCGCCAGGGCACCATTGCCACCGCAGCATGACACTGCATTGTCTGTTCTAGACTTGTCGCAAAAGCAACGGAACTACATGACTGCTCTGGAGAAACAAACCAATGGGGACGGTATGGATGCATATGAAAGAGGCCCTAGCTCCACGACCTTTGGAGGCAGAAAAGCACACCCGAGCGATCACTATCAGCAAGGGTCCCGCGACTATTCCGAACCATTTCAAAAGCGTGTCAAACAAGAATTCCAGGACGAACATCAATACTCGAATTTCTCGGGAGGTACAAGTGGTCCTCCACATTCTGTCCCAAGACGTAATGAATCTTTTTCGTACAGAGAAGGCTCAGTAGCCAATTCATCCCGAGGTCCAGTTCGCCCTGATGAAAGCCGGGCCTGGGACAACAATAATTCCTTCAGACAAGACGAAAGATCTACCTATGATGACGAGCGCGAATCATTCCATGATGACGGTGATTACGAAAGACAACCTCATTCTGGCTTTCACCATAATTCATTAGGAGAACGCGGACGTGGTCGTGGCCGAGGCCGAGGCCGTGGCGGCTCCCGAGGTGGCTTCCGAGGTCGTGGCGGATTCCGCGGCGGATTTGCTCGAGAGCCGGATTTCGGCCAGCGCAACAACTTTGAGCGCGAACGGAGCGTTTCACAATGGGGTAACCGCGACTACCGGTAGAAACTAAAAGGTCCATCCATTCCATTGTTCCTTGTTTGGGCCTTCGCCTCTTGCATATCTTAGTTTTTCAAATTTTGACGCGCAGAGAATACAAAAAAACCACTTGCGCCACCAATATTACCAATTTATGAAGTTTTGAAATAAAAAGCGACCGACTAATTCTACTTTGATCACTTCAGCTCCCTCATTCAATCACCATTGCTCTCAATACACAATGGCCATGGTCAGCGCACCGGGATCCTTCTACGCCATCTGTCAACAGGCTGGCATGTCACTCGGTATCAATGGCGATCCCATTGTCCTCAATGTTGAGCCGACTCGATTCCAGAGAGAGGTTGCGAGATTGATTCGCCACAGTCCATTGGGAGCTGACTGCACCGAGTCATTTCTCGAGGGGCTGCAAGAGTACCTCGAGGACGCTCAGAACCTGAAGGCATGCCTGATGCCGATTGCGGGATCCAGCCATCAGGGGTCATCGTATGTCCTTGGGTACTTTTTTTGGTCTTCCTTTTTTTCACGCTGTTCAGAGAACTGATAACACACTTTTTTTTACGTAGGTTTGCACTGTCTGAGAGTTTGATCCGCATGCTTTTGAGTATCGACATCATTCAGTCTGGACTTATGGAAGCGCTTCTGGACAGGATCTTGGGATATCTGAACGAAGGGTAACCTTGCTCTACTTTTTTTTCTGTCAAAGTGTTACTTCGGACAGGCGTGCTCCTGTGGCTCACATTTGTTGGATACTTTTTGCCACCATGCTTTTTCCTCCAGAGACAGCGACTCCCCAGCTCCAAAAATTATTCTGCAGCAACTAAAGTGGCTCAATAATATCAACGAACCTGCCAAACTCACGGCCAAGCTATTGGAGGTGAGTGTTCTGACGACTGCGAGGTGTATCCGGATACGAGTGGCTTGGAACGCCACTAATTTTTATGCTATCGTATCGACATTTAGGTCATCAGTATCTCGCCAGTGTCTATCCAACGTGATATCATCGTCGCCCTCCCAGAGATTGTTCCAGACTCTGAACATAAGACTATTGTGGATGGCCTGGTAGAGCTGATGGAGAGTTCGACCGAATTACTGGTTGCCATCCTGGATGCTCTCTCCAATCTGAACCTGCAGGCGGATATCCTTGTAAGAATACGCCACTGGACAGGCTCACCACAAGTGTTTTCTTAACCACTAAATAATATTCTAATCACGGTATATTAGATCAACGCAAGGAATAATGTCATGGACAAACTGGAGTCTGCTGAGCTGGACGACCTGCCTGTCGTTATCAAATTCTTGCTACAAACAGTGGAGCTTGACACGGTGGGAGACGTGATTGGGACACTGCGACAGACCCTCGACTTCAAATCCATCAGCAGGCTGCAACGGAGCTCAAAGTCAATGAAGAAGGCGGTTAGCCAGACGCCAGAAGTGCTGATCCTTGGTATGGCTCATTCTTTTTTTTTTTTTTTTTTTTTGTTTTGTTTCGTTTTGTTTGTTTCAGGGCTCTGTACTATAGTTTGGAGGTTCACTCACTAGTAATGATCATCTCTCTCTACCCACCCTGAATTTAGACGCTCTCAAAACTGGCATCCGGTTTCAAAAGTTTGTGACCGATGCTTGGTTCAAGGCTCTGGTCGCCATCCCCAAGGCAGTAGGTGTCACCTCATAGTGTATCATGATCATATGTGATTCTACTACGATTTTTATGTCTGAAAATCTCTTAACTGGTGTGACCTCCTCTCTAGAGCGACCACAAAGCTATCGATGTGATGGTCTTGTTCATCCTGCATTCAATTGTCAGTCTCAAGAAAAAAGTCGAAGTTTTGATCCGCAAGAAGATTATCGAGGGCTTATTGACCAAGAAGCTATTAGAGGACACAATCTCTGTCCACGGTGTGTCATTGCGGGAGTACATGCCTTCTGTCCTGTCGATTTCCGAGAATCTCTTGCGATCCAGCGCTAACCACCCTATCGTCATCAGAGCAGCCTCATCACTCTATACCAGCGCATTCCAAGTATCGGATGCTTATTATCGGCAAGAGATTGTTGGCTCATTGCTGGTTCACATTGGAAGCGGATCCAACACAGAGATCGACGCCTCCTTGGCTGTGCTGCAGAACATTGTCGACGCTTCGAGGGCTGCCTTGAACGAGTTCAATGGGTTCATCAAAGGACTTTTGGACTACCTCGATAACATGTCCTTGGAACAGATCCGATTGTTTTTTATTGTTCTTGGCTCACTCGCACGAGAGGTATGGTAGCCGAGTTTTTAGGAGTTTGTGTCTACAAGTGATTGCTTTTAACAATGGATATCAAACAATTGTTTGTATAGGATGAGGAATCAGGGACATCAGGCACTCTTCTGAACGAGCTGAATATCACAATCCGCAAGCAGCTCTCAAACCCTACTGAAACCTACAAGAAAGTCGGCGTCATGGGGGCGATTGCAATGGTTCAAGCCTTTGGAGCAAAAGAGATTGCCGTCAACAGCCGTGGTGGATCTTCGAGCCAAGCATCAGCCAGCAGGAACCAAGCCGAGTCGGACCCACTGATGAAGATCTCGATCCTCTATCTCACCATGATTAAGAGCTCGTGCCATAAGTCTGCAACGTGCCTCTCAATGACCTACGACGAGCTCGCGAATATGGTCATGTCCAACATTCTTGAGCCCATGCTGGTGTTGTGGATCAAAGAAGAGTTCTCGGACCAGTTTGCAGGAACGTTTGTGGGTGAGGATACTGAGCAGTTTGTTCTGCGACCCGACCGAAGAATCGGTATCGAGCACTGGCTGAACCTGGATGGGCCAGACGCGATGCTCTCGATAAGTATTATGCCCAAACTGTGCGAGGAGAGTTCGAACGCCGTTTCCGACAGTCCTCTGCTCGACACGCCCGATGCAGTGATCTGCCTGTGCTCCTTGTTCAAGCTGATGCAGGCAACGGAGAAGGCTACTGGCGAAAACGGACTGGACGATATTGATGGTGTGCTTGGGTGCAGTATTTCCATGTTCAAGCGCGAGTACTTGGCGGTGAGTTTACTACTTTATCCGAATAACATTGTCTAACGATCGGCGAAAAGGACTAACTCTGTATGTGGGCGTAAAAAATAGGATATTGGCTCAGTCTACAGCATGGAGATTTGCCACACGATTGGACAAGGATTGCTCTGTGCTGTCAATTGGTACTGGGCTTGAAATCTAGACACCTGTTTTGCGTGTGAGGCATTTGTTGTATACTAACTATCACAGCAATCTATTTTCATCAATGTCATCAGGTTCCGTGAACTGTCCAACGCGTTCTCTGACAATGCGAGTGATCAAACTATGGGTAATGACTTTAGAGTACCGCTACAAAACGTTGTATCGCGGAGGATCCATGATGCCTTTCTTACCTGCCGTTTCTTGAAACCATAGCTCGCATCATTCTCCGCTTAAAGCATATTCTCGAGCTTGAGGACATGATGCGCCATGTCTTGAAGGTGATTCCTGGTTTCAAGCCGCTGGAAGCGAGTAACATCAAGGCAAAGGATGCTTCAACAAGAAACATGGCCTCCTCGTCCTTCACAGGTGGAGTTGCCATTCAATCCAGCCACGGAAAAGGCAAGGGATTCACGCGCGGGATGCATGATGACAGCTCCTCACTGTCGAGGCCGCTCATGATCACATCAAATGAGACTGTGGCTTACGAGTCCTTGGCGCCATATTTGCGTGAGCTCGAGGTAATGACTCCCAAATCCACTTAACTGGGACTAAAAAGGCTTATACAACTGCCACTCACGCTGAGGCATAACTTTTTTTGTAGATGGGCGTCTTTCATGCACTGCGGGTTCATGCACCCATCACAAGAGACGCATACTCGGGCGTAACGGACCAGGAAAAGGTGCATCTTTGCTACCCAGAGCTGCGATACCTTCTGACCGACCTCCTTGCCAAGGTGACATTCAAGCTTCCAGGTCCCCCTGTGATGACTCTCTTCGGCAAAAAGGCGGCAGCTCCAGTTGTAAACAACTCGTTGTTGATTCGCATGAGCACAATCGAGTTTGTAAAAGAGATTCTGAAGATTGTGTCGCATATTGTCACAAAAACGAGGATGATGTTGACACTGTTGTACAACGACGACGTAAGTGAGACTTTTGGTTTACACTTAATTGTATGATTGGGTGGATGGATGTCGTATCTAACGCAGTTTTCTGCCATTTGGCTTGACGTTCCTTCTCACTCTAAAGACCACTGATGTGAACGGTGAGGTGGTGAACCAAGTGACGGTGCAGGAGTGCTTGTCCATATCGCTCAAGATTCTTCTCACGCTTCTGTCGTGGAATGAACTCAAGGGCAGCGATCAAAAGGAGTTGAGACTGGTAACGCAAAATGGATCGACTCTAGAACAAAAGAAAAAAATCGTTCACAAAATACGTTTCTAAGGTGTTGTCTACTATACTCCCCATAATAGAACCTGTTGAAAGCACTGGCCGTAGACGGGAAATCTGAAGACGAAGTCAAGGAGATTGAGGGCTCGATCAATTTGTCAGCGGTGGCCGTCGAGTCCTTCAAGAATTTGGCAATATGGAGACAGATGATGCCCACTTTCGAGAGCTCGGCGACTCTCCTTGAGATTCTGGACAAGATTTTGAGTTTGGTGCCTAGGAACCCAGACACATCGCACGAGGCCTCTGAATTCGCGACCCGGGTACTGTCTGAACGGTGGTCCGGTTCCAACGCAGTGAAGGTAAAAAAAAAAAGCCCCCCTTTTTTGGGCACGGGTGTCTGTCTCACTCAATAGATCTCGAACCATCCAATAACGATAATAACGATGTTATTGCATAACCATAGAACGATCGACTGGCGTACGTCATTGGACAACAAATTGGAAAGGCAGCGACACCTCTTGCCTTGATTGATGAATACGTGACGGGAGTATTGCCATCGTTCCTTGGCGATGATGACGGGATTGCACTGTTACATCCCATGTTGTCGCAATCGACATTTACAACATACACCAAAGTAAGAAAACGCGCTCCTGTCGTCAAAGGAGGCTCGTCAACGAAGAAGCGAGTCTTAACAAATTATCGTTCTCTCTCCCTCTCTATCCCTTGTAAAGGTGCTCTATATCCAACTTGCGGTGCTTGTGGGCGAGTTTACGGATGACGATTTCCAAGATACGGAAGCTGCTCTTCAGCATGTGATGAAGCTGACTCAGTGCTTCCAAGACCTTGCGGGATATGTCAAGTCGAACGATAAGAGAGACGTGCTGGGCGTGACGCTGCGGCACAGCAAGACATTTATGGAGCAGTTTATCAAGCGTGTGATCCCCTTTCTGGGCGTCCACTTCAAGGGCCACCAAGATGCTGTCGCCAAAATTTTTAGACACCACCTCCAGCCAGCCACGCGATCGCTGCAGGTAAAAAACATTTTTTAATCTTGCGCTGGAAGGATGCCTCTGGCGTACTAACCATGTGTAAAAAATCTGGTGACCGCTTGTGCTACCTAGAACGTATGTGGCCATGCCAAAGCATCAAAAGAACAGTCTCTGATGTCGATGGTCCCCTCAATCAAGAAGACGATGGAACTCCTTATCTTCCAGGTCAAGCTCATGCTGGAGACAAATGATGCGCGAGTTGCCTTTTGGGTTGGTAAGTGTGGCTTACGTTGTATGCGATCATGTCCATTTTTTATTCTTGCATCGGATAAATCCTCTTAACGAATTCCTTTTTCTTCCTGGGACTCAACAGGTAATCTCAAGCATCGCAATTTGGCCGGAGAAGAAATCAGCTCGCAGCTCCCCATCGAGTCTGAAGATGAACCTGAGCCCGAAGTTCAAGCAAGCGACGAGGACGACGACATGCCAGAAGATCGCAATAGCAAATGCAAAAAAGTGGACAGGAAGAAAAAGAAAGCGCGAGTCCCCACCCCTTCCACGACCAACAAACGCAAGAAAAGTGGCGCGTCTTCCTCTACCAAGAGCGCTGCAGCGGGAAAGAAGCGCAAGTCGTCCAAGACGGTGCAAGAAGAGGACGATGAGCGAATCCACACCAAGAGGTGAACTTTTTGCTGGGCTTCGTTGTGTTGTTTGCTGATCACTTCATCAACGGTTAGATACTGACGTCATTTTTATTTTTCCAATTTCTCCCACCTTGTTGTAGCCAAATCAGCAACAGCGACATGAGTGAGGATGAGCAGGACCAGCTCGAGGGCGAGGAGCAAGAAGTGGAGGATGTGTACGATGACCATGCGATTGAGGAACAGGAGGAGCGGGCAGAACGACGCCGTCGGGTGCGCAACCCATACATTGACGACGCAGCCATGTCCGGGGATGATGAAGAAGAAGAGGACGATGAAGAAGAGGAAGAAGAGGAGGAAGAAGAAGAAGAAGAGGTGGGAGATGACGAAGAGGATGAGGCCATGGAAGATGAAGAGGATGAGGTCATGGAAGACGAAGACGAGTAGTTTATGCCATTAATACTCCAGTGAAAATATAGTTCACCGCATTGACTTTTTACACACCTAACTGTTGTCGTGCTTGACACGTTACATGGGAAATGCAACGTCCTAGGGTTGGTGAAATGAGCCCAATTGGTCCAACAACAACAAAAAAAAAAAAAGTGTTTTGGATGGTTTCGCTTTGCCCTAAAGTTAAGAGAGAGAGAGGAGGGTTAAAAAAGTCACGAACACGACCGAGCTGAGTACAATCTCGCTCATGCACTCTGCACTCTGCACTCTGCACTCTGTCTGCACTCTGCACTGTCTTTGTTGTCGGAGAAAGTCGAGACATCGGGCAGGGGGACATGGCCGCTGTTGATGCAATTTAAGTTTTTGTCCATCCTTTTGACACGACCAGAACGACCTCGACCACCGCGCACTTTCATACTTTCGAGGGCATCCATATCCATTGCATTTTTTTTTCTGTTCTTTTTGTCTTTCTTTGTCTGCATTTTCTTTTCCACTCAGTTAACATTCACCTCACTTCACACTGCACTCACCCACCCTTGTACTCACCCATTCTCATTCATTGTCATTCTCATCCACACGCCTTTCATACTGTCTATCATTCTTATCACGCCTCTTCATATCACTCACTCACTCACTCACTCACTCACTCACTCACTCACTCACTCAGACGCGCATCTCTCACTCTCATTCCCTTATCTCGCACGCATTTGCACTCTACACCTCATACAACATACACCTCAAGTACATTCCCATTTAAAGTGTGCTCCATGCTCCTGCTACCATGGAGCAACCAGAAGACATAAAGACCCCCCTCCCTTCCTCGCCTCTTCCTCCCCCTCTTGATTCTTCTCACGTTGATCACAGTCCTAGTCCCAGTCCAGAGTCAGGGTCCCTTGGCCCACACGTCCAAGCTTCTGAAACCATCAACATTCATAGCACCAATAGCAGCGCCAGCACCAACCAACAACACTTGGACCACCACTTTGAGCACGTTGAGCATACTGGGATTGGCAAACACACCGAGGAGCACATTGACACCGACTACCAAACATCCTACTACGCATACCCGCATCCAGACTCAATGGACACTAGCGACGTTGAAATGGAAGACTCATCAATCAACAACAACAGTGCCGATCATATTCACCCAACCAACGAACACAACCACGACCGTCCTCACCACCTTTCTCGCCACCACCACCACCACCACAACAACAACAGCAACATCCACCAAATGCACTACGCCAACCCTATCCCCACCACCTTACCTCAAGAACAGAACGACCCCCTCCACCAAGGATCTTCTCCCCGCGATTACGACATTGACGCCTACCTTAACCCCTCTCCTCAACAACAACAACAACAACAACAACATATAAGCGTCCAGTCTGGTCTCGCCATCCTACACCCAGAGCTTTCCACCATGACTCTGCCCTCGACCAGTGCCCCGTCAATATACGCCTTGGCATCGACAGTACCCTTCCCGACCGTCAGTCAGCTTTCGATGAATATTCCCAGTAATTCCGAGCTCGTAGAAAAAGTTGCAGTGCCATTCAAGACAATCCTGCACCCACTGCCCGCCACGCAAACGATGAACGAGACATCAGAAACCACAGTCGCAACTGAGACGACGACAAATACAAGGGCTTCGCCACAGGAGCGCCCTCTTCCGGAGGAAGCTGCAGGAGTACAAGCAATAGATGCTCCTCTTCCTGATCCCACAGGAGTGGACAACATGGCAACAACCGTACATCCCTATTTTGCGGCTGCAAAGTTTCCTACTCTTCAACCGTCTAGCAACACGACGGTCGATGCACTGGGAACAACCCCATCCACCAACATGGCGGAGGCTGAAGCATGGGCCACCGTGTCCCCTCCAGGCTCCACGGTCCCGAACCCTGTGCACGATCCATCCCGTCCGGGCTACATCAGATGCACAAGCGATCCTGTGGATGGTGGACCAGACTCGGAAGCACCAGATGAATCGGGAACCACCACCATGGGATTTGCGCCACTCTTCAGCCAAGGAAATCCCGTTTCGGGTGAAGAGAGAGGGCCAGATGGTTCTACGATGCTTCCCAAGGAAGGAGGACAAGGTCTCAGTGACAACTCTGATGTGGGTGGAAACCACAGCCACAAGGACCAGAACCGGTTGGATCCCAGCCAGCGGCCCCGAGTCCCGTTTTCGGTGCCTCATGTTCGTGCAGGGATCGCGCCAACGTTGGATCTGGATCCCCTCAAGCAGTGCGAGGTCCCAGGTGCCAAGGAACAGTCGGCCGAGTCCCTGTTCGAGACCAAGGACTGGAGCACCACGGGGCTTGGTCCGCGAGAGAACTGGGACCCGGAGCTGGCGATGCTGATGCCAACGCTCATGCGATCTGCCGCGCCGCTGGCCGTCTACTGGACCGATCAGTATTACTTGATCTACAACGATGTAAGTTTTTCCTTTTCTTTTGGTTTGTTGTTGTGTTTTTTTTTTTTTTTTTTGGTTGGGATGCTAGTGGGGGATGCTAGTCGAGGGCACGAGTGGTTCTCCTTCCCCTCCCCCTTGCCTCCCCCCTCCCTTTCCTCCTTTCCTGGAGTGTACGGGAGTGACAACACACAATGAAAAAGAACGGGGATCATCGAAAGGAATCGTTGAGCATGGAGCTGGAGTTGGAGTTGGATATGTGCTTGCTTGGACTGTGTGCTCAACCTTTTAAAAAAAAGCGACCGCAGATTCCGCACCAGAGCACAATGTACAGAAGAAGAAGAAAGATAAAAAGGGGGCAATGTGCGAAATGAGATTCAAGAACAGAAAACAAAAACACAGACAAAAAAACAAACAAACGACAACAGCCACACATTGCAGCCACACAGACACAAAACACCACAACATCAACAACTCGACCAGACAAAAAGACACGCGCCAAATATAGGGAACCCATGGAATGGGCAGAGGTGCGAGAGATCTCAGTGCCATCATCGGGAGCTCACAGACGGGCTTGATTGGTGTGCACTCTAATTGCCTCGTTTCTTTCATTCTGGTGGGTGCCTCGTTCTTCGCTCTGAAGGAGGGTTTGAAGGAGTATCAATTCTGAGAAACATTTCGCGCGCACATGGAAAATGCGACGTGGCGTGCATATGTGTCTGTGTGTAAAAGAAAAACAGAGAAATGCCCAATTGCGATTGTGCTCAGATGAGAGGGCGTTTTCATGTCGTCGGACAGAGAGTTCTCTGTGTTCAACGCATAGTGCATTAGACTAATAAGTGTTCTCTCTCCCTCTCTTTCTTTATTAGGCATGGCGGCCTATTTTGAAGCAAAAGCATCCCATGGGTAAGTGAGCAAAAGGAGGAGGGAAGAACAAAACAAACAGCGGAGGAACTGGTTTTTTTGTATATGGTCATCTCGGCGACACTTGGTCAAGGATGATGCCTCACTTCCGAGAAGCACAAAGAAAGAAACAAAAGTGATATGGAGCAATGGAAAAGGATCTAGGAGATAACAAAACAAATAAGGCCTTGAGTAAAGGAACAGGATCAGAATCAAGATCAGGGACTCGACATGGCGTGTTCGTCTATTTACCACGCTAGTGACACTCTAGCACAGCTGAGTTCCACCTTCGGAAACAGGCAGGAACCAGTGCGGTGACCCGATCTGGCTCGTGAATCTCGGGCAATGAACTCAGTCACGGATATAGTTTGTTGTTTCAATTGTGGATTTGCGACTCCGAGAATATGGAACGCTTCATGCTCGTTATTAACTCGAAGTAGAATGAACAACACGGAACTAAAAGAAACAGGATCTGTCCTTTGATATTTGTTGCCATAGCCATGGGAACCCCAGGAGCAACCGTCTGGAGTGAGATCTGGGAGGCATTGGGGTCACAAATGGCCAAGGTGCGCAAACAGCGTCGAGGACAGGACAACAAGGCTCTCCGACTTGATCTTCATCGGTATGTCTGTCTCTCGGGTGTAGTTATGAATAGTAAAGGATGCTATATTTGCTGCAAATCATCTCATGTTTCTCTTTTTTTCTTCTTCTCGTCTTGACGCTATGTGTCCACTACTTCCAGTGAAGGCTACGAGGAAGAGTGCTACTTTGATTTTACGTTCTCGCCCATCTTCCTCAGAGACGGCTCGGTTGGTGGAATCCTCGCAGTTGTTAATGAAGTGACCCAGTCTATTCTGAATCAACGGCGGCTTTTGACCCTCAACCAATTCAGCAAACAAGCACCACTTATTCAGTCGGTCGATGGCGCCTACTCCATGATCACCACCATTCTTCAAGAGTCCAACAACCTAGATGTGCCCTTCTCAATCGTGTACAAAGCCAAAGAGAACAAGGACGCTTCGGCACCTTCGACTCTTCAAGGAACCTACTCACCCAAGCCAGCTAATCAGACTGCTGGATTCACCTCACAACAACAGCAAGATTTCCTCACGACAGGAAGTGCGGCGGGTACCGGACAAGATCTAGATGGAAGTGCAATCTCAAAGGTGAAATCGATTCGCTCTCACTTTTCTGCTGGTGTAATCGCGGCCAAGAAGGAAGTTAGGAGAGCTCCCCAAGCAGCAGTATTGTGCTCAACCTCGTACGATCGCAACCTGGAAGTAGTCAATTACGGAGGCACCAAGGAAAAAGTCTTTTCAAAATCAATCTCGACTCGACACATCCCTGACTCGCTGTTAATCACCCCCGAAGAATACGAGCCCCTCGATCCCGCAGCGCCTGTCTACGACGACCCATGGGCATGGCCTGTACGTTCAGTACTTGCGGACGGTATCCCACGTCTGGTGACATTGCCAAAGTCGACTCACAAGCTGGCCCGAGCACTGTTGCTTCCGATCCTGGAGAACCCATCTGCATTAGACTCTCGGATTACGACGGTTCTTATTGTAGGCATCAATCCGTACCAAATGCTCGACAACCAATACTTGGACTTCTTGGCGCTATTGGTGGCCAACATTGCATCCTTGCTCCACTTCGGCCAGTCTCGCGAAGAGGAGCGCAAGAGTACAGAGGCACTGTTCGAGCTGAACAAAGCCAAGATTTCGTTCTTCCAGAACGTGTCTCACGAACTCAGAAGTAAGGACCACTGGTGGGAGGAGCTTCCAAAGATTCTCTCCGCCTGCCCTGTTATTGATTTCTTTCCCCCCTTTTCGCTCTTCTTATTTAGCTCCGCTGACATTGATGCTTGCGCCGTTGGACGACGTCATCAGTCAAACGCCAGAAAAATCGCCGATGCTGCCCAATCTGGAAATGATTCGACGCAATTCGAGGCGACTTTTGAAGCTGGTCAACACACTTTTACAGTTTTCTCGGATCGAGGCAGGAAAGGGTCTTGCCGTCTTTGAAGAGACAGACCTGGTCAAGGCAACGCGTGAGATCTCGGCCAACTTTGAAAGCGTCGCTCGTGGGTTCTCGCTCGAGTACATCATCAACTGTGAGAGTCTCGATGGCGTGCCAGGAGGCGTCTGGGTCGACCGAGCCATGTGGGGTGGTATTATCCTGAACTTGATCGGTAACGCCTTCAAGCACACGTGGGAGGGATCCGTGACGGTCCACCAATACCCTTGCAAAGGAACGAACGGCCGAGATGGCGTGTCTGTGGACGTCAAGGACACTGGAGTTGGCATCTCACCGGATCACTTGCATACGCTCTTTGGTCGCTTCAACCGCATCGAGAACAAGCAATCACGGTCGCACGAAGGCACAGGCATTGGTCTTTCGCTGGTCAAAGAGTTGACTGAAGTACATGGGGGCACAGTATCAGTGACCTCGGAAGTTGACAAGGGAACATGTTTCCATCTGTGGATTCCTGCGGGCAGGAGTCACCACCCCAGCTCGCAAGTTAAGCTGAACGACTCTCAAGAGTCGAATATGTTCTTCAAGTTACCGGCCAAGGAGACACTGAACAATAAGACAGACGCTTCCATGTTTGTGGAGGAAGCGTCTCAGTGGATTGCACAAAAGTCTTTGCCGGGCTCAACACTCTCGGCGTCTGGCACTGACTCGACAGAGGAGGAGAAGCTTGAAGAGGACGACGATGAGATCGGTCTGGACTACATGCGGGATCGCCATGAGATGATCGAAGCAAACAATGACTTTGAGGTGTCCAAGGTTGACTTAGACGAAGGCGAGTTATCCAAGATTCTGATTGATGTCCCTCAAGCTGGTGAAATCTACATGCCAGAAAACTCGCTCATCTCGATCGACCCCACTCTTCCGACAACAAAAAGACAATCCTCAACAGCTTACAGCCCCAAGACTCCGCTGGTCGATCCGTTCAGCAGTGCGTTTGTTGATCCACCGACTACGAACAAAGGCGAGGATCCTGACAGTATCAACGACGACGGCGGGCACGGTGAGCAGATCCAGACGAATGACGTTGCTGATGAGGACGCCGAGGATGACGCAGCTGTCTTGCCCCAATCGACAAAGTCTAGGCGTAGCTTCATCATCATTGTTGACGACAACAATGACATGCGTGCCTACCTCCGTGAGATTCTTGGCAGGGACTTTAGAGTGCGTTGTGCGGTCGATGGCCTGGATGCCATCCGCCTGATTTCGGAGCGACTGCATCAGCACAAACGGATTGATCTTATCCTTAGTGGTATGTATTATTGGGATTTCCCGAACATTGTCTTTTATTACAAAGACGTTCTGTACACTAAATCTCTCTATCTGTATGTCATAGATGTCGCGATGCCAAACATGAACGGCTACGAGCTTCTCAAGCGTCTTAGAAACGATCCCGCAACAATGATGATGCCCTTCATCTTGTTGTCTGCAAGGGCTGGCGAGGAAGCCAACGTGGAGGGATTGGATTTGGGAGCCGACGACTGCCTTGTCAAACCGTTCTCAGCGCGAGAGTTACTTGCTCGTGTCCGTTCAACCATTCGCCTCTCAGATCTGCGCCATGAGCTAATTCGGGAGCAACGACACGCCTTTGAGATGAAGCAGTTGATCTACAACATATCTGTGCGCATCCGAAGTGGCCTATCATTACCCGAGATTCTCGATACTGCCTCCAGGGAACTGTTCAAGGTGATCCGGTGCAACGCTATCCGTATCTGTCGTTTCAGGAGCGAGGATCCAGTCACAGGACAGCACTGGGTTCGTTTTGTATCGGAGATAGTGCGGGTTGGAAAGCCCAAGATCTTGACCTCCACCGACCGACTGTTGCCGACGGGACTCGAGATTCCGCTGGCCACCTCCAGCGGCGAGCACGATCATACTAGCGACCTGCGATGTATTTCCAACTACCAACATCCTATCTACGGCGCCAAGAGCTTTATCTGTGTTGGACTGATGTACAACCGCAAAATTTGGGGCTACCTTCTAGCCTCCAAGGACGCCGACATGGTCGACTGGTCACAGAGCGAGAAGATGCTTTTTGAGCAGACCGGCAACCAGATCTCTCTCGCCATTGCCCACGCTAGTCTTTGGGAGATGAAAAAGTGTCAGCAAGTCGAGATGGAGACTGCTCATGCTGCCAACGAGGCCAAGAGTCAAATTCTGGCCAACACATCACACGAGCTCCGGACACCGATTGGTGCGATTGTCGGTGCACTCAGTGCACTCGAGGATACGGATCAGAATCTGACTGGAGAACAGCGAGATATGATCAAGATCATGCAGATTACCAGCGATGTGGCTCTGAGTGTGATCAACGACCTGTTGGACACTGCCAAGCTGGAAGCTGGAGCCATGAGCCTGAACATCAAAGAATGCCATGGCCTGATCGAGACATTGGCGCAGTCGATCCGGATCTTTGCGGACAAGGCAGGCAGAAAGGAAGTGGATCTGATCATGGAGTCGTCCGAAGAGATGGAGGCGTTCGACACTTCGGTCAAGCAAGGCAGTACCATTTGGACCGACGGCGATCGCCTGCAGCAAGTCATTATGAACCTGATTGGCAATGCGGTCAAGTTTACGCCCCAGGGCAAGGTTCTAATCCAGTGCTCGTTCATCGACCCAGGATCGCCTGCAGTGGATGATAGAGGTTCAAACGTGCAATCACCTCAGCTGCCCCACCAGCAGCCCCATCCTCGAGTGCACTATCCAGTTCCGATCCCGCCGGACGCGCTGACTAACCATGGCACATTCCGCTTTGAAGTGACAGACACTGGCATTGGAATCGACCCAGACTTTTTGAAGAACCATATTTTCAAGAGTTTTGCCCAGTGTGACCAGACAATGACTCGACGATTTGGCGGCACAGGACTTGGTGAGAATTAGGTTGTGTTCTTCTTTTCGATCTTTATAGTTTGTAATATTAACGACTTGAACTTTTTTTTCACCTTCTTAGGTCTGGCTATTAGTAAGCGCCTGGTGATGATGAACGGCGGCGTTTTGGGCGTGACATCCAATGTGGGACAAGGCTCTACCTTCTACTTTACGTGGCCTTTCACGCTTGTCACACTCCCCAACAAGGCTCCCAGTCTCCAGCGAACACTGTCCTCCATGCGGCCAATGCTCTCGCCCGATGTTGCATTCGAGACCCGGGCCATTGTGGTGGAACCCGTGATGGAAGTCAGAAACGTCTTTAGTTGGATGATGAGTCAGCAGTCGGTCCATGTCACGTTGTATGAAAGCTGTGACAATGTGGTGGAAGACGAGAAGAATCGGAACCCAGACCTTCTTGGACCCGACGGCACTGTCCTGACCAAGAACTACCGCCCCAACGCCCACTTTTTCTTTTGCACACGGATCAACACAGCAGAGGTCACGGTCGCGACAGCGCGTGCCCTGGGTGAGCTGTTCAAGGAGCGGAACCGGTTCCAGCGAGAGAAGGGCCTTCCAGATCATAAGGACTTGATTGTTTCCATTGTCCTGGTCATTTTCTCGTCCCCGCAGGGCCGCTCCATGGCCAAGGACATGATCAAGAGGATACGAGGCCATGGACTGGACGAGACGGTGCAGTGCCGTTACATTGTCAAGCCCATCAAGAAGGAACGGGTGGTCGAGTGTCTGCAAACACTAGGATCGTACATGCCGTTGAAGCGAGGTGCTCAGGAGCGGACTGAAGTGCCAGAAGCACAGCACCGGATGCCAGGACAGCGCCACTATGCAAGATTTCCCTCGTCACATCCACCATATTCACAGCGTATATCGATGTCACCAGTCGAGGCTACTTTGGATGCAACAACGACTGAGGAGAGGCTGGGATACAATTCGAGCGACTATGAGAAGCACAACGACTGCAACAAGAACACGCCCGAGTCGTTGACCGGAGGAGGTGCTGAGGACTTGGGCATCACACTGAGAACTGTCACTAGTCCAGGTGTAGAGCCAAACTCGGCCACCATGTCTTTGAGTCTCGTCTCCAATCTGAAGCCCCCACTCTCTCGATCTCCGGCTTCCTCCTCGCCCTTATCTTCGTCACAGAAACGGGTCCGCGCCAAAGGGGCAGTGGATGGGCTAGGAAACAAGAAGCTGCCCACACTGAAGCGCTCAGTCTCGACAGTAACGACGGACGCATCTTCCACCAAATCGACGAGCGAAAACCCAGCTTTCAGCAACCGCTCCGCACGTGCGGCAGCCGGCAAGCGAGAACGAAAGGGTAAATGTGTCCTCTGCGTCGAAGACAACATTATCAATCTTAGGGTATGGATTATTTCCTCCATGTTTTTCATTTGTTTGTGAGTGTGCATTGAAAGACTCAAATGGTTTTCTAACTCCAGAAGTTGTCCACGTACTATTAGGTTGTGCAATATCAGCTGCAGAAGCTTGGGTACGAGACTCAGTCGGCGTGTGATGGTCAAGTAGCAGTGGATATCATCAAGGCGCAAATAGAGATGCTTGGACAGGGCATGGCAGACATGGATCTGAACGCTGGCTCTCCAGGAGTCGATGGCTCATCCCAAGATGTTCTGATGAGGTCAAGAGGCGATTACGAAATCCCACGGCAGCCCTACCAGCTCAGCATCGGCAACGGACTCATGGTTATCTCAGAGAGCAATGGTAACAAGAGCCACATCTTTGACCAGTCTGACGCATGGTCGCCATACCTGCAGCGTACAGAGAACGGTGGAGCCTCCCCGCAGTCTTCGTCGCCGTCCACGTCCGTCGTGTCTCCATACATGGACCCCTTGAGCAACGAACAGTTCTTGAACTTGTCACGACCAGGCTCAATCCACTCTTCTACTGGGACCCCGACCCTGGGGCCTTCGCCATTGTCGACCATGTCGGGCGCTCCAAGGCCGGCCCAGATCGATCTGATCCTGATGGACTGTGCCATGCCCGTCAAGAGTGGGTTTGATGCAGCGAGCGAGATCCGAACCATGGGCGAGCGATCGGCGTTTGCGGCCAAAATCCCGATCATTGCACTGACGGCGAGTGCGGTACCGTCGACCAAGGAGAAGTGTCTTGCGGCAGGGATGAATGGGTACCTGAGCAAGCCGACCAAGCTGTGTGACCTGGAAGCGATGCTTGATCAATGGATCGAGTAATTTTCAAAACCGAACCGTGTGTATCGATATAGTTTTTTTATATCGTTTCGTTTGCTCTTCTGTTTTGTCTCTGTATTGTTCATAGCTTGCTTTCATTCTTTTTTTTTTTCTTTTTCATTTTCGTACATACCAACACACACAAAAAATGTACTCATACTTTTCACACGCCATTGCTTGAGGCGAGACGATATTAAGAAAAATAAAGAACGATGGTCATCGTTCTGATACAAAAAGAACGAAGTCTAACATCACTAACGAAAGCGGAACATGTCCCTGCCCAGCTCATCGCAATGGTACCCGCACACCGTCTCAAGAACCGGCCAGTGCTTCGCAAACCACTTGAGCTCCTCCTTCTGCAAGCTATACAGCCCCACAGGCTCAAATCTCACGGTCACCATGCGCTTGCACGCCGCCATCTTGTCCAAACCTGCCCTCAGCGACAGCTCGAAATACCCTCCTCCTCGTTCACGCTGCCTCGACATTTCGGATCGGACCAACGTCAGATGCTGCAACTGGCGCAATCCACCCAATTGGAGGTACGCGTTGTGGAGCAGACCACTCATTTCTTGTGTCCTCTTCTTCTCCTTACCAGGCGCGGTTTTGCCTCCAATGCATCCTCAAACGGTAGTGCAGCGACACACCCGCGTCTCGTACTCGATACAGATCCGCAGCGTCCGCAACCGGCTCGCCGCCCAAGGGTACGCGCCAATCGCCTGCGCGTCGATGGGATAGCACCTCACGTCCAAGAAATCGAGCCCCGCGCACGATTGCAGCACCTCCAAGACCCCGGCCACATAGTCGCCATAGTAGTTGATCGCGTGGAAGCACGGGTCCCAGTGCAGGTTCGGGTGGCCCATGTCCAGGTGCGTCAGGGTCCTGAAGCACCGGCGCGCAAGGGTCGACAAGAACGCCGACGGGAACACATAGCTGTTAGAGACTTCTACAGTCTCCATAGTCTCTGTCAGCAAAGCCTCGTACAAGGGGCCGATAAACGTCTTGTTGTGGTCGCTGCACCTGCTCGCCGACACGTTCACGCTCCGGAGCAACGGACACTGTACACGAAAGCTCGTCATCAAGTGCTTGAGCTCACGCTCACAGAACACATACGGTCTCTTGGTCCAGACACTGCCCTGGGGCGACACGTGCTGCAGCTGCGGCATACAGGGCGTCAGATTCACAAACATCTCGATCCCCAGAGTGGACTTGTTCAAGGTTAAGGCTCGGATTTGGGTCTTCAGCCCCAGTTGCCGCAGCTCCCGGAACGCGTTCGTGCTTACCAAGGTGTCGTTCTCGACAAGTCCCAGTGTTCGTAGCGCGGTGCAAGACTGCAGGATGTTAGTCAGCACGCCACTGGCAGAAGCGTGGTTCCTGTTGTTGTTGTTGTTGTTGTTGTTGTTGTTGTTGTTGTTGTTGTTGTTGTTGTTGTTGTTGTTGTTACCTTTCCAGCCGGACAAACTTAGGTGCTGGAGGTGTTTCAGCTGCGGGATAACGGTCACGATCGGGTCCTGGGAGGACGTTGGGAGCCAGTACAGGTCGAGCTGGACAAGCGATTGTATGTTGTTCATGAGCAAGGTGCATGCTTCACTCTGGAGGTTGATGATCGCATTTGCACTAGGGAGAGATATCGGAGCGGAGAGCCAGTGCAAGATCGAGACCACGCGCAGTCCACGGCAGTCCAGGACCGAGATGCCGGAGGTGGGCGCCCTGCTGCAGATATGGGCGTTTTGCTGTTCGAGGTTTTCGCTCACAGAGAGGTCGAGGCGTTCGATGAGGTGGTGGTACAGAGGAAGTTGGTGCAGAAACAAAGGTGTGTATAGGGCGCTGCCGGGGATACACCTCCAAAGAAAGGCAAAGAAGCTGTCGAACCAGTGCTTGCCTACCTGGCAAGCAGCGGCCATGGAGGGGTGGTCCATGTGGTATGCGATTTGGGCCATGATCTCGACAGGTGCAGTTCTGGCGGCTGTGGAGGATGGGTGTCGTCTGGCAGAGTGAATATAGGAGACCACGGGATGTCGGTGGTGGTGTATGGGCATGACTTGGCTTGGTGTTGGTGTCACCGAGTTGGTGTTGAGGCGGTGGAGAGAGGAAGGCGAGAGGAGGAAATAAGGGACAGGGCGAGGAACAAGAGAAAGAAGCAAATAAATAGGGCTGTGAATATTTATACCAAAATAAATGTGGTGTGCATTAATGCGTGTGTAGGAACAAAGACAAGGTTCTTGGCTTTGAAGTTTGGTGGAATCATCTGTGGTATCTTTCTTTTGCCTTTTCGTAAAACAATAAATCAAGGCACCACCAAATGAAAAAAAAAAAAAAAAAAAAAAAAAAAAGTAGAAAAATACCACATCCTCATTTGATATTACTACCAGGTACTGCCTCTAGAAAAGTGTATTATTACCGAAATTACTCTTGCGTAACACTAACAACGTTCAAAGCGCAATTTGTTGTGCACAAAGCACAGATGTTGCCATGTTCGATGTCCTTGCACTGATATGCTCGGGCCCATCTTTGCGCAATTGCATAAAGATGGTTACACTTTGCAACTGGAGGGAAGGCCGTGGTGAAGAGGGGAGCAGAAAGAAGGAGCCTGGCTTTCAACTTGTGAACCAAGGTGTACAGAAACAGCAACACAAACAAAATCAAATTGCAATCAACACGTGCGCAATCATGTCCTATGCCCAAATGCGTTCAGAGTGGCCTAAGTGAGCTCACCAGAGTTCAGCATCGGAGATCTGGTCATCTTAGGCGGCACTGAATGCACTTTGCTTTATTCATTTACGTTGTGAGCAGCTGCGGAAAAAAGTGCTACAATTCCTCCGTCAGGCGACCTGTGGCTCAAGCAGGTACCCAAATGACTCGAAATGTTTGTGGAAAGACGGGAATGGGTCAGAAAACCATTCCATGTCTCAGGCTGCACCCATAAAGCCCACGAAACCGACCTCCACACCCATCCCTCCCTGGTGGCAGCTCAGTAGCGATTCAAGAATTTGAATGGGGAAGTGTGCCTCAGACTACGTAGGCAGATGCCTGTGTTGAATAGACAGAGCCCCTGATGTGATCAGCCTCCGAAAAAAAAAACTGTCATTTACTCTAAACTTCTCGCGTGTGCACGCTATAAGGCCAAGTTTATTGGATTGAGATAGACTTGAGATACAGATAGAGAGCATTTTGACGCATGTTCAGAATGTATCTTACTCTAGGTAGCTACAGCGTACGGAGTAAGAAGAATGAACACGTGGAAATCACCATTCTGTGTTTGATGCTTCTTTAAGGGTTCCAAACTCATCTGGGATGCTTTGCCAGGGGCAGGCCAATGAGATGTTCTCGACGCCGATGCTCGCATACGTACTGATGCAACCACATTGTGTCCAGTTTGCTGTTTGATTAGCATATCAATGTCAGGTATCTTATGGACATATCACGGTCTTACAGTTATCCCAATGCTTTGCCATCATCAGCTCAACGATGATGATGAGGCGGGGGTATACATGGTATCTTGTTCCATTACTAATGCTTCAACAACAACAAAGTTGGCAAGGCGGGTTAACGCGAGTGGCTTGGCGAAGGGGATGTGATCCAAATGGTGAGGAGAGAAGTGCAGTCAGCCAGTCAGTCAGCCAAGGGCAACATTACTGGGATTATATGCCCAGCAAAACAACATTGCTCCACCCAAGCATAGATACGCCTAATGGCCTCATTACGGAGTGCCTGGATAAGGAAATAAACAACTGTCAAAGTAGGATCTGATAAGAGAGTATCCTTACTGCTTTCAGAGTGCTTTACTGTGTTCCTTCTTTTTATCCACACGAGCCCATACCTCTGCTGTAAATGCATGGACGCAACGTAAAGCAAAGGAAGGGGCAGAGTTTTCATTCCAATTTTAGGCAAAACGTGCACCCACCGAAGCATTTCATCATTTCAGCTGCGCTTATTTTCTTTTTTGGAAGAATCCCTTCACGCTCTGTACTTTTTTTCAAGCTCCCACCCACAAATAAGTCATAAAGAAAAAAGAAGGGGCTTGGCATTGGGCATTATTGCACATCGAGGCAGCACACGCAGTGTGTCAACACAAAACACAAAAGGAGGGTCTCCCAATGGGTGTTATTAAGTACAACGAAAAGAGAAATAAAGTTAAGCATTTCAGTGGGCAAACGTATTCCCGGTGCATGGTGCTGAGCATCCTTCCTCATCTAATTAGACGAAGCAGATCAAGGCACTGAGGACACAAGGCATCTCTATGTGAGAGGAAGACCTGTGGATCAGTCAAAGAAAACGGCAGTAGAGAGCAAAATAAACAAGCTATTCATCCTGAGCACTCTTCATGAAGGCCAAGGATATGGGGAGCACAGTAAAACCGATTGGATAAGAGGCACAAAGATCACTTAGATCAGCTTCCATAGCCATAGGTAATCTGGACACTCACAACCCAAATAAAGTAGCTTCTTGTTTTACTTCCGCATATGCACAAATTGTACAAAAGAAGACACGCCTCTTTTGTCCCTTCATCTTCCCTCTCTCTCTCTCTCTCTCTTAAAAGAGAACAGCCATCTTAGTAACGTGATAGCTCTTCGTTAACTAAAAAATACGCATTAACTCCATGTAAGTCGTGCTCTCCAGCACACAGGGTCAACACTTTGCAAAGAAGAACAGGATGAAGTGTTCGACCAACGCCTGCATGATGTGTCGGGAAAAGATGTATACCGCTTCTCGTACGTTTTAGAAACTACCCCACCCTTCAATATGTGAGCTGTGATTCGACTTCTGCGTGTACTCATGTCATCAAATTTCTGTTGTTGCTATAGTGAATCATTATTTGTGAGTAGGAATGCCGTCGGTCGCCTTGGTTGAACTTAAAGCGGTATTTTTTTCTGTATGTCCATGGAAGGGGTGTGAAACATTTCATGCGTGTGCATTTACTCAAAAATATGAAATCACAATATTTTCGTCATGGCCCTTTGTAATTTGTGCCCTCTCGTGCCAGATCGACATGTACATGTTGCAGTCAAGGATGGGGGTAATTGTTTTCACTGTTCGAAATGATCTCTTGATACCTCTTATCTACAATACTATAATCCATAACCGGCTGGTACATGGTCACGAGAGAGGTCCTATACCTTCGTGGAGGAAATGGTGACTGATTGTCTATTCCCAACATCTTTGCGGGGTATCAACCGTTGTACGCTCAGATCGCCTGCAATCAAACAAAGTTCGAGCGGGCTGAAATTAGAGGCATGCTTGACTATCATTGGTCGATCCGTTCTTCTGTTTAATTTTGTATCTTCGTTCTTCCTTCTCTCCTTTCTCTTCTCTTCCTCTTCTTCTTTCTTCTCCCCTCGTCTTCCTCAGAGCGGGTTCCGCATGTGGAAAGAAGGTGGGGTGGAAACCCTATCTTTTCCAACATGAAGCACATGTCTCTGCCCTTTTGACATAGTACGTACTCTTTGGAAGGTACTTTAGTGCATGTGAGTACTTTGTTCGGCATAGAAAAGGACATAGAATTCGACTGTTGCCCACAGGGAAGGAAATGTGGCCTGTGAAATTGTTTGTGCTACATACCCGCTGTCTTGCTTTATATATATATATAGATATTGTCCTTTGTTGTTCTCTTCATTAGAGTAATGCACACCAAACCTCAAAGGAAACAACTGTCTTTACTCGACAAACACCTTCGATGGGCCATTGTTCGACATATCGGAGACTCAGATGGAGATAAGCAACGGCTGTCTGAATCAAAAGTTCTTCTTAGTAACTTCTATTACGGACGTATGAAAAGGGAGAGGTGTCTCCAAAAGGAGGCCTTCGTCGATGAGGCCCTTTCTTGCATTCAACCTGCCCAATAATTTACCTCCGCAGTCATCAATATATGATACCAGGGAAATCGTGCTCTAACAGCGAAGACTGATTTCGATAGTCTGCTGCTTCCGTTCGTGGTCCACATGCCTATTTGATCGTATTAAACTATCCACTCGGCTATATTAGCATGATGCGTTGCCGTAGTCTGATGACCTTTTGTTGGTCAAAGACGAGGGCGGACAAAACATTTACTCCGTTCTGATATTACTATTGAACAAAAACACACCCCAGCAGTGTACTGGTTTTAGAATGTGCTTCTAATTGCTCATGGCTGTTTCCACGCTACACCATCGAAATGCACACCAGTGTAATATAAGTATTTTCACTCGTGAAGAGTGATTTCTGGTGGATATCGGTAGAAACAGACCATGGCAACGTTGGTGAGGCGAGTTCATTGGTCCTCTGCAATGCAAAAAAACTTGGATGATAAAAAGAGCCTTGGCCTTGACTTCACGAACATTTCAAACACAAAAAAATGGATGACTTGTATCATCCTCTTTTTTTTTAGTTTGCTATGATCCAAGATTTTGTATTGAGTGTCACCACTTAACAATTCTCTCTCTTTCTCTTATACTGCAGCTACCACTGCCACTGCACTGTCTCCTTCCTTCTAGGCTCATCGCTTGGAATGTTTTACTTGAGGCAATTGGAGCAGGGCTAAGGCCTTCCACCACACCAATAAAGTGTTTGCACAGTGTGATCAAATACTTAAAGCTTTCACATTTACCTTGGTCTATTTTCACTTTCAAATTGCGTTGCATATTCTATTTTTTACCATTAGTTCAGCCCAAGGATGTTCCTACGCCCTATTTGTTTTCATGCACTGTGCATAATTTTTTTCCAACCGTTTCCCGCGCCCATGCACGTTCCCATGCTCCATTTTTTTTTCCTGCAATATGCACCATCTTTTCTCAACCGCTACCCACGCATGCGCGTTCTCATGCCCATTTATCTTTTTCATGTGCTGTTCATAGTCTGTTCGCAACCACTTCTCACGCCCATGCACGTTCTGATTCCCCATTTTTTTCACTGTGTTGTGCTTACAGTCCCCTTTCTGCAAGTGAGTATTTTTTATACACTTACAGAAATTCCCTATAGTTGACAGCATCTGATTGGCTACCAATTTAATCAACTATTCAAAATCGAATAAAAAGAGCCAGTCTAACCCTGTGTATTTGTAAATGTATATAGGAAACACGGCGTAAATGTAATTGTATCGAGGCTACCTATCGAGCATGGGTTCACGTTGCAATGGTTGCATGTGTCCATGCACAAGAATGCCTCGGTTTGTAAAAGCCACCATGATTGCATCAACATTGTTCGCCATACCATCTAAACACGCCCCATACCATTTACACACGCCATTGCCTTTCTTTTCGCATCACACCACACTTGCTTGTCACATCACCAACACAACATTACATCAATGCTGCACCCCATTCAACCTCGTCCACCTTCTCAATGTTCTTCCACCAAAGAACTAACCATTTCGGCCCAGTTAAAGCACGTTTTGGCATACGAGACAAAAGTCCAGCAAGCGAACGAGATGGGCATGTCGTATTCAATGAGGGCTTATGCTGACAAGGAATTGGGCCCTAGGCAGGTCACGAAATTTCAACGCATGCTGGCCAGAAAAGAAAAGCTTCTCCGTCAAGGTACTTTCTATTGAAGACTGTGTTCGACGCGATTGGTAGCTCGATTGTTAACTGTATACATCCTGGTTCCTATCTCTATTTTAGTTGCGATCCTTGGTCCTGATGCAGACAAACTATACCGCACCAACAATCGACCTTTCTATATTATCGAGAGGATCTTAGTGGACTGGCTAAGTTATTTTCGCCGGCGCGGCATACCTATCAACACAACGGTTCTTCAGCTAATGGCACAGGACATATATTGTATCTGGGAACCTCAGTTTGGGAAAATCTATGACACCCAAGGTCGAGAACCGCGATGGACACTCAACTGGGCCAACAAGTTCAGGAAAGCATGGAACTTGAAGTATTTCAAGCTGGTGGGCGAAGCTGCATCCGTTGATATGGCCTCAATAAAGGAAGAGCTTGACGAGATTAAAAAAAAGCTGGAAGGGTATGCACTAGAAGACATATACAACTGTGATGAGTCTGGCCTCTACCTCCGCTGGATGTCACCCTGGACCCTGGACGTTGTGAAGATCGCTGGCACAAAGCCAACGAAATCTGCTCGCGTCTCTGTCCTTTTTTGTACAAATGCGACAGGGACAGATAAGCGAAAGCCATTTATTTTGAGTAAGTTAACATTAGCTTCGTTTTTTATACACTTGATGTTGGATACTAGATACTGACAAGGATAATGTACCATAGCGGATCATTTTCCTAATGATTTGTCTCCTCTTACTCAGCACCACATTGAGACCCAACCCTCAAGAGAAAAGCGGTCAGGCTACATGTCAGGTGCATTTCGTGCTCGTGGCTGGGTAGAACGTCTTTCCCAAGATCTAGCTATTATAAAACCTGGCAAGAAGGTTGCTCTTCTGCTTGACAGTGCACCTGGTCATCTACTCTGGAACGATCAAGCTGGGACCCCCCTGCCCAACAACATCGAGTTCATCACGTTACCAAAGAATTCAACATCGGTCACACAGCCTCTCGATGCTGGGATTATTGCTGTTTTCAAGCGATTCTACAACAACTTCTTGGCCGTGTCAACTTTGGCACATCTCCAAAAGTATGAAGCGGAAGTGGCTCAAGGAGGCATAGTCAAAACAAAGAAGGCTATCAGCAATGGCACTGCATGGAAGCTGATTGTTCTTGCATGGCACCAAGTCAAACAAGAGTCAATCCGGCACTGTTTCGGTCATGTTCCCATCTTCGGCCCTGAGCAGCAAAGAGTACTCTCTGGACAAGGGCCTGATATAACTGTCATCGAGACACTTAAGACAATCCGAAACAAAATTGCAGTGACTGCGATACATGACCTGCTGGATCCAGCAAAAGCATCGGAACACAAGTTACAGAAACAACTCTTGGACGCCTCTGTCGATGTCGATAATGGCAATACAGCAAGCGGCGATGTGGTAGATATGGCTGGCAGTGGTACATTGGCTGGAGCAATCAGTATTACAACAGCACCAGAGACCGATATGGATCAGATTGGAGAGTTTCGACTTTTAGATAATAGTATCGACGACCAGGATGTTCAGGAAAAGTACACTCAAAACCTGGTCGACATGGCGGCCACATTTGACTATCAACACCCACTAGCTGACGTTGGATCTGCACGTCTCTTAATGATATATGAAGCCGACGACACATTGCTCGACTCTGCACCCAACAACAACACTACCATCATCGGCACTCCAGCCAGCAACAACCCATTTTTCATAGCGGACCAAAATGAACTCGGCCATGAGCCCATGGGTCTTACTCCACGTTTTCTATCAACAGTGGTACACAGGTTGGATAAAGCTGTGCCCCAGGCAATCCTAGACTCGCCCGAGCCTTTTACTGTCCAAGACATGCTTGCATCTCGAATCAGCACATCTCAGGAGGATGAGTCTGAGGCCAACAATACTCTTGCAGACGATACTCCTGTGGATACAAGCCACTCGATCTCACTGGGAACGCACTATGGTGGCTTAAGCTCAGCATTAGGGGCATCTCCTTTTGTTCTTGGCCGACTTGAAGCATACAGGAATGATCCAGTCCTCAGCTATTTCTTCCAGAAAACAGGCGCACCAGTCCCCCGTCCGAAGACAACAGAGCCAGAGGATGAAGAAGATCTCGATGACATTTCGGAGGACTCAGACTATTATGGCTCACCTGTTCTTCACATCGGCAATAATCCAATCAAGAAAAAACTCAGGACTCTTCACCGCAACCATCGATTTTATCTTGCTGACGTTCTTGATGCTCTTTCATCTGACGAGTCTTCTCCAGAGACATCTCCATCATCATCATGTGGATCTCCGCCTTTGCCTCCAAGGACAGACCTGACGCCACCAAATCCAACGCCAGACAGAAAGAGAAAAGCAAAACCAACGCCACCAGACGATCGCAGTGGTGCAATGTTTGCCGAGTGTGCTTATGCAGTTCTACTATCGAATCGACATACAACAGCAGAACAGGAGCAGCATGCTTCGTTCTTGGAGCTTGAAGCTGACCGCACTATGAGTCCAAGTGTGGAGTACAACTGGCAGTACTGTGAGGCACTGGCTGCGAAGGCAGAACAATATCTTAAACGAACAGAGAATATTATATAATACACTGCACATTTACAGAAACAACAGAGGGCAGTGAGAAGGATAACGTCTTTATTCTACATGTTCATGCCTAGCACTATGACACTTAAACGCAAACGAAGAGGAATTGCATGCGCGAGCATGTGCGACTTTAATCGTCGAACAATTAGAAAGGTTTTTTTTGTCACCAGAGGTATACATTTGTCTTTACATAGGTCTGAAAGTGCATTTTGAGTAAATGATTGAATTGTAAGCCAATCAGATGCCGTCAAATATAAGCAATTTCTGTAAGTGTATAAAAACCATACACTTACAGAAAGTGGACTGTAGTCTTTTTCTTATAGTTACCTTAGCCCATGCACGTCTCCATGCCCCACTTCTTTTTCATGAGTTGTGCATAGTCTTTTCCTCACTGTTACCTACACCCTCGCACATTCCCATGCCCTGATATAATAATTTTGCGTTGAGGAATATGTGTGGTTCGAAGAAAGAAGTGGGCCAGTCACTCCTTAATCTGCCAATACGGTGCGCATACAATCTTATTTTGTCTTCGCCCTCACAATTTCCCATGCCTTGTTTAATCAAGTGCTGTACATAAAGTGACCCCTGGCGTTGACTTCACCAACATTTCAAACACAAAAAAAAATGGGTGACTTCTATCATCCTTTTTTTTTTTAAGTTTGCTATGATCCAAGATTTTGTATTGAGTGACACCATTGTCACAATAAATAGTTTCGGCTCGTGAACACTCGTCTTTATGCTCGTGTTGCATTCACCCTTAGGTGTCTTTCTGTCTTCTCTTTCTTTTGTCTTCTTGCATTTTTTTCTTGGCACTCGCATGCTCATGGTCTAGTAGACTACTAAACACCAGCATTTTCTTTGTGCTCCGTTGAGTTTTTTTTTTTTTTCCAATGCTCCCATCCTCGAGTCATATCCATGTATCTTGGAAAGACAATTTAATTGTGCATTAAATGGCGGCGCAAGTGGTTAGGTAGGGCGTTACCGGGGAAGTATCGAGCAAATACATAAAACGAAGTCACTTTGCAACCTTTTCCAACTTTTTTTTTAACGTAACATTTCCTTCCTTCCTTCCTCGTCATCCATTTCCATCACCATCACCATGAAGTTCCTCGCCGTAATTACTACTGTCATAGCCACCGCTGCTGCTCTAGATTATCCTGTTTTTCCCTTTGTTTGGAAAAGCTGCGCCACCCCGGGTACCACCGACCAAACTGTCACCAATTTCACACTCAAGCAGAGCTTCTGCCCTGGGAAGAATTATACTGTCATCGTGACTGGTCCGGTCACCGGTGACATCGTCGCGCCATCAAAGCTTTGGATCAGCGGCAAATTTCTAGGAAGGGTTATTTACACTGACAACCACGACTTTTGCGCTTTGCTCGCCGCTGCTGGAACCCCATGCCCACTTGCCGCCGGCACCGCCGCACTGACATTTGATGTACTTTTGAAGCCCTCTTGGCCCACGGGTGTAAGTCGCAGGTTTACAGTTATGTTCACAGATACATCTGGTACTTGGTGAGAGATGGTGACGTTAACACACATGTTATTTGGAATAGGTTAACGCTCAGTTTTCATACCAGGTCATCAATGGAAACAACCGTATCCTGTTCTGTCAAGCCGGTAAGCCAAATTTTGTGATAGATTTGATGAATTGAATTGCGGCCCCGTGTGACTGATATGATATTGTGGAACTGAGCATGCTTTCTTTGTAAATTTCTCACTCTTTTGTTCTCCATGACAGCCACCACAATGGCCGACAACAGATTCTGCTGAGCGAGTGTCTAGTTGCTTTTATTAACCGATACTTATTACCGTTTATTACGAACAATAAAGAAAATCGTATAAAATCAACGACGTTATGCGAAAGGGTTACTCTTTGTACAAGCAAAATGGATTATTGTGCCACTCGCGAGGCAAACCTTCATAATCGCATCGAACTATTGAGTGGGAACATATGAAGTGCCAACAGAAATATCTCTTGCACTCTCCTCAGCGAAAATGTGCTGGCCGCTGCGTTTGTGCCTCGGTAACGTAAAACACATGCCAACGCCATCACCAATAAATAAGAGCCCATCTGTGGAGTGGGTCTAGTTCGCCCAACCTCCCATTCCATGGTGTGGAGATACACGTTGAACAAAGGAAAAGAGACAAGTGGGGCGAGGGAATTGTTTGTGTACATAACGCTAGTATTCGTGAGAGTATTTACTTTCCAAGGACAACACCAAACTTTAAATTCAATACAATGTTCCCCAGCCTGATCCGCGCGAATTGGATATCGTAGCCGCCACTGGAGAACAGGTGAGTGTGGGTTTACTGGCCATCGCCCTCAAAGAATTAGGGTTTATGCGCGTAGCTACGCGGGTTGGCAGTGCAGACAAGGAAATATTTCCCCTCCAGACGAGCGATGAGGCGTATCATTTCCTTTCCCTCGCTCAAACGATTGTCAAAAGAAAAGGCTACCTTTGTGTATGGTTTCCAATTTTTGGTAGCTGTGCCCACGCCATGCTACTGATAATCGCGAAAATGGTATACATTGCTATTACTCACTGATAGTCACTGTCGATGGGGTTGTTAAAACAGGCCACTGCTACAATGCCGTGATGAACACATGGGAGAGGCAATAGCCTTCGACTTGAGATGTGGAGAGCATGTTCCTTGACGCCCTATGCAGATAGTTGCCTTCTTGGGGCTCTTTTCTTCTTTGTGCTTTAGAATCTAAGCCCCAGCAATTGAGCATGCAACACAATGTTACTATATGCTCCTGAGCACTCTTCATGAAGGCCAAAGGATATGGGGAGCACAGTAAAACCGATTGGATAAGAGGCACTAAGATCACTTAGATCAGCTTCCATAGCCGTAGGTAATCTGGACACTCACAACCCAAATAAAGTAGCTTCTTGTTTTACTTCCGCATATGCACATATTGTACAAAAGAAGACATGCCTCTTTTGTCCCTTCATTCTCCCTCTCTCTCTCTCATTTTGCATGCCTCAAACGCATGGTGCTCTCTCATTCCAAACCAACCACAACTGCATGGTACAGACAAAGTTAAGTTGTGTGTGTGGGGTGCAGTCACAAAAAAGAGATCAGCCATCGCAATAACGTGATAGCTCGTCGTTAACTAAAAAATACGCACTAACTTCATGTAAGTCGTGCTCCCTAGCACACAGCGCCAACATTTTGCAAAGAACAAGATGAAGTGTTCGACCAACGCCTGCATGATGTGTCGGGAAAAGATGTATACCGCTTCTCGTACGTTTTAGAAACTACCCCACCCTTCAATATGTGAGCTGTGGGTCGACTTCTGCGTGTACTCATGTCATCAAATTTCTGTTGTTGCTATAGTGAATCATTATTTGTGAGTAGGAATGCCGTCGGTCGCCTTGGCTGAACTTAAAGCGGTATTTTTTTCTGTATGTCCATGGAAGGGGTGTGAAACATTTCATGCGTGTGCATTTACTCAAAAATATGAAATCACAATATTTTCGTCATGGCCCTTTGTAATTTGTGCCCTCTCGTGCCAGATCGACATGTACATGTTGCAGTCAAGGATGGGGGTAATTGTTTTCACTGTTCGAAATGATCTCTTGATACCTCTTATCTACAATACTATAATCCATAACCGGCTGGTACATGGTCACGAGAGAGGTCCTATACCTTCGTGGAGGAAATGGTGACTGATTGTCTATTCCCAACATCTTTGCGGGGTATCAACCGTTGTACGCTCAGATCGCCTGCAATCAAACAAAGTTCGAGCGGGTTGAAATTAGAGGCATGCTTGACTACCATTGGTCGATCCGTTCTTCTGTTTAATTTTGTATCTTCGTTCTTCCTTCTCTCCTTTCTCTTCTCTTCCTCTTCTTCTTTCTTCTCCCCTCGTCTTCCTCAGAGCGGGTTCCGCATGTGGAAAGAAGGTGGGGTGGAAACCCTATCTTTTCCAACATGAAGCACATGTCTCTGCCCTTTTGACATAGTACGTACTCTTTGGAAGGTACTTTAGTGCATGTGAGTACATTGTTCGGCATAGAAAAGGACAGAGAATTGGACTGTTGCCCACAGGGAAGGAAATGTGGCCTGTGAAATTGTTTGTGCTACATACCCGCTGTCTTGCTTTTATATATAGATATTGTACTTTTGTGTGTTCTGCTCATTAGAGTAATGCACACCAAACCTCAAAGGAAACAACTGTCTTTACTCGACAAACACTCTCGATGGGCCATTGTTCGACATATCGGAGACTCGGATGGAGGTAAGCAACGGCTGTCTGAATCAAAAGTTCTTCTGAGTAACTTCTATTACGGACGTATGAAAAGGGAGAGGTGTCTCCAAAAGGCGGCCTTTCGTCGATGAGGACCTGTCTTGCATTCAACCCGCCCAATCATTTACTTCCACAGTCACCAATATACGATACCAGGGGAATCGTGCTCTAACAGCGAAGACTGATTTCGATAGTCTGCTGCTTCCGTTCGTAGTCCACATGCCTATTTGATCGTATTAACCTATCCACTCAGCTTTATTAGCGTGATGCGTTGTCGTATTCTGATGACTCTTTGTTGGCCAAAGACGAGGGTGAACAAAACATTTACTCCGTTCTGATATTACTATTGAACAAAAACACCCCCTAGCAGTGTACTGGTTTTAGAATGTGCTTCTAATTGCTCATGGCTGTTCCCACGCTACACCATCGAAGTGCACACCAGGGTAATATAAGTATTTTCACTCGTGAAGTGTGATTTCTGGTGGATATCGTTAGAAACAGATCATTGCAACCTTGGTAAGGCGAGTTCATTGGTCCTCTGTAGTGCAAAAAAACTTGGATGATAAAAAGAGCCTTGGCGTTGACTTCACCAACATTTCAAACACAAAAAAATGAGTGACTTGTATCATCCTTTTTTTTTTAAGTTCGCTATGATCCAAGATTTTGTATTGAGTGACACCATTGTCACAATAAACAGTTTCGGCTCGTGTTGCATTCACCCTTAGGTGTCTTTCTGTCTTCTTTTTCTTTTGTCTTCTTGCATTTTTTTCTTGGCACTCGCATGCTCATGGTCTAGTAGACTACTAAACACAAGCATTTTCTTTGTGCTCCGTTGAGTTCCTTTTTTTTTTTTTTTTTTTTTTTTTTTTTTTCCAATGCTCCCATCCTCGAGTCATATCCATGTATCTTGGAAACACAATTTAATTGTGCATTGAATGGCGGTGCAAGTGGTTGGAGTAGGCGTTACCGGGGAAGTATCGAACAAATACATAAAACGAGGTCATTTTGCAACCTTTTCCAACTTTTTTTTTTCAGCTAACATTTCCTTCCTTCCTTCCTCGTCATCCATTTCCATCACCATCACCATGAAGTTCCTCGCCGTCATTATTACTGTCATAGCCACCGCGGCTGCTCTAGATTCTCCTGTTTTTCCCTTTGTTTGGAAAGACTGCGCCACCCCGGGTACCACCGACCAGACTGTCACCAATTTCACACTCAAGCAGAGCTTCTGCCCTGGGAAGATTCATACCGTCATCGCGACTGGTCCGGTCACAGGTGACATCGTCGCGCCATCAAAGCTTGCAATCAGCGGCAAATTTCTGGGAAGGGTTATTTACACTGACAACAAGGACTTTTGCGCTTTGCTCGCCGCTGCTGGAACCCCATGCCCAGTTGCCGCTGGCACACCCGCACTGACATTTGATGTACTTTTGAAGCCATCTTGGCCCACGGATGTAAGTCGCGTGTTTTCAGTTGTGTTCACAGATACGTCTGGTGCTTGGTGAGAGACGGTGACGTTAACACACATTTTACTTGGAATAGTTGCGCGGTCAGTTTACATACCAGGTCACCAATGGAAACAACCGTGTTCTGTTCTGTCAAGCTGGTAAGCCAAATTTTGTAATAGATTTGATGTTTTGAATTGTGGTCCGCGTGACTGATATGATATTGTGGACTTGAGCATGCTTTCTTTGTAAATTTCTCACTCTTTTGTTCTCCATGATAGCTACCATGGAGTCCGTATCCACGGTGTGGAACGGTACTTGTGTTGTGTCTAGACCACCCAAGTAAAGACTCCATTTGCGGCAGCACATCCTGCCGAGCGAGTGTCTAGCTGTTTTTTATTAACCGACACTTATTACCGTTTATTACGAACAATAAAAAAAACCTTATAAAATCAGCAACGTTGTGCGAAAGTGGGCTACTCTTTGTACAAGAAAAATGGATTATTGTGCCACTCGCGAGGCAGACCTTCATAATCGCATCGAACTATTGAGTGGGAACATATGAAGTACCAACAGAAATATCTCTTGCACTCTCCTCGGCGGAAATGTGCTGGCCCGCTGAGTTTGCGCCTCGGTAACGTAAAGCACATGCCAACGCCATCACCAATAAATAAGAGCCCATCTGTGGAGTGGGTCTAGTTCGCCCAACCTCCCAATCCATGGTGTGGAGATGCACGTTGAACAAAGGAAAAGAGACAAGTGGGGCGAGGGAATTGTTTGTGTACATAACGCCAGTATTCGTGAGAGTACTTACTTTCCAAGGACAACACCGAACTTTAAACTCAATACAATGTTGTGAAGACAAGGAAACATTCCCCTTCCAGACGAGCGATGCAGCGTATCATTTCCTTTCCCTCGCTCAAGCGATTTGTCAAATGAAAAGGCTACCTTTGTATATGGTTTCCAATTTTGGTAGCTGTACCCACGCCATGCTACTGATAATCGCGGAAATGGTACATATCTCTATTACTCACTGATAGTCACTCTCGATGGGGTTGTTAAAACAGGCCACTGCTACAATGCCGTGATGAGCACATGGGAGAGGCAACAGCCTTCGACTTGAGATGTGGAGAGCATGTTTCTCGACGCCCTGCGCAGATAGTTGCCTTCTTGGGGCTCTTTTCTTCTTCTTTGTGCTTTAGAATCCAAGCCCCAGCAATTGAACATGCATCACAATGTTACTTTGTGCTTTTCGCACTTTGCTTTGTCTGAAGATTTTCAGGCCGCAAACGGGTCAATCCTTTTGGTTTACATGCTTGATCCTTTCCTCACACCACTATATTGTATCTTGTGTCAAAGATTGAGCAAAGCATTGTCGAGACCGAGCAGCGTCAAGGAACACGACAAGCGTAAATGCTAATCAGGTCCACCTTTCCGGAGAGCCTTTCCAGCGCTCCTTAGTGCCGTAAGAACTATGCATTGACCTCAACTGGTCTGCTCAGCGTACTCCTCATTGCTCCATCAAAGTTGATAATTTTGGCAAATTTGTGGGAAAATCGTGTATACCGACAACAAAGACTATTGCCAGGTGCTTGCTGGCGCTGGCACCCCGTGTCCAGAGGCTACCGGCACCCTTGCACTGACATTTGAGGTCCTGACAAAGACAACTTTGCCTTGTGGTGTGAGTTATATGGCGGTCATTCTATGATTAATATTTTGGATTCATGATGAAAGTTGTCACTAAACTCGAACACTGTAATAGTTTCCATGGCAATTCACTGTCCACGCCATTAACAGAAACAACCACATCCTTTTCTGCCAAGTTGGCGCGTGCAAATTCTGAGAGATGTTTCCGGCCATCATAAACAAGAAACAGTCAACCTGAATTGTTTCTCTTGTTTTTATCCCTGCATTAACCAACACTTCGTCCAAGGAGTGTTAAATGCACTGGCGTCGTGGTGGAGCGAGATGTCCCTGCCCTTCTATGCACTCCAAGCATGCCGAGTGGAATCCCTTACCAAGACAACACTAGATGAGTGCGAGTGTCATTATTTTCCGAGCGCCCTTCCTACCCTCATTCCCCACGAATAATGAATTTAAAAAGAAAGCATGCCGCAATGAAAAGATCGGACAAACTGCGATATGAAGTTTGAAAGCCACATCCTAACAAAGGTGAATTGCACCTCGCAAGGGTGAAACTACAGCATTGGCTTAGGAGTATTAGGTGGTTACACATTGGCATGCCAACAGGAAAAGTGTCGTTCCGTTTGACCCATCAAAGAGCACAATGCAGGTATCCTGGTCAAAAGTAGGAGGTCATCCAGAGAGAGATGAAAGAAGTAAAAGCAAAAAAGACATCGACTGATGATTTGTGGATATCAATGTTCTTGCACTGACGTGCTCGGGCCCATCTTGGCGCAGGGAAGGCCGTGTGAAGAGGGCAGCAGAAAGAATGTGCTTGTCTTTCAACTTGTGAACCAAGGTGTATACGAAACAGCAACACAAACAAACCAAGTTGCATCCAACACGTGCTCAATCGTGTCCTATGCCCAAATGCGTTCAGAGTGGCTTAAAGGAGCCCACCAGAGTTCAGCATCGGAGATCTAGTCATCTTAGGCGGCACTGAATGCACTTTGCTTTATTCATTTACGTTGTGAGCAGCTGCGGAAAAAAGTGCTACAATTCCTCCATCAGGCGGCCTGTGGCTCAAGCAGGTACCCAAATGACTCGAAATGTTTGTGGAAAGACGGGAATGGGTGAGAAAACCATTCCATGTCTCAGGCTGCGCCCATAAAGCCCACGAAACCGACCTCCACACCCATCCCTCCCTGGTGGCAGCTCAGTAGCGATTCAAAAATTTGAAGGGGGGAAGTGTGCCTCAGACTACATAGGCAGGTGCCTGCGTTGAATAGACAGAGCTCCTGATGTGATCAGCCTCCAAAAAAAAGAACTATCATTTACTCTAAGTTTCTCGCATGTGCACGCTATAAGACCAAGTCTATTGGATCGAGATAGACTTAAGATACAGATAGAGAGCATTCTGACGCGTGTTCAGAATGTGTATTTTGCTCTAGGTAGCTACAGCATACAGAGTAAGAAGAATGAACACGTGGAAATCACCATTCTGTGTTTGATGCTTCTTTAAGGGTTCCAAACTCATCTGGGATGCTTTGCCAGGGGCAGGCCAATGAGATGTTCTCGACGCCGATGCTCGCGTACTGATGCAACCACGTTGTGTCCAGTCTGCTGTTTGATTAGCATGTCAATATTGGGTATCTTATGGGCATATCACGGTCTTACCTTTATCCCAATACTTTACCATCATCAACTCAACGATGATGATGAGGCGGGGGTATACATGGTGTCTTGTTTCAATACTAATGCCTCAACAACAACAAAGTTGGCAAGGCGGGTTAATGCGGATGGCTTGGCGAAGGAGATGTGATCCAAATGGTGAGGAGAGAAGTGCAGTCAATCAGTTAGTCAGCCAAGGGCAACATTGCTGAGAGTATATGTACCGCAAAAAACATCATTGCTCCACTCAAGCACAGATACGCCTAATGGCGTCATTACGGAGTGCATGGATAAGGAAATAAACAACTGTCAAAGTAGGATCTGATAAGAGAGTATCCTTACTGCTTTCAGCGTGCTTTACTGTGTTCCCTCTTTTTATCCACACGAGCCCATTCCTTTGCTGTAAATCCATGGACGCAACGAGTATTCATTCCAATTTTAGGCAAAACGTGCACCCATCTAAGCATTTCATCCTCTCAGCTGCGCTTATTTCCTTTTTTGGAAGAATCCCTTCGCGCTCTGTACTTTTTTTTAAAGTTTTTCCTGCTGCTCCACCCACAATTAAGTCAGAAAGAAAAAGGAAGGGGCTTGGCATTGGCATTATTGCACATCGAGGCAGCACACGCAGTGTGTCAATACAAAACACAAAAGGAGGGTCTCCCAATGGGCGTTATTAAGTACAACGAAAAGAGAAATAAGGTTAAGAGTGGGCAAACGTATTCCCGGTGCATAGTGTTGAGCGTCCTTCCTATCCAATTAAACGGAACAGATCACTCTACGATATTTCCTCTTTTGTCTCGCAATGCCAAGTCCACACAATGGAGCGACGCTGTAAAGTCTCCCCGTCTTTAAGGGTTTCTTGATCCTCCACTCGCATATAAAAACGATTCCCAATTCCCTCCATCCCACTTTTCATCTCCATCTTTATCTTAATCCTCATCTTCTCATCTTCTCACTCCCAACAACAACACACTACCACTCAAACTTCTACTCTCTCAACCATGACTGTCTCCACCCGTCTCTCTATCGCCATCATTGGCGCCGGCCTCGGTGGTCTCGCCACTGCCCGCACCCTCCAGCAGCGCAGCATCGCCGTCACCGTCTTTGAGCTCGAAACCGCCTTCTCCTCCAGGAACCAGGGCGGCACCCTTGACGTTCACCCCGAATCTGGCCAGCACGCTCTCCGCACCAACGGCCTCTGGCCAGCCATCGTGGACAAGGTCCGCTACGAGGGCCAGGACCTCGTCATTGCCGACAAGAACGGCAAAGTCTGGATGGAAGAAAAGAACCACGCCCCTCCTTCCACTGAAGGCGATAACGGGGAGGGACCTGCACCTGGATTCGATCGCCCCGAGGTCGACCGCGGCGTCTTGCGCCAGGTTTACCTTGACTCACTCGAGGAGGACACCATCCGCTGGGGCGTCAAGGTCGCCGAGATCCTGCCCGCCGACCCCGCCACCCCCGGATCAAAGCACACCTTGGTCCTCGACAACGGCACCCGCGAGTCCTACGACGTGGTCATCGGCGCCGACGGAGCCTGGTCCCGCGTCCGCTCGCTCCTCTCGCCTGCGAAACCCGTCTACTCCGGCGTGACCATGTTCGAAACCCACCTCTACAACGTCGACCGCGACCACCCTAAGGCATCCCAGACCATCGGCCATGGCTCCGTCTACGTCCTCTCCGACAACAAGGGCTTGGGCGCCCAGCGCAACGGCGATGGCTCCATCCGCACCTACGTCATGCTCCGCATCCCAGAAGCAGATGTCCCTGAATTCTCTGCCGCATCTATCGAGGACAACCGCGCCTACATCTTGCAGCAGTTCCCAGAGTGGCTCGACAAGTACACGGACCTCGTCCGCTACGGCAAGGAAATGATCCCTCGCCCCATCTACGCCCTCGACCCTGCCCACCAGTGGCGCACCGTCCGGGGAATCACCCTCCTAGGCGATGCCGCCCACGTGATGTCACCTTTTGCGGGCGAGGGCGCCAACCTGGCCCTGCTCGATGGCCTCGAATTGGGTCAAGCCCTGGTCAAGGTGGTGGAGGAAGGACAGGATCTGTTGGCGGTGCAAGAAACGTTCGAGAAGACCATGCTGGCCCGCTCGCGCATCTCGGCCGAAGTCAGTGCCGCCAACATTGAAAAGTTTTTGCACGTCAACGCGCCCGAGATCACGGTCGAGGCCCTCAAGAAGCTGATGGCTGGACCCCCCGGCGAGCAGTAAGAAGGGGGGGAAAAAAAGGGTGGGGGGAAACACACCATAGCCCCTGTAGATAACAAGCCATCAACCACATCCACCAATCAACAAAGATAAAATACCAGCATAAAGTGAGCATGAACACAAAAACATGAACAATAACAACAACATAAATAAAATACCCAGTCAAAAAATACACAAAGAAACACCCTCTATTTGCATGCCATGTTAAATATTTTTCATTTTCGATCCATAACTGTGCCCAAAATGATAAATACTTGTTTGTTCCTCCTACATATTTAGAACCAGCTCTGCTGACTTCCTCCAGTGCCTTGCCCACTCGTCGTCCACATCTCGCGCGGGTCCTGGCTAGGCTGCAAGGAAGGCGGTGGGTGATGGCCATGAGATCCGTGTCCCTGAGAATGATATCCTCCACCCTGGTAGTTGCCATATCCTCCTCCTCCTCCACCACCACCACTACCACCATACGATGACGAAACGCCTGCACGACTTCCGGGCCGGCTGTTGTTGTTACTATGGGAGGTGTACCCATTGTTGTTGTAGTAACCCGGTCCTCCTCCTCCTCCTCCATAGGCGCGCGAAGACGTCGGGAACTGCAAGTGTGACGACGATTGGTTGTTGTTGTTGGGATGATGGTCCATGACTGAATTGCGCCCACTGTTATTGCCACTGCCATGCCCACTGTTGTACCCACTGCCATGGTACGAGTGCTGGTATGACGACGGGTGGTGGTACTGGTCCCCACCTCCAGCCATCATGATCTCGTCCGAGCTCTGCAGCAGGTCCACAACCCCCTCCACCAGTCGCACCATCGCCGGCTGGTCCAGCCAGTCTTTGCCAGACTCAATCGCTTGCTTCAGCAATCCATCCATATCCATTCCATCGTCGAGTCCAACACCTTGGCCCAGATCCAGTCCGACACCATAGTACCCCAGCTGCGGCGAGGGAGTCGACACCCGGCTATCCACATTGCTCCCGCTCTTGAGCTGTTGTTGGTGCTGGATAAACATGTTCCGGCCTTGTTGCTGCGTGCTGTTCCGGCTCTTATGGTCCAGAATCAAAAACATTTTCTCGAACCCGTCGTTTAACAACTCGCGCAGTGATCGCAGTGTCCGGATAGTGCGCTCGGATCCGTTGAACTTCCACCACTCGTCCACCACCAACTGGTTGTAACCCACAGATTCGACATCGTTCTCTCCTGCAAACAACAAGATCGACATCGGGTCCAGGCGTGTCGTATTGCGCAAAAAGATCTGTGTCTCCCCAGTCCGAACCTTGGTCGAGAACGCATACAGCGACCCACTCTCGGGCACCTGGTCTGGATACAGATGCTTTTCCCCGCGCATCGAGTTGACTGATCCTGGATGAACAATACAAGTGTTGTCGTGTCGCGTTCGGTGCACCTTCTTGCTGGTCTTAACCGAAATGTTGGGGAACACTCCCGCACAGATCATGGCCCGGAGCAACGGGATACAGTTCGAGTTCTTGTTGTACTCGGCAGGGCCCATCTCAAACGCCGACGCTTGTTCCCGCCGCATCTGGTACGTCATCGTTGGCACAACCCCAGCCTTCTCAAGCAACCCCAGCAACTGTGTCTTGGCCCGTTTGACATTCTCCAGCGCTTGGCGACTCAAAAAGTTTTGGTCCGTAAAGTTGAACGAAGCTCGGTTGGGATCCTCGCGCTCGCCTGTCCGCTCGTACTGAGTCGAGGCTGTGGTCAAAACCTCCTGCCAGGCGTTGTACGCGTTCATCATCGCCAAGTGATCACTGTTCAAATCCTTGGCCCACTTCATCTTGGCTCGGTCAGCCTATATGAGACGCAGAAAAAAAAGGCCGTATTAATAATCCATATATAAGCATGTACCAAGACTTCAGAATCGCTACATTACCTGCTCCTTCTTCATAAGTGGCGAAACAAAAACGTCCTTGGTGCCAAGCGAGGCACACAGCGTCAAAACAGGGTCCAAGCATCGGAAGACACAACTCAAGATCAGGCATCTTCCAAAGCTGGGCTCTACTGGCAAGGTCGCCAGAACTCGGCCCAGGGGAGTGAGTCGCTCATTACGATCCAGAGCTCCCAGCGACGTCAACTGGGCTAACGCATCCGACACGCTAACTTGATCGGGAGGCTGGATCGCTTCGGCAAGGACGTTGGCAATCTTGGTCGTGGGCGAGTTGTCCACCGACTTGATGTGGAGACAAATCTCTTGCAGGTCCGAGCGCAGCATCTCGGGGATGGAGAAGGCGTCCAGAAGCTCCCGTCGTTTGAGGGACATCATGGAGTAGTACTGACCCTCTTGAACACGACCGGCACGTCCTGCACGCTGTTTTAAGCTTGAGGCACTGATCCAAGTGGGCAGCAGTGTCGTCATTCTCTTAGTAGGGTCGTAATTGGTTTCCTTGACCTTGGCACTATCCACCACATGGACAACGTCTTGGATAGTGATTGAGGTTTCCGCAATGTTGGTCGCCAAAATAATCTTGCGCATGCCTGGGTCCGGGAGGGGCTCAAAGACTTCCTGCTGCGAAATGGACGGCAAGGTCGAGTGGAGCATATGGATTCGGAACTTGTTGTTGTCGTTGTAGTCGATTCCAAGCGGTGACATGTTGAGCAGCTGTCGGTTCACTTCCTGCATGTCTTCCCATCCGGACAGGAAGCAAAGGATGGCGCCAGCAGGGGGACTGGTCCGAACAATGTGCGAGATTGTCATGGCAATCAGGAGAGAGGGGATCTCGGCGTCCGCAATCTCGTCCCTGGGCATCCTGGAAACGCTTCTCGCCTGGTTCAAAATACTCTCGGCATAGTCGAGTTCACTGTCATCCACATCATCGTCCTCGTCGTCACTGTCGTCCTGGTGGTGTTTAGTGGTCGGATGTTTGGCAACATGAGGCTGAAGTGGTCCCACTGGCATGATGGTCATTTCTCGCTGAATGTACTTGGAAGACTGGTCATGTCTGGACAGCAAGGCCATGGCAGATTGAGGATGCGACTGGTACATCGAATCTAGCAGTTCGTCCAAGAAATACTGCTTCACGGGGAAAGTGCGACCAGGAACCGAGATGGAGGGGCACTGACCCCCCTTGAAGCCCTCGCCGAAGTAGGATGCAAAAAGACCCGTATCGATCGTGGCACTCATAAGAATCAGCTTGATCACTGGTAGACCCTTGGCTCGGCGCTCCCGTTGCATCTGTCGCAACAGCACCAATAAAAAGTCTGTGTCGATATCACGCTCGTGCACCTCATCCACGACAATATGACTGACGCCCCGCAATGGGTCGTGAGGCACTGCTCCGGTGGAACGTCCACCTGATCCAGACGGTCCGTTGTTTCCTTCGTTGTGCATCATTCGCAAAAAGATACCAGTCGTGCAGTAAAGAATGGATCCTCCGGGGGTTGGGGGTTGATTGTCGAATCGGACCTGGTATCCCACAGACTGGCCAACTCGCTCACCTCGCTCAACAGCCACACGCTGGGCCACAGAGATGGCTGCAATCCTGCGAGGCTGGGTACAGATAATGTTGCAGACGCCTCCTTGCTTGCTTTTGATGTAATCCTCCAGAATGATTTGAGGCAATTGCGTGGTTTTACCGCAACCAGTCTGGCCAACAAGAACCACCACATCGTTCTCTCTTATCTTATTGGTGATTTCGTCCACATACTGGGTAATGGGCAGTGCTGCGCGGCTGTCCCTAATCCGGTTGAGCGATGGGTTCTTTTGATAGGCAGCGAGCTGATCAAACAGACGAGCCGACTTGCCCGCCATTTGCTGCATGTCCAGCTTTCCGACTAAATGGCGGTTATGTTTCCTGTTGTTGTTGCCAGTTTGCTGCTTATTCGCATCCACCAGCTCCTGTGCCGATGCTGAGTGGGGCTGAGGACGCTTGACGGTGAAGAACGGCTGACGGCCTAGGTCACTGATCATGTACTCGATATCCTGCCGCATGTTTTCATCCACACCCACGTGAATGCTTGGCGCGGCCCTGACAACCTCGGCGTGCTTTCCCTTGCTGTCCTTGGTCGCCTCAAACTGCTGCCAGATCCCAGGTGTTTCCTTGCGGAAGTTGATGGCTGCATCCAGATAAGCCATTTGGTCGGCCTCTTTCTTGCTGCGCTTCTTGCCAACACCAACAATACGATCCATGACGTACAGGTCAGACTGCCAAGTCGCCTGATGTGTCTTTCCCGAGCTGCTATTCTCAATGTACGGTGGTCCTAAGGACAAGGTGCGGATATAATAGTCGACAAACTTTTTCGCCACCTCGGCCGTCATGCCTGCTTCTTCGAGGGCTCCTGGCTGGGCAAGCACAAGGTTGGCGCCTCGAGCGATTGCCATTTGCTGGAACTGCGCCGCTGCTGCTGTTTCTGCCTCCAGCACGGTCTGTCCCTTGCCAGTGCCCACAATGTTCTCGTGCTTCAGTGTCGAAATAACCATTTTGGTCGCTGGATCAGTTTTGGTCTCGTACTTGGGCAGGCCAACCTTCTTGTTGGTGAAAAAGTTGACTGCCCAGTCCTTGGGCGACTTGGCCACACTCTTCTTGCCGCGGCCGTACTGGCGGTAGTACTCGATCAGGGACATCTTCTCCAGCTGGTAGCAAGTATCCAGAGCACAGATCTTTTCGGCATCTTTTTTGTTCTTGCCATCACCGCGTCCTATGATGACCAACGCTGGATCGGGCGTCTGCACCTTGAATTCCAGTCTGACCCAGTTCATAGGAAGGCCAGGCGTCGGCACTGTCTCGAACTGTGGCTCAGGCTCGATCGCGCGGCGGACACACTGGAGATAGTTCTTAGGATTGTCCCACCACCGCTCGCCCTTCTCGGCTGTGCTGCTCTCGTGATTGGTGTCGTAGCTCGAGTCGAGATGTTTTTGATCGTACAGGTAGATCGTTTCCTGCTTGGGCGGTGGGGCATGACCTCGAAGGCCTCCTCGGCCACCTCGTCCACCTCCACGTCCACCTCCACGCCCGCGATGGTTGCTATTGTTGCTGTTGTTGTTGCTGTTGTAGTGGTGGTGGCCTCCTCGGGGGTACGGTGAGCCGTGTCCAGCACGGCCACCTCCTCCGGATTCGTGAGAGGGATCAGTGTGCCATTGGTTGCCAGAGTTGATATCGTGATTGCGATTGCTGCGGTTGTGTTGGGGAGGTGGGTATGGCGAGGACGATGAGTGGACTTCCTGGGGCAGTGGTTGTAAATAGTTTGGGTGATTAGGATTGTTGATGTTGCTGTTATTAAAGGCTCGATGGGGTGGCTGATAGCGTGGTGGCATGCTCGCTTTGATTGACACAAGAGAAACTAAGATCCGAAATAAGACAAAAACGTGAGATGAGATCAGCCGACAGGGATCATGCGATTCGAAGAGGCCGCTGATGCTTGATGAGTGTCTGCAATACCTTTTCGGATTGACGACTGTACAGAGAGAGGAGTACGCCGTGATTAATGGAAGGGATTGAATGGACGGGGAAGAAAGGTGGAAGTGAACGGAAAATGCGTGTTCGTGAGTTGATCGAAGGAAATGAACGAGAACTAAATAAAGTTTGGCCAAGACAAAGAAAGAAAAGAAAAAAAAGAGCGCAAAATCACAGGGAGACCTGGATATAACGCACTAGATATTTATTTCCTCACATCATTAGATCAAAAGAAAATAGGCCTGCTTAAACGCGCAGGAAACGGCCACGTTGGACAAGAAACCCGTGCGCACTCATGATCCTGTCCAGCACCTCGCGCTCTTCCCTATGGTAGTTCAAGTCGCCCTCAACCATCCTAAGCGACGGCCAATGCCGCAGCATCCACTGCACGTCCTCCACTCCCATCCGCTGCTGCTGGATCCCCTCCACATCCAACCGCTCCAGCCTCACCAATCCGGCCAACTGCCCCAGCCCAGCCTCCAGTCGGAAGTCGAGTCCGCGGTAACACGAAAATCCTTGCTCATACATCCACAGAAGACTCCCCGGCCCCAACAGCAGCTCCTGAAGTTGCGTCATTCGCCCAATCTGCTCCATCAGCCGTTGCTGGGTCATATCTCGCGAGGCCTGTGTGATGGCAGTCGATGTTGAAGTGTTTGCTGCTGATGCGCGTATCATGTCGTTCGGGTTCGGAAGACTCAACATCATTTGCAGTCGACGCAGTCCAAGACATGCCCAAGGCTGTGACTCTGACTGAGGGGCCTTGTGAGGAACCACCCCTTCTTGCCCTTCATGCCCTTGTGGCACGCCTGCAACGATCTGAACATTCACATCCTGCAAATCCCCATCCTCGCGAACCACAGGCCGGATCCCTACTATACCGTGCACCACAAGGCTCTCCAGCCGCACACACCGCGTCAGGATCTGGTGCACCGACGCCCACTCGACATGCCCGCGGTCCTGCCCAAACTCCAGCTCTCTCAAACTGTCATAATGCTTCGCCAGCGCCGCCATCACCTGTGAGTCATTCATCAGTGACGACTCGGAAGAATCCCCGCGCAGCACAAACTTGCTCAACCCTTGCGCCGCGTCCAGGATCTTTCCCAAATGATGCGCCTCCAGCAGCCGGTCCGAGAGCACGAGTGACGTGATCTTGGGGCAGTCCACCGCGAGCACCTTACAGAACTCGGCCACATTCATGTGGAAGATCCCCATCAGGGTCCAGGTCAGCTGCACCAGGTTCGGGCAGCATCGCATCCACTGCAGCTGGCACTCCAGCTCCAAACACGAGTTGGTCGCCAGGGTTAAGGACTCGATCGACGCAAAGCAGTACTGCGCCAAAGATTCGGGTGCCAAGAACCGGTCAAATTGGCAGTGCTGCAGAACCAAGGAACGAATCCCCGTGGTGGCGCACGCGGTCAAGAAGGGCTGCATCTGTGGCGCCGTCAGGACCGTAAAGACACACTCGAGCTCGACCAAGCCCAGGCAGCATTGGTGGACAGTCTCCCAGAACTGTGAGGTGGGCTCAAACCGGTCCATTTTGAGCCGTAGTCGTGTAAGGTCCTTGTTTTGACGCAAGAGGGCTTCGAGTTGGAAGATCCACTCGTTTCTTTTGTTGTAGCCAAGTGAACGGTGATGGTCGAGGAGGGCAAGCTCGTCGAGCGGGTTGAGGCTCGAGTGGGCCATGTTGAGAAAAAAACTCTCGATCGGATCTTCGGAAAAGCTAAAGTCTCGCTCGTCCTCGATCTGCAGGGTCTTGAGGTGGGTGATATGATCGAGGCAGTAGCGGGTCTTGTCTAGTTTGCCAATCGTCAGATCTTGGATCAAATGGCCGTTATTCTCGAGCGCCTGGCGATATAGATGGCCCTTGGGCAATAGAGTTGCTGCAGAGAGCTGGCGCCATACGAGCGGGTTGAACGAGTCGTTCCAGCTCTTACAAACTTGAGCGCAGGCGGCGAGGGTTTTTGTCTCGTGGGTGAGAAAGTCGGCGAGGTGGTATCGGAGCTCTGGAAGGTCGAGTGGGTTGAGCATGTCGTTTAGTTGTAGAAAGAAAAGACAGAGAAGACGTCGTCGCGTTGGCTGTAGCCTTTTTTTTTTTTTTTTCAGCAATTGCAGTAGGTGGAAGAAGGAACGAAGAAAAAAAAATACAAAAGCTACAGGTCAAATACAAAATAAGAAAAAATTATTCGAGACCCAGGCAATCAAGGGCGAAACACAGGTGGTCACGATCTTTGAAAGTTCTGGACACGCCCGATAAGCGTTGACTTTTGTACCCGTGTGCAATCGGGACCGAGAGATGACCAAAGAAACGAAAAAATGGTGCAAACTTGGCTTGCGCACTTGCAATTTTGTTGCTTGATGGGAACGTGCAGAGGGAGAAAAACATCCATCCGAAAAGCGATGGCACGCCATTGTGTTCACCTGTTTCTCAACATTGCGCCATGTGTATCTCATTCTCTCTTTGCTTTTGGTCAAGTTGAATGACGAGTCGAGATTCGCCTCTATTAGTTTACCCATGCCATGTCCATTGTGCTACCCCTACAGCTTACAGCTTCGCCCAAACACACACGGATGACAAATTCTGGTGCTCTTTTTTTTTTTTTTTTTTTTTTTAGATCGGTCGATCGACAGGGTTGGGTGCCAGGAACTTAAGGAGCAAATTATTCATCAAAGTCTCTGTCGTTTTATTAATTTCCTATCCGACACTCTTGCGGATCTTGCCAAACACTCCACTGACAGCTGCCTTGCCAGCTCCCAGGACGGTATGAGGCTTCTTGGACTTGTCCTTATCCATGCTCAAGTGGTGGTGATGATGACGGTGATGGTGATGGTGATTATGGGAACTGCGTCCGTTTTGGTTGCTGTCACGCCCTTGCGCCATCTTGGACACCTCGCCATCATCCTCATGCCGCGAATGACTGTCGAAAGGATGTTGCAACACTTCGTGGTCTCCTCCCCCAATGCCTCGTCCTGTCATCCTTGGCGACGAAACCATCAAAGGCGAAAAATTGCCCTGATTATCCTTAGCCAACGAACTTTGTTTGCCAGAGGAGGAGGAGGGGGAGGGGGAGGACGAAGATGGTGAGGTGTTTCTGGATCCATGGTCTTGATCAGATGGGTGGTTGAGGTGGTTGTCGTTGGACATCACATTATCCAAATCCATGATGCCGGACACGATCCCGCCTTTGAAGTCGCCTTCGTCGTCATCTCTTCCTCCGTGGCCATGAGTAATCATCGGAGATTGGAGCGAGTACATACTGGATCGGCTCGCTCTCTTGGGGAACTTATCCGATTCGCCTGCCAGCATCACCATTGTGTTGACATGATGGCTACTTGTGGCCGCGGTCAATGACATGGATCTGGGAACTGGACTGTTGTTGTTGGTTGACACGAAATAATGGTGACTGGGATGGTGGTGATGGTGATGGTGGCCCTCATCCAACTTTGAGTAATCCTGCTCATCTTGCGGACGATACTTGCCACGGGGTCGAAGTCGATGATGAGGAGGCTGACCATTCGAAGATCCGCTATCGCCAATTGCTGTCGATGTTGAGTACATACCCAGCCCGATCCCACCGTTCTTGAAGTCGCTCTGTGCATAGTAGCCCGACATCTTGGTCAGTTCATCGGCCGATCGTTGTTGATTGAGACGAGGACGGGGTCGGAGCAGTCCAGTAGCTGCGCCTACAGATTGTGAGAGTGGACCGCCAGGTGACACGCCACGCTTGATTGACATCCCAGTGCCTGTTGGAGTCAGTGGCGAGCCAGGGACGTTACTGTCTACGAAAAGAGCCTGTCGGTTGTACTGTTCTGGCATTGGAGAAGTTGGTGTCGAGCCCTGTAGTGAGGAAAATGAACATGAGTTTAGCTGCTCCATTATATGCAACAATGATACTCGTATCTTTCTCTCTCTCTCTCTCTCTCTCTCTCTCTCTCTCTCTCCATACACATGCGTACGCTTTTTTGCACTTCATTGGTGGCACTACCCCCCATGCTCGGACATAAAAAAAAAACATTGGACTCTGTTTCCAAAGTTACCTTGCTTTTATCGCGATCACCTCCACCGGACAGGTTCATGAGTCGGTGCAGGACACTGGTGCCTTTGGGAGCAGTTGGACCATAAGGTGCAGATGAGACAGTGACTTGGTCTGGGGTCGGACTCCTTACTTCCAGAGACTCTGAGACCGATGTCGCAACTGCCGCTGCAGCCATGGATGCATGCAAATTCGCCTCCTCGAGTAGAGTGGCCTTTGCACTCAAGTACATCTCTGCTTTCTCTGAGAGCCTCGTTTCGGGGGATGTCAGCAAGGTGTATGATGGGATCAATGTGTCCTCCGGAGGAAGCGCCGAAAGTTGGTCTTGCACAGGATCTGCACATAGGTGAACGGTGACGTGTTAGTGTGCTTATCACATTAACAGTGAAAACAATAAAATAACGAGTTGCTGTAGTTACCAATGAATCTTTCCAATGCACTTTGGAGTATCTTCCAGCCTTCCTCAGTCTCAGCGTATCCCTTCAAAGTGACTTTTTGTCCTCTTCCAACATCCTCGCTGGTCTCAAGGAACGGGCACTTGGACAACAGTTCATTATCCTCGTTCCTGTGCGTGTCCAAGCGTCCTAGCCCTTGCGACGCTCGGTCGTGGATGACGCTCTCGTAGGCCAATGCCGAGTCTGGAATGTCCGCCTTTTTGGCCGATACAGTCTCTCCCAGTGACAGGCGAGCCTTGGATGAGGACGGGGATGAGGAAGGTGGTGAAAGAGTGCTATGATCCTGTTTATCGCCAGAACTGGAAATCGAGAGCTGCCGGGTCAGCGCGGCCGCTTTTTGGAGGAACTGAGCGCGAACGACCACATCGGACGAGGAGCCCATGTCGACACTTGAACTCGGCGACATGGCGCCATCGTCCTTGCTCGATTTCAAAGACGTGGACGATCGCCTGTGGCTCACGGGTCGAGATTGACTTCCTGGTGAGGTTGTGAGTGGTTTTTCTGGAAACAAGAGCGCCCCGTATCCTTCGTGCGACCTATCATGGTGAATTTGCTGAAGAGGGGCCATGGCGGGCCAAGTCGAGTTCTTGGACATGCCTTTGGAGACAGAACCAGAGAGCGACTGAGATTTTAAGGGCAATGGTGGCAGCGCTGAGGATCCTAATGCTGAGATTGACGATGAAAGGCGATGTCGTGTTTTGCTGCTTGAAGGCGGAGTTTTGTTTTGAGATCTAGAAGTAGGACTCTCGGAGGCCATCTCAAGCATGACTTGCGCCAGAGCTTCCTGAGAGATCCTGATACAAAAGAAAAACAGTCTCAGCTTGTGAGCCATGGTCGCCTGAACAACTTCTGCGTTGGGAGAAACAGGGCTCCCTCCATCGCGTTCTGATGAGTCGCTAGATGGCAGTGGAGGCAGTCGTTGGTCGGTGTCCTTCTTCGGCTTCAATTGAATACCATAACTAGAACGCGATGGTGCAATGGGCCCCGCGCCTGCCTCCGACTTTGATTCTTGCTCAGTCTCGAGATCGGTTTGTTTCTTGACCTCGACCCATTGAAAATGTCCTTGGTCGTTGATGGCTGCAAAGCACTTGACATATCGACCCGACTCGCTTGCGTGGTGATCCTTTGTTCCTGTATCCTTTGACGTCGGAGGGACGTAGAGCCAGATATACCCGGAATAAAGTGGAGCCGTGGACGAGCGTGCACTGGAGGAAGCCAAAAGGACTTGGCTTGCGTTGTCAAGGTACTCTGTGCCAAGTACTGGACGTCGTTTCCGACCAGGTGGCGAGTCCAGTCGAAATGGAGCCTCAGAAACGTTGGAGACGTCCATGGATCGCAGTTGACTATCCATCCCCGTTAATGATCCTAAAGTCCAAGAACAAATATTTTGGTCAGATGTGAAAACAAGAGTCAAATTTGGGGGATTCAAGAACATACCTTTTGCCGCATGCTTGTTTCTTGATTGTGGAATGTTCAAATGAGGTTCTGTAATAGCCCGACGGCGGCTGTCTTCCTTTCCAACAAGAGAGTGATGCTGTAATGGTGCGTCATTGCGGTCAGCCAGGCCGCCATGGCTAAGACTCCTGTGGTAGTCGTTGCCTCCTTGTTGGGTGTGACTACCGTTGAGGTTGGAAAAGGCGACCATAGCGTTGGAGATAAGAGTTGGGCTGATAAAATTGATCGTTGTGGAGTTTGATCCAATGCTCTGGCTCGTATGGTTTCTCTTTCGTTCCGGGGAGAACCCTGATGTTCCGTTCGCCGTACTTGAGCCTTGATCAGGCCTTGCTGACGCTGGACCATCGAGATCAAATACAGGCGATCTCAAGGGATCTTCGTTATTGAGAGAGTTGAATATCCGGATCCAATGGCTCAGTTCCTTGTAGTTCAAAAAAGTGTGTTAGTAATGCACGCTCGCAAGCAAACGCACGTGACTGGAATTTACAACATGCATTTTTTTTTTTTTACGTTTTCGCTAGCGCCTCGGAAGCAAAGCTTTGGAGCATTTGGATCAGAGGACATGTCCAGTGCAATCAATGTAGAAGACATGGTGGCTGCGGTTGACATGGTGAACTTGAACTGATGTCGTGAGTTTGGAGGCAACACTCGCGTGACCATTTGGAGAGGTGTTGGTAACTGGATCGTCTTTTTCGTTGTATCCTATTCCAAGATAATCTTGTGGTGAGTTTCATAGCCTTGTCCGTGATGACGCCTACAAATCCAGTGAGCGACTGAGTTACACACCTTGCGCTTGTGATATATGAGGAGTTTCGTTCCTTGGAGTACCACCCACCGCTCCTTCCAAACTCCTGTTGAATCTTTGCCATTGCTAGTGAGCATGCTGACTGGTTTGCTCTTTTTCGAAAGCTTAAACAGGACGCCCTCAGCGTAATGGTCCGAGTAGTTGAGATGGCCGCCTGGCGGAGGGAGTTGAATGTAGTGGTTCCTCAGCTGTAACTCCAGCAGATCATATGGCTCCAGGTTGTACGAGCTGATCAATCTCGAGTCATCCAGCCAATGACCCTAAGAAAAATAGTTGTCAAAACTCGGGTTAAAAAAATGTGGGCCAAAAAAATAAAAAATATGCCTGGATATGATATGTAACTTACATTGGCTACCCAAAATAGCCCAAAGGATGCTCGCCAGGACTCACACTCCTTCTTCATCGACTCTGACGCTGGTTGACCGTCTTCCGGGCAGTCAGCCATGATGTCGCTTAGTGCCGGAAGGCCCCGTTCAAAATGCTTTCCCGATTGACTATTGTGTCGGTCTCGCCATGAAGCCCAGCCAATGTTCACCAGTCGTTTATCTGAGGGGTTGTTTGGCGTGGTTTCATCGTGTGATGTCGATGAGTGTGACAACAGTCGCTTGAGGCTGGATGTTCCTTTGCTTGGTGGATCTTTGACGTGACCTGAGGGCACTGTAACTATGGACTTGGCGTAGTTAACATTGGCCTCCTCACCAAATCCATTGAGACAGTCCGAAAACATGGCCAGTCTTTCCACCAATTTCTCTGCGTTCAGGCGCCTTTCGTCATCTATGGAGGTTGGAGAGCGTGGTGTTTCCTTGTCCGACCCTGAGCTTTGACTGGCTAGTGACTTTGAGATGGAGTTGTCCGAATGCGAGGTCTTGATATCTCCATTGGCTTTTTGCGTCTTGTTGGTTGGCGTCTTGTTGGGATCTGGGCTAGCAAGGGGCTTGTCCTCTGGGGTTCGTTGGCTCTTGGTCACGTCTATGGTTCCAGAAAAGATGGCGTCGAGACTAGGGGCGAGATGGTTCATCGCTTGGTAGTTTAGCTCTGTAGGAGTTGTGTCGTCATCCTGGAGCGAAGTTTCTGCAAGAGAAGATGGTGCAGATGGCGGCGCCAGAGTAAGCTGGCACTTTTTCAGGATGAGGTCACGCGCCTGGTGGACGGGGATGTTTCGAGGTATGTCGATCCGAATCCACAGGTCCTTGGAAACATATCGAACCCGGATTGCGATGAGTGAGGTGTCGGCTTTTGGATCGTAGTTCCGGAGCGCAAGACGAGAGGGGTCCAGATTGGCCAACGCGCTCATTGAAGTTTTTATCCGCCGCACCTGGGGCTGCGACTGCGAAGGGTGGTGCGGAGTGCCGACTGAAAAGCTCTTGGTGTAAGTGCGGGCGTATCCCGATGGATTGGTTGGTGGCAAAGTTGTGTCGATGGGAGGGAGAGGTAGGGGATCGTTCTCTGAGGATGAGGGTAGATATTGGATGGGTGGATCGTGATAGGAAGCAAAAGTGGAGGACGAAGGTAGGCGAAGCATCGGAGATGAGAAGGAGGACTTGACGGGGCTGGTTGGAGTGGAGAGCGAGGGCAAGGGCGAGGCACCAAGGGATGGCGATGGATGTGATAGATGTGAGAGATGTGACGGATATGATGTCTGGAGCAAGAGGGGTGTTGGACCGTGCGAGGAGGTTGATGAGAAGGAGCGACTCATGCTGTGTCCTCGATGGTGAGTGTTGTGGTTGCTGTGAAGGAAGGTGTTTTGGGGTGCATCAGTGTTGCAGGTGAAGGAGGCCATGGTTTGTCGAGTGTGTCAAAATAAGAGAGAGAAGACTATTTATTGGGAAAGGGAAAAGAAAAAGAAAAACAAGATGAGTGAATCCGAGTATGTATCATAAAATGATTACAAAACCAAAAAAAAAAAAAAAAAAAAAAAAAAAGCTGTGCGGGTGTTGTGTCTAGTAATAGGAGCGAGAGCGAGAGTGAGATTGAGAGTGGGAGACAGAGGTGGATGGAGATGGGCGAGAAGGTGGTCTGTCATCCGGGGAGAAGAGGAGTGAGAAGAGGAGAAGAGAAGGATGAGGACAGACGAGAATGTGAATGTGGCGACCAAGTCCCCCGAAGAGTGTTACAGCGAGGGATATGTCGATATTGGATAATGAAGGGAGAAAGAAAGAGGACGGGCCGACATCCACTTATCGACACACACATACATACAGAGAGAGATCAATTGAGTGGCAAACAAACACGCGCACACACCAAAGAAAAGAAAGAAAGGGAACGAACGCACAGAGAAGAGAACAAAAAAAGAGAAAGGGACAGGACAAGGGTAGAGCTCTGTTCGACGAGACGAGATCTGTACACAGTACAGCACAGTTATAAAAGAATTTGGGCCACACAATACGAGGAACGAGAGAAGACGAGGAAGACGAGGGGCTAAGAGAGAAGAGAAGAAAAAGAAGAAAAAGAAGAAAGGGATGGGGATGTGGGATGGGAAAAAAAGTGAGAGAGAGAGGGAGTGAGAGAGAGAGAAAGAGTGTGTGTGTGTATGTGAGTGTGTGCAAGAGAGAGAGAGAGAGAGAGAGAGAGACAGAGGGGGGTGCACAGTAATAATAGTGCTAAGCAAAGGTGGAATGGATGGATGGACAGACGATTTCGCCAAGTCGCTTCACTCACTCAATGGCCATCGGAAAATACACGCTAGCCAAACCCCACGCGTACTGATTAAAAAAGAAGGGGCATATTGATCAAATAGCAATTATGGCTTGGATATGTAATACACAACAGCAGCAGCAGCAGCAGCAGCAGCAGCAGCAACAACAACAACAATTCCAAGCTAGCAGAACGACGAAGGAGTGTGCAAATGTGCCTTGTTGGCCGAGGAGAGGAGAAGAGTGAGAGTGGAAAGGTGGGTTGGACATTCGGAAAATAAAGGCAAAGCAGGTTTGGGGGGAATCGCGAGGTATGTCGGACATATACAAAGCATACCACTACCACTACCACTACCACTACCACTACCACATACGCATATACATACACATACACATACAGTTAGACTCGAGTCAAACTCGCGACGTGATCTCCAAAATATGTGAACAAAACAAGAAGCAGGGGGAGGGTGTCGATTAAAGTATTTGCATGAATATTATTTAGACGGGTATGTGTTGAGTGAGGAGGGGAAGAGAGAGAGAGAGAGTAAGAGTGAGAGTGAGAGTGGGGTTGTTTGTTTGGGCACAAAGAATGTGAAGAAGGGCGAGTGCCGATGGAGGAGGACAAAGATGGGGGATGGGCGATGAGACGAGACCAAAAGGAAGGTGTGGTGCCACAGTGATGCGATGCACTGAGTGAGAGATGTGAAAGAATGATGAGAAATGAATGGAAGTAAGATTAATTCATTTGCATTAAAAGAAGGATGCATGCAAGCGAAAAGCTGGTTGTAGCTTTGAGATACGAGAAGAAACAGGTTGAACACTGAAAGAGAGTCGTCTAACCATGGGGCATGGTGGATGGTGGAAAATGTCCTGCACGGTTGTACCCTATTGTGCACGAGTGTGTGCGTGCATGGGCGCAGAGCTCGCCATCACGCCTGCCTCACTCGAACGAGGTTCAAACAACCGGGACCAGACAGACAAGTCAGCACATTGCACATTGGGCAGAGTGGATGGTCCGCTCGTTTAGTGTTCTTCTCTGCCATCCCACCGTCCCCCCCTTCTTTTGCCAACCACACCCCTACTTCCGCACTTGCTTTGCAATACGACCGACTGTTCGACAGTGTATCGCTCTCCAATGAACGAGCACACGGAACAAAACAAACACCCCACCAAGCCCGCTAAGCTCCCTATTTCTTTGTTGTTGTTTGGGAGTGCCATTCAAATGAATGCAAAAATGCACCGAATGGTACTCTAGTGCGAGTGCGGAGATGTGCTCGACCCATGGACCATGGTTTGCTGTTATTATTTTCCCAGTGAGCCATGACATGCACACACCTCCAAAACAAGCAATCAGAACACTGTATGTAGTCTTGCCTACATAAAGCCAACTAATTGCCCATTCTCAGGGCAAATACAAATACAACAACCCATGGTCGACGAACACCCTCGTCAATAATTCATTTACGAGTGCGTCTGTCGAGATCACCAACACCTCGAAGAAGGCAAAGGCACAAGCGAAGCACATGGAGACGCACTTGATAGAACAATAGAATAGACACATATACACAAGGAGTTGCTTTGATTCTTTCTTTCCTGTCGATAGTAGTCAAGAGTTGTCTTGCATTGCTTGCATGCTTGTTTATTTCAAATAAAAAGCGTTGGTACCTGACATCCCCCCTTGTTCAATATTAATAAACCCGCTTTGCCTTTTTTTTCCTTTTGGTCTTCCCAGCAGTTGTTTTCTCCCTCTCTTTCTCTCTCCCACCCACTCTTTCTCTCTCTCTCTCTCTCTTTTTTTTTTTTTTTTACCATGGGCCAACTGCTCGGAAAGAACAAAAATGTTGCATGAGCATGAAAACCGTTGACCAAACGGTCGAACAAAATTAATTGCGCTTCTGCCTATGATCCTCCATTCGTGACATTATTCGGTGCAAGCGATCATCTACACAAACACACATTGACACATAGACCATGACATAGTCTATGGTCTATGCAAGTCAGGGGAGGAAGGCAAGAGTTAACCACGACAAAAGCAGTCGGGAAGCAAAGATGGACGTGTAATTTTTCTCCGCTTCCGTTTACAGCTTCCCCACTTCAGTACAAAGTTTGCATGATTTTCTTTTCTTTGCGTTACTCGCGATGGAGGTGAGGCCTGGTTAAGCGGTGCAAAGTCAGCACAGGTTGCGCCATGTTCATGCCTAGGCACCATCTCGACCAACTTGCAACTTTACTTATACCAGAATGGATTACTGCTCTTTAACGGTCTCATGAGTGTCTGGAAGTAATGACCCTACGACTCGAGTATACCGATGCCTAGATGCATCCTTTTTTTTTTGGTCCACCTCGATATTTTTGAGAAGCAAAGAAGCAGGACAAGAGATCAACGGTTGAACATCTTTTGCCATCGTGAGGAAGAAGAAGAAAATAAAGGAGAATGACTACCTTGCCAACTGCCATCCGTTCAGACCGCAGGTAAGAGAAACACGCGATGAGGGAGGGGGGGAGAGGTGAAGAAGGTGCTTCGTGGATCAATTTATCCAGATCCTCGCAGTAACGGGTTCTTTTATGTATTTGAAAAACCACTGGCAAAAAACCAACACCCTCCTTATTGACAAAAGTCATGGATGTCCTCGACCAAGCTTGCCAATTATCCAACCCTTCCATTCCGTCTATCCCATCCATCCCCTCTGTAGTCTTGAATGACCTCAGGTCTACCTCGACCCTCGAAAGTGTTATAACTGTGGGTCTCCCACTCCTCGATTACCGCTCAGTTCTCGCCCTTTCCTTCTTCCGTCCCCTCTCCCATCAAGTCGAACTGACTTCCCTTCCATTCTCCTCGTGCCACATATCCCCTGTCCTCCTGTTCCTTGTCCTCCTGTCACCCCCAAGTCACCCCACTTTTGCCATTGAACACAATATGGCACGGATCCAGAACTAAGGCCCAGAAGAGCGATGGACTTGGATCGTGGCATTTGAGCACATAGAACCATCTAGACCAACTGCTTTCCTCTTCATTCTTCGTTGCCTAAGCCAGTTACCGTATTCAACTATCGACGATTAAAATAGTATGCCTTTTTGTCTGCTTCTCTTGACCACCTTACAAGTTTAGCAGCGAGTGAGAGAGAAAGAGAGTGGGATGGATGCATAATGTCACCGTAGAACAGCCAACTTGATAATTACCTCACAGCATGGGAGCATGGGAGCGTGGCATTGCATGACATGCCAAACAAAGATCAGCTCTTAGAGCATAGAAAGAGAATAAAAAAAAAACTCTTTCCTATGTTTATTTTGAAGTGACTAAACGGTGCACCATTGACAACGTCCAAGGTATGTAGTCAAAGTGCATATATGCTAGACTAGATCTATTGTAGTTCTCTCTCACTTGTCATCAAAGCCAGGAGCAACAACAGGTAAGAGAACAAAGTACGAAAATGAGGGGAAGAGATGGTATTTCCAATATCGCTAACATGGTCATTCGCAAAACTAAGGAACAGACCAGGAAGAGTACCGATGCCAACCAAACAATAGAAAGGAACAAATACCATACCAAGTCGAATGGTTTTTGTTTTTGTTCTTCTCCTTACGCCAACGGATATTTACAAACTCGACGGTTGCAACACGATGACCAGGCACTCTGCATTGGTTTTTGTTTTGTCCTACCAATGCACAATGCTTCTTGCTCTTCTTTGTTGTTGTTTTCCTGCGTTGCCTACCCCCGTTCTTTGCAGCTCCCTAACCATGACATGCAGTGTGTGTTCAATCATGCAAATGCTGTCATGCAAGAACGCCGAGCCTTTTGTTTTGTTCCCCTACTATACTGTGCTGCGTGTGTGGGACACGCTCATTGACTATGATTAACCAGTGGGGCATGCGTTCGTCCGGGTGTGGATGGGTAGGAACAGCTGAACTTCCCTACCTCGGGCAAAGGAGGGCAAGCACTGAAAGAGTGAGGTCAGGCTGCCTCCTTCGCTCAGCCACCGTCTCAATCCTGAGTTCAGCTCCATGTAGATAGCCACAACTGCGGCGAGTTGAATATGCCCTATCGCGTTTGGGGTATGGCGGCGTGAATTTTTTGTACCCTTTTTTCGTATGCGTGTGTGCCTTTCTGCCATTGCTTGTTGCCATCGCGACATCACTGCCACCTTCATCATTTATTCATCATCCACTTTCCTCCTCTCCATTCACCATGGCCGCCTCGAAGAACGCAATTCTCAGTGTCTTTAGCATCCCTGAGCTGCATGAACACATTTGCCACCATCTCAACCCCCATGACTTTGTCGCATGTGTTCAAGTCAACAAAACCTTCTGCGCCTTGTTCTTGCCCTTCCTCTGGCACACCGTCAACCTCCCATCTATTGAGAATACCAGCACTGACCACTTCATTCTCACCTCGGGGCGCTTCCTCAGCCATGACGGCCTCGCGACCACCACCAGGAATGGTCACCTGATCAAGTCGTTCAAGACCGAAGACCCGGGGCTGGTTGCCGTCCTCCCAGATTCATGCATCAATCTCTATCGACTCTGCATCGGTGATCGGGTACGGTTCGAAAGAGCAACGTCAGATCGTCCAAGTGTCACTCCAGAGGCACTAGCCGCCATGGGCCGGAATCCTGGGGTGAAGCGGTTTCGAATGGACATCATCGACAGTGACATTAACGATTTCATGGACACTGTTGTGAGATCGTTCCCGATCCTCGAGTCCCTGACCATTGGTCTCAAAGATTCTCAGCTTGCACACCTCGTGAAGCCAGGAGGTTTTTTTGATAACTGCCCACCAAAACTGAGGAAGCTGACTCTGACGTTTTGCGAGGACAGGCCTAATACCACTGTGGAATTCAGTGATAAGATGGTCAGCTTGGCTACACAGCAACAGGATCGTTCGCCAGTCCCCATCACGACTTTGAAATTGGAGAGGTGCAAGACATTCAACAACTTCCCGCTCATTGACATGGTCAGACGACTTGCCAGCCTCGAGACTCTCCATCTCGATAACCAGGCCTTTGACGATCCTCAGGTGTTCGCAGAAGTGCTTACTCGACATTGTCCACGGCTGGTACACCTGAACCTATTCACTTCGAGTTGCTACAATGACAATTACGCAATGTCATTGTTTGGTGCCAGAACAGGATGGAAGACCATTAAGGCACCCTACTCTGTCCATATTTCCCCCTTGTCCTTCAGGCTGCTCTTGGATCACTCTACCTCAACTCTAGAGCATTTTGTCTATGAGCGCAGTAGTGGCATTGGCGAGACAGAGGCGCACCAGCTCTTGACCCGGTTCGAGAACTTGAAGACTTGTGCTCTTGACCTTTGGTGCGACGTTGCAGCAATGATCCAGTCACCATCGTGGGCATGTGCACGATCCTTGGCGACTTTCCGCATCGTCATCAACAATATTCCTCGGCCTGATATCAAGGAAAACCACAACAAACGCCCATTGGGCGAGGAGCCTCTTCACCAGGGCACGATGGATGAGAGCCGCAAGATACAGAAGCAATTGTACACTCGACTCGGGACATTGACTCAATTGGAATATTTGATCTTGGGCACCGATTTCAACGAGTACCACTGGGGCGAGGACGACCGGGAAGGCCGATATACCAACGATATTGGTGTGAACGTGAACGGGTACCAGTACGAGTGTCTTGATTTTACGTTAGAGAGTGGGCTGACTGAGATGGCGGGCTTGAAGAAGCTCAAGGTCTTGGATGTGACCCGTATGTCGCATCGTATCCGAGTCCCGGAACTGGAATGGATGACCAAAAACTGGCCACGACTCGAGACGATTATTGGTCTGTTCCCCCATGGCGACACACCAGACCCCGAGGTGGAGGCGTGGCTCGAGGACAATAACTGTGCCCGTTTGAACGAACGCGATACATGCTTGTAATCGGTATTAGTCACGAGAAGGATCGCAGACATCCCCACATTAACATTGGAATGGAGCCACCGGTCCTAGGGCACACGCTGTGTATAAACATTTAACGCGCATCTTCTATCTAAAATGTGCAGCAAAGAAAGGAGGACTGGCAATGGTTGCCGAGAGCCTCTCCACCAGGGCTATTCGATGGAAGTGAGCCCGCAACTGCAGCGACGAGTGTATGCGCGGTTAGGGTCGCTGACCAGCTGGAGTACGTGAGTTTGGGGAACGAAGACAATGTGCACCCCTTGCGCGAGGACCAGGATGCAAGCGACCTGCTTGTCAACGATGTGGGTGAGTGTGTGAACGGGTGCTGCTACAACTGCCTTGAGTTCACGCTGGCGAGTGGGCAGGAAGTGATGGCCGCCTGGAAGAAGCTCAAGGTCCCGGATGTGACTCGCATGTCGCATCGTATCCGTGTGCCGGAGGTGAAGTGGATGGCCAAGCACTGGCCCCACCTTGAGACGATCATGGACCTGTTCCCACCAGGGGCACGAGTGTGATCCCGAGGTGGAGGAGTGGCTCAGGGGCAGGAACCGTGTTAGAAATGCGCCGTCGGACAGCAACTTCTTCACCTCCCCCATGGCAACGTGGAAATAAAAAAAGTCACTTCGTTTTTCCTAATGTCATCTTGAGGGTGAAAACATGACGCGTGTTAAAATATAAAAGTTGAGTCGATGTGTTTTTTTTGTTGATGTTGTTGCAGTGTCGGGTTTGAGTTTTGGGTTTGAGTTTGGGGCTTTTTTTTAGCTTCGAAACTGCGGCGTGGTTGAGCGCAATTGCAATTGCGATTGATGAGGAGCGTCCCATGCTGCACCGCCACAGACGTAAAAAAAGAGCAAGTGCGAGGAGAGCAAGTCACGCTGCTGGAATAGGAATTCGCCGTTGGCGAATGGAGGGATGGACTTTCTGCGGCGAAGAGGGAGGCGCATGGTGTAACCGCCTTAATGGGCGAGTGTGTGTGTGTGCGTATCCAGACTGTCTATGGTGTATGCATGGCATATGTCCGGGTGTGTGCGACCAATGAGTGTGAATGAGGGCAAATGGAGCTGAGAATGGGAAGCTGTGTGTTTGCCATCTCCATCCATCCGCCCTTCCTTGCCACGTCAATCAATCCTCATTGAGCGGCTTCCTTGGTGATGCTTCCATTACATTCTCTCCACTTCTCAGGTCGCCCCCTCGTTCTGACCTCACCACGAACTATAAAAGTGCTTGTTGTCAAACCACTTTCCCTCTCCTCTATCTTCAATTTCAAACTGATTCTTTCTCACAAACACCCACTCCACCTTCAGCGCAACATGTCGACCATCAACCACTCTGACTACTTTGTCACTGGGCCCAATCACATCCTATGCGAGGTAGAGCGTCCTTACTCACACGAAGCACTTGCTGGATCCATTACACAAACTCACCAATTCTCCTCTTCAACATAGGTCCCTGGCGTCGCCTCCTACCCAACAACCTTCCAGGACTCTTGGGACATGGACCACGTCCGCCTCGCCTGCTCCAACCGCATTTACCCAACCGATGTCTCCCATTGGCCCGAGATCGTCAAGGCCCTCTCGCAGCCGATCCGCTCCTGCCAGGAGCTTTCTGAGGTCATCTTGCGCTGGAACAAGGCCAAGGAAGTGGGCTGGAACTTTAACGCTCTCGACGCCTTCTTGAATCACAGGAGCGATGCCGAATTGATTGCCCAGGCTGAGCGCATCATTGACGTCAACACCCCTGCCAGCGAGTCGCTTGATCCACTGATCGTTGAAGCGCTCGCCAGGGTTGTCATCCCCAAGCACGTCGTCAGTGCCTCCGAGGACGAGGACGAACAGTCACAACAACCCCAGGCACCTGTTGCCCTCCACATTCCCCTCACGAGCCAGTTCCTGAGCCCTGCTGAGCGCACCCGGTTCTTTGACGTGATCCTGCCACGTATGCAAGCCCTCGCTCTGCGGTTACCAGAACTGATCAAGAAGCCGATCCCATTTCTGAAGCAGCAGCAAGATTCGGCCATCACGCTCAGCCAGGAGCAGATCGCTTGCTTGACCGCCAACGCGTTCTTCAACACTTTTCCCGGAAGGAACGTGCCCTACAAAACCAAGAGCTACCGCCGGAAGTGGAGACCCTCGAGGAGACATATTCAACTGAAAAAGGATCAGCAGGACCGAGACCAAAAGCATGGCGTGGCCAGTCAGACGGTTGAGGAGCACCAAGAAGAGAACAGCGACAACTCGGAAGAAGAAGAGGAAGAAGAGGAAGGAAGCAGGCGGTCCAAAGGATCTTCCTCTCGAGGAGGACGTGGTCGTGGCAACGGCCGTGGCGGCCGTGGAGGAAACTCGTCCACAGCGACGGCTCGGCCTCCCAAGCCATTCAAGCGCACACCGGGACCCGCTGGACAGTTTGACTTTGTTGAGGCAATGACATCTTCACTTGAGACGGTTTTGGACGCCGTGAAGACGCCATCGGACAAGGAGAGTAATGTCGAGGAGGCCGTCAAGGACACAGAGGTCTCTACGTCGTCTGCTCCAGCCAAGGAGGAACTATGGGGGCCCAAGATGCCGTCCATCAATCTGGTGAGCATGTTCTGGAATGAACAGACGGGCAAGAACGCTTGCACAGATGCCCAGGCCGCTAAGCTCCGGTGTCTGATCCACTACTTTGACCGGGTGACCAGCGAGAGTAAGTATTCTAGGTCACGGAGTCTTTGATACTCGTTTGCTTGGAATCTAACCTTCTCTTTGACTTGTTTTGACGCTGCTAGTGCCCACGGGAACAGTGACGTATCATCGACAGGTATTAAGGAAGCCCGTATATCTAACCTCTGAAGAAGGGGTAATAAGTCAGGGTACGTTCAAGCTATCCAGCGTGGTCGTCGACACCGTCAACGGCCTTGAGACAGCGCCCCAAGGAGCCCTGCAACTCGACTTTGCCAACAAAAACATTGGCGGCGGAGCTCTTGATCGAGTAAGTACTGCGTACACTCAACTAAAGAGTATGAGTGCCAGAGTCTATTATTTTCGGTACTGACACTATACGTTGTTTGTCGAATGCTTTAGGGCGCCGTCCAGGAAGAGATCCGTTTCATGATCTGCCCCGAGATGATTGTCTCACGACTCTTCTCCCAGCCCATGCAAGCCAACGAAGCGATCCTGATCAAGGGCATTGAGCAGTACTCGGACTACATTGGCTACTCCAAGAGCTTTGAGTGGTTTGCTGATCACCGCGATAACACGCCAAGGTAAAGTTAATTTCACGCACATAGTTGTGTTGTCTGTAAACTGATGCGATCGCTATTTGACTAACACGTATGTTGTCATTCACCACATCCGATTAGAGATAAGCTCGGTCGTCGTCAGCGAGAGATCTGTGCTATTGACGCCAAGCCCTTCAAGTCCAAAGTGTCCCGGATCGGCCAGTTCGACAAGCCCTTGGTCCTGCGCGAGATCAACAAGGCCATTGTGGGCTTCCGACCCTCGCCCATCAACGCCTCGGAATGGGGACTTGTGCCACAGCTGGAAGGCAATAGTGAAAGCACAGGCTCCTCGATGGTCCCTCGAGCGATCGCCACGGGCAACTGGGGCTGCGGCGCCTTTGGCGGCCACCTGCAGCTCAAGTTTGTCCTCCAATGGATTGCAGCCTCTGTTAGCAGCAAGCTCAGCCCTGGCATGGACTCGGCCATGACCCACGACATGTTGTACCACACTTTTGGCATGCCCGAGCTCGGTCGCGACATCGAAGCCTTTGTCAAGGTGCTAGAGTCCAAGCCTTCCATTGAGCCCAAGCGCCTGATCGAGTGCCTGGTTAAGTACCCACGTCGATCTTCCACAGGCGAGGCCGAGAAGCTGAGAGAGAAGGGCCTTTTGGAATACCTGAGCAGCGCAGTCGACTACTAGGTCTTTGTTATATGTTTTTGTCTGTTTGTTGCACTGACATAATCTTTGCGGAGCAAATTACAAAAAATAAATAAAAGTATGTATATATGTACAAAAAAAGACACTATCGATTGCCCTTAATCTTTCATATCTGGCAGTTCGTACCACCCAGACCCAATATTGATCTTGCTCAGCTTCCTGAGCCCCGACAACTTCTCCACAATCAGTCTCTCCAGTGGCGAATGTGCCCTGGCTCCTCCGTACCCGTGCCCATGTCCGTGTCGATGATGCGCATGATGCCCCACCAAACTGCCCACACTGAGCACCCTTCCCTGCTGCTGGTGTTGCTGCTGGTATTGCGATGAAGAGCTCCCTGACGACGACGCCTTGGCCACCTTCTCCATCGGCGGCATCAGCCTGTCGAGACACAGATCCGTCGTAATCGACTCCATCAGCTGGATATCCATATCCTTGATCCGCAGCCACAGCTTGCTCAGGTCCTGACACACCCACGGCTTTGTGGGCTCATACGGCCGTCGGCGCGAGAACCGTGGCGAGCTGAAATACGACGATGTGAACCCTGTCGGCACAGATGTCGTTGTTGCCTCCAACAGTGACCCCTCCAGCTTGTATGGAATCTGGAAATCTGACAGCCGTGGGCAGTTCTCAAGGAACCTCCAGACATTGAACCTCAGCCCGTCCGACTCGGCCTCAGTCAAACACAAGGTCTCGATCGTTTCTGCGTGCTTGGCCAGCACCATTTCCAAAAAGTCTTGCATCGCTTCCGAGGGGACTCGGCCTTGGAACGAACGTAAAGTATGGATCGAGTCGACCAGGGACAGGAACCGGGATGGGTTCGAGCACGGGGTCAGCGTGTGCAGACTGGCAATCTCGGGGCAAAACTGCCGGATCTCGTCCGGTATCGTGGAAAGGTTGCCATGCGTCAAATTCTGAAGATGCAATGTGTGGACATTTGGCAGGTGCTGGAGGTATCCTGGCATGGCATTCCCGTTGTAGTGGACAGTGTGCACACCGTGATGTTGGAATAAAGGCGGGTCCTGAGAGGTGTCCATCCCTTTGCTCCATTGTTTGCTTCTGTTGCTACTGCTGTTGGCGTTACTGCTATTACTGGGAGGCGGGCTCGGGTCTTCCAAATCCTCTGTCGCCTCGAACGTCAGCGTATTCAAACTTGGACACGCCTTCAAGATCGTCAAAAAATCGTCAATCGCCATGGACCACTTGGACAGCACCACCGTCTCGAGCCGTTCGAGCCCCAGAAAGACTTCGGGCCAGATCCGGAAAGGCTTATTGAGCTTCAGATCCCGCCCAAAGCACATCCAGTGGAACTCTGACAGACTCGCTTTGTTTCTGTGCACGATCGCAGGCAAACAGCCGAGACCGTTGTCGGGCTCATCGTTCGAGCCACAGGTGGAGACCTCCAGATGTTGGAGATAGGCGACAGACGCTTGGTCAAAGGGCGAGGTCTGCTGGATCCGCCCTGCGGAGAGGATACGGATATGGTGCCCATGCCTCGCCAAGTCTTCATCGCGACAGAGGGCGACCTTGTGGCGGGGTACAAGCCTAGTCCGCCAAAAGAGAGGGCGAAAAGTGTCGGCCCACCGGTGCGAGACGAGAATGCATTCGCCTAGCTGTGTCTTGGTGAGGTGGGTAGCAATGAGGGCACAGATTTCGGGAAGGTCTAAAGCATGTGTTGTCTCTGATGCGGCCATGGGAAAATAAAAAAGGACTGTGAAGGGTTTCCGACATGCGTTTTCGTGTAAAAGAAAAAAAAGGGAGCAGCGAGCTTCGCAAAGGGACTCCTCCTCATTGGTGCATCACGTGCATGTGCACAATGCATCTTTTTTTTTATTCACTGAAGTTCACGCCACATCTGCAGCTCCTTCCTGCTCAAAAAAGTCTTGAGCCCTGGGATGAATTCGCGCAAAAAGTCGTTCGAGAGGTTGCGCTGCTGCTCAAGTGGGTGCACACACCCCACCAGCAACCGCAGCCCGCGCCAGTTCTGGGCCATCCACTGCAAGGTACCAAACTCCATGGCCGCATGCATGTTCTCAAGATCCAGTTCCCGAAGCTGCGTCAGCGTAGACAGCAAGCCCAGCCCACTGTCCAACCGCATGTCCAGAACGTACTTTAGCTGTGGTGATCCTGAATTGGGTGCTGCAGCAGGCGCTCGTGGATCGGGCATGGGAGTAAAACCACAATCGCCAAGACGCAGAACTCGCAAATGAACGAGCTCTGACAGTTGCGAGTACACGGCACGGTGGCGCGGGAACGAAGGTGCAGGCAATTGATCGATATCGGCAATGCTGACGTCTAGCTCTTCCAGAGCAGTGCAGGCCCACTTGTTGCCCAGCATCCCAACAGCACTCACCACAGGAGCGTAAAACACTTTGAGGGCGGAGCATCCCTGCAACAGAGCCTGGGTTTCGACTTTTGTCACATCGGGGCAATCCAGCAGGTTGATCATCTGCATTTGGTGCGACTGTCCTTGCAATAATGCCTGTGTGGCCGCTGATCCGAAAAGTGTCTTTGCTGCCTGAAGGTGCGTCAATTGGGGCAACAGTTGAATGATCTGCACAAAGTCCTCGTCCGTGATCTTGGAGGTTGACAAGTCGAGTTTGGCGAGATGAGCGGCTGGACTCTTGTCCGAGCTCAGGTATACCAGAAAGTTGGCGATGGGCAATGCTCCTGTGCGCGATTTCCATGTCAACGACTCCATGACAGGACAAAGCTGGAAAAGCTCCAGCTGACCCAGGTTTGGGATATAGGACTGATCCAGCACCAGCGATTTGAGGTTCATGAAGTCTTCCGTCTCGGACTTTGGCCGCTCGATCAGTTTCGAGTCCACAAGCGAGAGGCGCGTAAGCTTACGGCAGACTATGCCGAACTTGGATCCCTCGTAGTCGGACAAGATGACCGAGTCGAGTTCCACAACTCGGAGGACCTTCATCTCCGCGAGGTATTTCCAAATCCACTCCATAAACACGGGCTCCGCACCTGCGACTTTGACCGGATCGGTCTTGCAGATGAATGTTTGTAGGGTATCGAGGTTTTGAAGGAGAAGCGGCTTCATCTCAGGTCCATAACGCGCCGTTTCAAGGTAGCGGAGCTGTGTGCAGAAGGGTGCGAGCTGCTTGAAGAGATGTTCCTCGCCATAGTAGAAGAGTCGGCGGATATGTTGTGCATTCTTTTGGATGGATGCTAGGCTTGGGTACAGTCGCCGTCCTGATGCTTCCTTGAACAGTCCTTGCCGGACATCGTTATGTGTGACGCTGTGGCGGTTCCTCTGGAGCACGACCAGGTAGTCGGCGGGTATATTGTTTCTCAGCAGCCAAAAGTCGTGCCAGAGCAGTGGCTCGAGGACACGGTACCATGCGCGGCACACTCGGAGACAGATGAGAAGAGATGCCCTGTCCAGATTCCGTGCAAGAGCATGAATTGTAGCGAGATGGCGGAAAGGATTGGTCATGTAGGGGAGGGAAGGGTGGTTTTTTTTATGGGGAAAGGAAGGGCTGGATTGACAGAATTGATTAATACAAAAAAGTTGGCCGTTTGTTTTAAAGTTCGCTCGCACTCTGCTTTGCAGTCGACATTGAAATGCACACTGCGCAGAACATCCCAAAAAGGACACAACAAGCAGACCTGGGTATTGGGAGACACGCACTTGGGGGCGTGGGGCCAAGAGAGGTGGAGGCTCCTGGGAGATCTATGGCTGTCAGGACTACTTGGCGTTCGAGGCTTTGGGCGCACTTGGAATGCAACCGTCCGCGTTTGTTGTTCAAAGGGCCACCCTGCACGCTCAATTAATTTGAGCTTGCTGTTCAGCCACACAGCTCACTTACACGCGACTTTGATGCTCAATCTCTTTCTCAATCATCCCCATCCTCGTCTCCATCCCCATTCCATCTACTATGGTCAGTACACACTTCCACTCCCCTCGGCTACTGGTATTAAGCCTGCCTCATCTCCTTCAGGAGATTGCTTACTGGGTCATCAGTCCAAAGGATCTGGCTCCCTGTGTGCGCGTCAATAGGACCTGGCACGACGCCATCACTCCAGTTCTGTGGCGCTACTTTTGTCTTCTCCGCCAGCGGCGCATCGAAACCTCGCCTCCATTGCAACGAGCCGTTGCCAGAAACGCGCGCCATGTCCGATATCTCGTCGCCGGCAGCACTCGTCTCTTTGGAAATCTGAGGTCTGACTGCACCAACTTGCGTAAACTGAGCTACAAAGCGGGCCACATATCCAGTCAAGTCGAGGACGAGTCGTTCCGAGATCTCGTCCAGTTCCTTAAAAAGCAGCAAGCATCTGGAAAGTTTGAAGCCTTCCTCACAACTTTGTTTCCATTTGAGAGCGAAGAACAGACAAGAAACCTTATGCAAGCGGTTCCTGACTCTGTCCAGGAAATGACAATCTCTGTGTCCGAAGAACCGTATTATAGTCCAGACGGCCTTATGGTCATGCTCCAGTCCTGCGCCAGCAAGCGCCATCTTCAAGCTCTGACGATCGAGGTGGATTTGGACGCCGAGGATTTCCTGGAACGCTTCCAGTTTGACACTGCTTTCAGGAACCGCATGAGATTGGATCAAGAAACCACGGACACTATCCCCGATCAACAACATCTTCCAAACATCAACTTCACTCTCAAACAACTGTCACTGATCGGCAACTTTATGGGCTTGGAAGACTCGATTCTCTTCCCACTCTTGCGCCTCTGTCCAAATCTTGAGACATTCGACATACCCCCGATCAATCAGGACAGGCTCAACGACATGGCGGCGATCCTTCGATTACATTGTCCTCGACTAAAAGGCTTTGTACTCAACCAAAACGACTTGAACGACGAGCAAGTGACTCACCTCATCGACATCGGAATCTTGGAGACTCTCGAGAAATTTTGTTTTTGTTTTTCGGGCTTCAGTGACTAAACAACTGGACGTCGCGTGAGAGAATTGTCAGAGCTTGGTGCACTGCGTGCACTGCTGGACCACGCTGCTTCTTTGGAGGTGCTCAAGCTGCACGACTGTGGACTTGTGCTCACCAGCAAATGGATCCAGCAGATTCTGGTCCAGTGTTTGCGTCTCAAGGTATTGCGGGTTACAGGTGTGATTGTTCGCACACACCGAGATGCGGACATTATCCCACGGACGAAAATGGGCCGCAACAGGAGAGTCTTGGCTGGATTGGACGCCATGGACATTATTCACGGTGAACCATGGACCTGCACCGACCTAAGGGTGCTGCAGCTTGTGATCCGTAACGTCCCACGATCAGAGCGGACTCCTCCAGGGATGGTGGTCGGCATGGATACAAAACAGAGAGTGGACTTTGACGAACATTTACTATGCGAGGAGCATCTTGTCATGGCGGAGGACGAGAGTCGCTCTGTCCAGCGGCAGATCTGTCAACAAATCGGATCTCTTAAATGGCTAGAGGAACTGAACATTGGCCTATTCGATTTTTACCATGACGACTTCAATTATTACCAATTGGTCTCACCGGTCCAATGCCAGTGCCTCGAGCTGTCCCTAGCGACTGGACTGGATGCCCTTGCTGGTCTCAATGAGCTCCGACAACTTAAAGTGGTGCGTATGAACCACATGATGGGTGCCAAAGAGATTGAATGGATAGTTCGTGAGAGAGTGTGGCCAAAGCTGCAACTCATCGATGGCGTGGCCGATGAAAAGATGTGGACACCTTTGGGATACGTCCATCGGAACTCAATGGCCACGACGGTTGTTAAGCAATGGTACCTTACAGCCAAGTCCTGGATGGAATGGGCCACAGTCGCTGATAATCCTGCAAAATGGCTGCGTCGTCAGCGACCAGGTCTTGTTGTCAACGAGTATTACCTTGACGATAAATTTGAATAGAGCAAACAGACAAGTCTGAAAAAGCAAGCAAGCTCTCAAACCCCATCTTGATCCGCAAATTTCCTCTCTCATACAAAAAGACAGTTCTCCACGCCAGATGATGGTTTAATGCCCTTGTGCCGGTGGATGGATTACACTAAAGATGTTCCAAGCACTTGACAAACGCGCAACCTCATTGTTTTTCAAGTCTTTCAAAACGGATTGTGCTTTCGCTTGAATCTGCTGGTGGGTTCAAGCTATCAGTTTATTGCTTTGGTGTCATATCGACCGAGTGTGGCATACAATGATAAAAAAAAATAAGAGAAAACAGAATAGAAATGCACGCAACATCTTACAAGCGCGTTCGCTCTGAAGGCACTCGACTAAGGTATTATTTGCATTTGATACTCAAGTTGAAAGACGAAACAGAAAAAAAAAACGCTGATCGGTTCACTCTGAAGCGGATTCAGCACAAGACGGTGCCCTTGGGCAAAGTCAATGAATGGAAAATGAAAAAAAGAAGAATAAACGAATCGTAGTAGACCAAAGCTCCTGATTTTGAAGGACCTTAGTGCTTGTGGGAACACTTGCACTGACCATCGCACGTACACTCGGCACTATCACATAGCAGCATGACAAAATGGTGAGCAAAACACAACCTCAAGACCGGCGACATGACTACGTGCTTCGATTACTTACCCCTTTGACTCGCATGAGCAAGAACCCTTGGCACATCCGCAGCTGTGTGTCTTGGCGCACTTGCTGCAGTGATCTTCACACTTGCATTCCGCACTATTGTGTTTGTGAGAAATGGATTCTAAGTGTGGGACCTTTGAAAACCAAAAAATGGGAGTCAAAGAAAAAGGCGATGATCGGGTGGTGGCTAACTGCTTACCCTTGGGCCTCACAGGGGCAGGTACCCTTGGCACAGCCGCATCCCTTAGCACAATGGCAGTGGCCGGCGCAGGTGCACTTTCCGCCACCCTTACAGTTGCATTTGGCGGTGGAGGACGACGACGACGACTCGCCCTTGCCGCACTGGCATCCGGATCCACATGCTATTCAGGTGCAGGTTGTAGAGTGAAGAAACTGTCAGTTCAGTCTGTTTTGACTCTTTTTTTTTTTTTTTTTTTTTGGCGTGATATGACGCCAGAACACAACATGCCGAAAATGTGAAGAAAAATGTGAAGGGAGGGGTGGTGAACAAATAAGCAAAAATAAACGAGGGATGGTGGGAACAGCGTATTTACCGCAGTTGGCACCGCAAGTGCAGACGCTGTTTCCGCATGGAGGATTCATGGTGGGCTGATAAAGAAACTTGGAGGTTGTTGTTGAAGAGATGGGTGTTTTGTTGAAAGTTGAGCAAAGACGAAGAAGAAAGAATGGAGAACAAAAGACGAAAAATATGTTTCTTTTCCATCTTTCCTCGCTCCCTCTCTGCTGTTCGGTGTTGTTTCCACTTCCTCTGTCCCCTGCACGGCCCCTAAGTGGGAGGACTGAGGACATCTCTTTTTCTTGTTGTCGGCATGGGGTGCGGGTGTGATGGTGTGGTTCACAAAAGAGAGACGAGAAATAAAGGAGATGGTCGTTGCCTCAATAGCACTAAACAGCTGTTCATGGAATATAAGTGCATGAGTATTGCAGTGAGCATAGACAGATGTCATGCAGTGCCTACACAACTCCTAGTATAGAGTACGGACGCGTTACTGCCCATCAGGAATGTGTTCTTGCCCTAGCCTAGTAGACAAACGAGATCGCTTACGGCTTCGAACTCTTCTTGTGTCTACCTCACCTTTACTCACTTTGATCCTCTCTTGTGTTTGTGTCTCATGCACCAAATGCCCCCACCCTGACACTTTCAACTGTCGGCGCATCCAAAGCGTTGCGATGGTCAGTGCAGATAGAATAGGGGTGCGATTGGGGGACAAGTCTAGATGCATGCAGGCTAAGGCCCTTGCAGCATTGTCTATTCACTGTATTATTACTCGAAATTGATATTGTGATCTATGGCAGGCGTGGATTTATTCCTCCGGTTCACGTAGAGGTAGAAAAACACCTCCGGCATATGCACCACACATTCTTGCTCTTTGTCTGTGCTCCCCGATCGCGGCTCCTGTTCCGCCTTGATCTCCTCGATCTGCTCCGTGGTCCACAACCCCGCACCAAGACCTTCATCCCACTCATACTGCCGGAAGCGCGAGTACGACACCACGCACCACACGCCGCCCTCGGGGACTACGCGCGCAACCTCGCGGCACAGAGTGCGCAGCTTGGTGCAGTGCTCGTCGTCGCCGCACGAAATGGCGTCCGAGGTTGACTTGTCGAGGCAGAGACCAAAGGCGGCTGAGGGGAGGGGGGACATGTCGAGGCAGTCCATCTCGAGAAACTCGAGAGGACACTTTTGTTCATGATAGGTATTAGAGGTGGACCAGCCAATGGATGCTTCGCAGCGGGCCTTCATGCGCTCAACGACGGAGCCGACAAAGTCGACGCTGGTGACGTGGGGGTGGCCCGAGTGGTAGAGGTCCAGGGGCAGATCCGAGTTTCCGCAACCAAGGTTGAGTATCCGAGTCGAGGTATCTTTTGGGATGAGGCGGAGGGCTTTGAGGCGAGGTTCGAGCACGGGCCAAGGCATGAGCCACTCGAACGAGGACTCGTTCTCAAAGCGCTGTGACCAATACTCTTGAGAGTCAAAGGGGATGGGCGGTGGCATTTTTTTTTTTTTTTTTGCAGGTCTACTTTAGGTACTATGTATCGATAGTTGGTGACTATGAAAGTGAAGGATGATAAAACGTGGATGTATGTGAACAAAAATGGATATGTGAGAGGTTTGGCTCCCGTCCGTGGCAATGAGATTAACAGATCAATCGTCGCATTCATTGTCTTCCAGATGCGGCATTATTTTTTTCGACTAGCGTCGGAGATTTCACTTTGCTGGACGGCTTTTGCACGTGACTAACGCGACCATAGTCGTTCTAGCGTTTATTTTCACACGTCTTTTTTTTCTCCTCTGTTGATTTAACTCCATCCCATCCAGGCATGGCGACCATGACACCGGAATCTGGTGCTAACAAGAACGCTGTAAGAAAAAATATTGCTTAGTTGCACAACTATGCTATGAAGGAGGTCCCTTTTTTCTTGTTTAGAACTGCGACTCCCAAACGAAAGCATCCTTCTAGGATCGGCCGTGTTGCCACGGAAGCGGATCGTGTCGCCAACTGTCCTCATTCACACCAAGAAGATACAGCGCACATGATCTGGAGTCGATCCCCCATTCCCTATGTTAGCGTCCATAGGCCCATCTTGCCCATTCAGAAACGGCGGAAAGTATCGTACATTCCGGGTCCTAGCTCGCCTCCTGCCCCCTCAGCACAGGATACCATTGACCAGGACTCTCTATGGCGTCGTCCTCATTGATAGAGCAAACCTCACGTCCATCAGTTTCACTGGCAGCGCTTCCATCCGTGACACCATCCACGCCGCCTAGACAATACGACACCAAGAAGCCGGATAGCTTCACGAAGGTGTTTGTCTCTACTGTGTGGATCTTAGCGTGATTCCGAAGGATGCTCTGCACTGGCATGGCAATCGTCGTGTGGGTCGATGAGTCGTCGCATGAGTCGATGGTGGTCGTGTGGGTTGATGAGTCGTCGCATGGGTCGATGAGTCGCCGCATGGGTAGCTGGGTCGTCACGTGAGTCGCTGGGTCGTCGCATGGGTCGATGGTGGTCGCATAGGTCGATGAATCGTCGCGTGGGTCGTGTAAGTCGATGAGTCGTCGCATGGGTAGCTGGGTCGTCACGTGGGTCGATGGTCGTCGCATGGGTCGATGGTGGTCGCATAGGTCGCTGGTCGTCGCTTGGGTCGATGGTGGTCGTGCGGGTCGATGAGTCGTCACGTGGGTCGCTGGTCGTCGCATGGGTCGATGAGTCGTCGCATGGGTCGTTGGGTCGATGAGTCGTCACGTGGGTCGCTGGTCGTCGCATGGGTCGATGAGTCGTCGCATGGGTCGATGAGTCGTCGCATGGGTCGTTGGGTCGATGAGTCGTCGCATGGGTCGTTGGGTCGATGAGTCGTCACGTGGGTCGCTGGTCGTCGCATGGGTCGATGAGTCGTCGCATGGGTCGATGAGTCGTCGCATGGGTCGTTGGGTCGATGAGTCGTCGCATGGGTCGTTGGGTCGATGAGTCGTCACGTGGGTCGCTGGTCGTCGCATGGGTCGATGAGTCGTCGCATGGGTCGATGAGTCGTCGCATGGGTCGATGAGTCGTCGCATGGGTCGATCATTATCAAAGACAGGCTCCCAAAGGTAATATGTGTCACAGAGAGAGTAAAAAAGGACTGGACGATCTCTATGCCATGCTGATCTTGGCCACGAATCTCGCTTTTTTTTTTTTTTTTTTTTTTTATACAAGAGCGCCGTCTACTTGCTGGTGTTGCCGAGGGTTTTGGTTGCGAGGTCCACAGACTTGCGAGGAAATCATGGACTGAAAGCTGTAATGATGCTCCAGGAGCGAGGCGAGGGGCTCATCAAAGGTAGATAAACCAAGAACTATTTACCAACTGTCCCAAGTGATCTTCTGTGACTCACACTTTTTTTTTCAGCGCGATTCAATCTGTGTTCGTGTGACCTATAGCCTGCGCAAGAAAACATCCTACGCTTGACTTCAAGATGGGATTCCACATCATCCCCGTCATGCTGTGAGTAGAGAGTCGCAGGTCTTCTTTACACGGACGTTCTTGTGAGCGAAGGAAAACAATCGAACTAACGAACCTATTATCCCAATCGTTCTCTAAATCTAGACAACTGCTGGTACCGCAATAGGATGCGGCAGTCGGCATATAGTGTAATTAGTGCTCCAAGACGTTTGAGTCGCTGGATCGACTCAAGAGTCATTTGCGGGACCACAACTATTCGATGATAACGCGGCAGGAAAAAGAAGATTGGCGCGGAGCAAATTTGATGGGCCAGTGAAGCTCATCTTGAAACGCGCCAACACAACCAACACACTGTATCATAGCTTGATTACATACTTGTACATTAAAAAAAAAGTTGATTTTTCGAGCAATCATCGGCGTGTACTGTATGATCTACGATCATTTTAAGCCCACGCGCCCTTGACCTTGATTTTCGCCTTGTCCAACACCTCAATCAGCGGCCTTGCGTTTGTCGAGCTGAGCGATCCTGTCACTCTCTGTAGCCCGCGCCAATGATGCGTCATCCAGACCACATCCTGGACCTCGAGCTGCTGGTGTAAGCCAACCATCGAGAACTCTTGCATCTGTGTCAAGCTTGCGAGTGCGCCCAAGCCGGAGCTCAAGCGGCAGTCGAGTCCGTCCTTGCGCCACCCGGCCTGATTAATCTCATGGAAGCGCAAGCCGCCACTGTTGCCGACGTTAAGCTTCTGCAGCCGGGTGAGTTTGGCGAGTCGGGCAAAGACCTGGGCGTGTACGACGGGGGACGCGTCCTTGAGACCACAGATGTAGACAGACAGGCCCTTGAGTTTCAGAGAGACCCAGTCTTTTCCTTCGCCATGGGTAAATGCACCGTTCTCAACCTCTTCCCGATCGGGAAGATCTATGCGTGGGAGGCCAAAGATGTCCGCGACGTGCAAGCCCAGCAGGACACAGTACTCGAGGTTCGGGCAAGAAGTCAAAATCTTTTGGGTGTGTTTGCTCGAGACCCGGAAACACTTGTTTAGGTCCAGTGCGGTGAGTGTGAGTGCAAACCGGTCCAAGAGTCGATCGAACGAGGAGATCCGTAGATGTGAATGAGAGGGTGGTGTCGCCACAGGATCGAGACCGAAATCAAAGCCCTCGAGGCAGAGTTTCTTGATCGCCATTTGGGGTGCTTCAATGACCTGGACTTGTTGGGCCTCGGTCAGGGACCTGTTGGGTGTGGCGGTGAAGGAGAAGACCTGGAGGAGTGGACAGTACTGGGCAATGGCGGCACAGAAGGGGCCCACAACTTCGGACACGAGCAAGGAGTCTTCGAGGGCGAATTCGAGGGATTTGAGTTCGGGCATACGGGTCAGTAGATGGACCTGATCGAGCAAAGACAAGCCTACGATCCTTCCTAGATCCAAGGATGCTGTCAAAGGGAAAGACCATTCCTCGGGTGGTGGGATGTGCGAGGGTGGTATTGTTGATGTTTCTCCAGTAGTAGTAGGAAGTTGTGGTTGATAGTGCTGCGTTTCACAGAGCGTAATCTCTTTGCACCGAGAAAGAAACACTGTCAACCACTGTGATTGGGTCCGATTAAACATCTGGCGGTAGAATACCACTCTCTTGAAATCGCGATACGTGTTGGGACTGAACAGGCTTCCTTCAGTTTCCTGATGCTGATGGTCTCCTTGACTTTCTTTCGCCTTGAATCCAATAATCGCTTTCTGTCTTGAAACTGTCTCCAGAAAGAACGCTGACGGTGCTGGGGAATCTCGACAAAAGTACATTTCCGTCAGTTTGGGGCTTTGCACAACAAGCTTTGCCACTGGCTCCCAGAACTGGTCCTGAATCAGCTCCATCTCGGCTTCTGCCCTACGTCCACGTCTACGTCCGAAAACATCGTCCTCGTCGTCTTCATCGTCGCTCACACCCTTGTCCGCTGGACCCATGGTCAATTCCTTGAACCGGGTCAGCGCCGTGCATGGAAAGCGAAAATAAATCTTTTCGAGGTTGGGGCAGTACTGCAAGTACTCCTCGGCCCGGTCGACCGTCTCCATCATCATGAGTCGAATAAAGTGTCCGTTCTTGACCATGGCTGTCGAGGGTGGCCGCTTCTTGGGTGCCTCGCCGTCGAAGCAACCAGTGTGCCAGATGTACGAAACGAAGCTCTGGTGCCAGTCACGGCAGACCATGGCACAGGCGACAGTATCCTTGTGGTTGAGGAACTGTGCGAGATGGGTCCTGATCTCTGGTAGGTCCATGTTTTGTAAAGAAGTTTTGAGTCAGAGTATTTTTGGGGTATTGGGGGAAGGAAGAAAAGTGAGAGAGGGTTAGAAAGGGAAGAAGAGAGCAATCTAATTTGAATTTTCTCCCCCTTTCCTCCGTGCCTCCACAAGCCCAATTGGAGTGACGTCAATATTCAGCCACATGAGTGGGGAAAGGCGAGAGTTTAATATAATACTACCTCTGTGATAAATGCCAATTTATTATTTTTGCAAGAATACACCTAGAGACTGGCGCAGAGAGCATCCCGACGCTCGATGCCTTCGGCAATCTCACTCAGGACAGCAAGTCCCGCGGGAGGGTTGGGTGCAATCGGGTAGAACTGCTCTGGAGGCGGCGGCATCGTCGGTATTTGCTGGTGTACTTCCTCCAGGGCCTGCTTGTCCTTGGCACTCTTGCGACCTCGTCGGCCCGGTGGCTTCGGGAACAGGACCTGCTGCTGCCACTGCACCTGTTGCTGCAGCACTTCGCGTTCAATGACGTCCAGCTCAGCATCCCAGTTGCGATGGTAGCTTGCTTCGTCGCCCAGGACAAGGTTGTGCAGCATCATGCAAGCCAGGATCCAGTTGGATGCAAACACCTGATTCTCGCCTTCCTCGTCCTTGACCTGGACACGCAATCCCAGCAGACTTGGGAACCGTGCCTTGAGTGCTCGCTGGCAATCCTCACCACGCTTCTGGACCATGGCCAAGGTTTCATTGAAGCGCACACGCTCTGGATCCAGTTCGTCTTCAGCTCCGGGATAGACATTGCCTGAGCTGTAGTGATCCCAGCCAGTGTTGCCTCGGAACCGCCGAAGCTCCGACTCGAGGAAGGGCACCATGACAGTCGAGCTGGGGACAAAGGCATGGTCCGCAATGAGGTAGTCGCTTCCTTCAAAGTACTTTGCCTGCTCTTTAGCCAGGGAGCTGGATTCGTAAACGTCCTGGTCTTGAGTCGTGCCTGGACTGGTCACATCGGCGAAGCGGATTCGAGTGGTGGTGTCACAGACCATGAGGATCCTGTATCCATAGTTCTTTTTGATGTAGGCCGATGGCTTTGTGATAGTGGTACCCAGATTGAATTCGTGTTCCATGTCGACCTCGAGCTCGGGCTTGGGCTCGGGCTTGGGCTCAGGCTCGGGAGGTGGGGTTGGTGCCTTTCGCTTTCGAGATGTACGTCTCTTGCCTCGCGAGGAGGCTCTGGTAGTGATTTTTCGCCGCTTTGATGGCCCGGGGTCTTCTTCAGTCAGCTCGTCTCCCTCGACATCTATAGGCAAGGTTGGCACTGTTGTTGAAATGGTAGAAGACGATGCTGCCTCTGCTGGAGTTAATGCTTTGATGATAGCTGATCGTGGGATGGACGGGGTCGCGGTCGAGATCACGTAGCTATCGGCGTTTTGAATAGAAGGACGAGAGCACAGAAAAACGTTCATACACGACATGATTCCAATCGCGTCGGAGAGGCCGTGCTTGTGATCTGTCGCGGCGCTTGAAGAAGGGCCCTGTTGGCCAGCAATGCCTTTGACCCGACTCTTGATGATATGTTTACCGTTTGGGCTAGGCCAAGTGATGATGTCCTTGGTAATGTCGCGCAGGGCGGCCATGCAGCGTTGGGTGCACTTGAGAATCGAACCTTCCGAGACGCCAAAGATCTTGCTGGCCTCACCAATGCCCGAGGTGATACCATGGTGACCCATCCGCCAGAGAGTGATGGCAAATTGTTTCTCGATGGATTCTTGTGAGTTATTGGACTGGTTGTGAAAGATCTTATTTTGGGTGAGCACCGAGGAGACAACACTCGTAAACACAACCTTGGTGACGCGGACAAAGTGAAGGTATTCGGTATCGGTGCCGTGTAGGCGGAGCTGGTCGTAGACCTCGCCACTGCGCTGAGAAGGAGTTTTGCGTGGGATAAAGTAGCGCTGGTTCTGAACAGCAGTGAGCATGTCGGTGGTAGTGGGGTAACGCTGGAGAAGCTCCTCTTGGGTCTCGCACTTGAAGAGGGCCAGCACCTTTGGCATAAGTGCGTCGATTTTGACTTGGATGTCCACAAGCCGAGGAACGCCCTGCACGGGAGCCTCGCTCTCGAGCTCCAGCTTTGTCTTCAGCAGCGCGATGAACTTTTTGCGCTCCGAGACCGGCATTGGGATGTAAAGAGGAGAAAGGAGAGAGATTTGTGCACTTAATGGAAAGGAGAAGTGAGTAATGGCTTGTCCTGAAGAAAATGCAATTTAAAAATGAGAGTGGGTGCGTGTGATTGTGGTTGTGTCTAGAAGCGAACGTGGGGCAAAGAAGGAACAAGACACAAGGGCAAAGTTTGGATTGAGTGCAAGCACGCTGTGGGAATGATGGTCGATTCGATGCACCACAGTGAGAGTGGAGTGTGTAACAAGGAAGGAATACAGCTGGATTATTTGGAATGGGTAGTGGAAGACTGAATGGAGACGAGGAGGAGGAGGAGGGAGAGAGAATGAAGTGAAATGGAGCGAGGAAGAAAAAAGTCAAATTTCGGTGGACGTGAATAGTGCGACCAACAGGGAAAAGGACTAGGCTCAGATGACGGACGGGCGAGGTTTTTTTTTTTGGCCTCCCTCTCCTTTTCTTTTCACTCGCGCGCGCCTCCCCCTTCTGCCACCCTTCACTCTGAGCTCATTTTGCAGGACTCTGAACGAAATTTCTTTTTCTATGGGGGAAACGGGAGGCAAGCATACACACACTAAAAGCAGCCGCTTTTTTTTTTTTTTTTT